>SJYA01001091.1:23290-67570 GCA_006410615.1 Neotragus moschatus
TGCTATGAGACTATTACTACTATAGGGACAAGCAGTGGGCCATTGCTTTGCTAGTATCATTCCCCATCTTCCATGCTAATAAAACCAGGATTTGTTTGGGACCAAAATGGTCTATATGTAAACTATGACAATCCTATTCCCTATTTCCAAGCCTTCCTTGAGACTAAGCAGGTAATCATCAGATCCATTTTTGGCTACTGAGAAGGGAAAGTTTTTGCCTTCCTCATGAAAGTTTCAGATATACCTATTTCTACCCACTCCCCATTTTTCCTTCCTTGAATATGGACAATGTCCAAAGCTGTAGTAGCCACCTTGTGACCATAAGGTGATATGCCAACATACCCAGAATGGACAGTGGGAAGAGAGACAGAGTGCCTAGGGCTTTGAAGACCTGTACCTGCCTTGGATATCTTATCTTTGGACTTCTTATGTGAGAAAACCACAAAAACACACCCTATGTATGTAATATACTGAGGGTTTTCTTTTAGAGCTGAATGTATTTCTGACATAGCACCTAACCCCACCCGGGTCAGGATTCACTGGAAAGGCATGCTTGAGTTAAACTCTGAAGGATAAGTAGGCTTTGGCCAGATGAAGATAGCAAGGGGAAGGGAGAGGCTGCTCTACGGCTCCAGTAATGGGGGTGTGGGTTTCAGGAGCCAGGAGAACAAGAGTGCAAGGTCCCTGTGGCACATGCTACTGCCATAGGAGAACTGTTGCTTAAACTCCATGGATACAATCAGGAAATGACTTATTTAAAAAAACAAAACAAAATACTCTCACACCCATTACGATGGCTATTATCCAAAAAAGAGAAAATAACAAGCGTTGGTGAGGATATAGAGAAATGGAATCCTTGTGCACTGTTGGTAGGAATATAAAATAGTGCAGCCACTATGGAAAACAGTATGGCAGTTCCTCCAAAAATTAAAAACGGAATTACCATACGACCCAGCAGTTCCACTTTGGGGAGTGCGTATGTGTATCCAAAAGAATTGAAAGCAGGATCTCAAGGAGATATTTGTCCATCCGTGTTCAAAGCAGCATCATTCACAACAGCTAAAATGGAGAAGCAACCCAAATGTCCACTGACAGATGAATGGATAAGCAAAGTGTGGCAGAGATATACGGTGAAATTTTATTTCATAAAGGAAGGAAATTCTGACATGTGCTACAACATGGGATGAACTTTGAGGGCATTATGCTAAGTGAAATAAGCCAGTCATGGAAAGATAAGATACCTAGACTAGTCAAAGTCACAGAGACAGAAAGTAAAATGGTGGCTTCCAGAGCCTGGGAGTAAGGGAGGAATTTAGAGTTACTGTTGAGTGGGTACAGAGTTTCATTCTACAAGATGAAAAGAGTTACAGAGATGGATGGTGATGATGGTTGTACATTATGAAGGTGCTAATGCCACTGAACTACACATTTAAAAATGGTTAAGATGGTAAACTTTATGTTGTACATATTTAACAACCAAAAAAACTTGGGGGAGAAAAAATCAATGCATGCAAATAGTCACAAAAAATTCAACATGTCAAGGATTGTTTTCAAAATCCCTGATGCCGACTGTCTAGTGTTCTGGCAGGTGGATACTGTAATATGACAAAGAATTCTTTGCCCAGAAAATTCTCCATTGCATTCACTGATTTTTCAGATCAAAGACTCAATATTCAAAGGAGACCCCCTAAAACAGCTACACTTTCTACTTCTTAAAAAGCTTTCAAGAAAAATTCTAGCAAATTCTGGCATTTTTTAAATGCATGCTTGTAATTTTAAAATGTGATGATTTTTAAATGAGCACAACATTAACAAATGAGATTTACCTTTGCCTCTTAGAAATTTGTTCAAATGAAGGATTCACTTTTGCTATAGAAAGAATAGCAGTTTAAGGGAACCATGTGTAGTGAGAAGGGGAGGGCAGGACTACACTAAAACTAAAGCTAGCATTACAGGTAGCAGCTTCAACTTTGTTTCACATATCTGAAGGATTTCTACCTGGATATCCAATATAAATAGGTGGAAATCTGAGACACATGCCCCAAAATTAGAGGCATTATCTAATGTTTCAAACTTTGTAAAGGTCCTTGTAATAAGTGTTTTGTTTGAAAATTCCCTCAGTGATCTTGATATTCAAAGAAGCAAGTGAGTAAGTTGGTTGCTGGAGTTGGTAAGCAACAGGGCTGCCAGTTTTTGTACCCTCTGGAATATACTTTTTTCCTAATTTGCTTTTATCAGACACAAACCATCCTAGGGGATCCAAAAGTCACTGGAAACAGGTCCCAAGGGAGATGTTTTTGGACCACAGTACACTGAGAACCAGGGATTCTGCAGTGGCCACTGCTGATGGGTGCGTGGAGGTGGACGTGGGCATGAAGGTGGGGTGCTGACAGGCAGGGGTGGGATGGAGTAGGGAAAAGCAGAGGTGCATGAGGGTGGGGTGGAGGAGGGTAAGTGAGGAGGTTGGGTTGAAAGTGGGAGTAGAAGATAGGCTCTGCCTCAAGCCCTGGATCTACGAGAGCAGCTCTGCTCTTAGGTCTGGTACGTGTTATCTAAGTTCTGCTACTTAAGTCTGGAAATCACCCTTTGATGACAAGACTAGTTAGCATGAAGAAAATATGAACAAAGTCCAAATAAAACTTAATCCAAGAGACAGGGATTAACTTAGCAACTCATGTTTATTGTCATGAAATGAAAAAGTGACAGAGCCAACACCCTTAGCTCCTTCTGGTAGAAACGGTATCGCGGGAAGACTTCTGACAAGTGTAAACAATGTACCCACCTCCTTCTGTAAATGAAAATAATAACGTCATTCTAAAAGGAGATGCCAATGCCCAAATATAAATTTCTACAGTGTCCCTGCAGCCTGGGTTTCAGCTTATGCGCCTTCCTAACATGTGTAACTGAGACAAGAGTCTACATTCACTACAGGGACCTGGGTGAACACCTCTGCAAATCCAGCAGTAATAAGCAGAAGCTTCAGACAGTACAGTACAGGGAAGATGACTCTTACAGGGGGAGCAACCAGTGCTATTATGCTATTAAGATGGAAAGTAGAATGTAAAAGAAACATTATGATCTTAGGAAGAAAGAATTGCATCAGCTGGCAGATTCCGAGTATCTGTCAAACCAGCTACCTGCAGCAAGCCTGAAGTGCTGACTGGGGCGTCTGCCCCAGTTTAGTGTGGCTCTCTGCAACACAGTCTCTTCCTGAGGAGAGGGAACAAGTACAGTCTTGCAGGAAGCCAAGCAACACGGCACTCAGTGCGCCTTTCAGCCACTTAACAAGCAGGTCAGAGTGGCATTGCTGCCAGCCCCTGCTCCAGTCTGACATACAGCCCTGGTCCATCTTCCTTCCTGCCAGGGAGATGCCTGTACAAATTGCTCCAGTAACTAAAAATCTAATCAGTAATTGGAAAAAAATGAGTTAAAATAGTTCTTTAGCTAACACTGACCTTAACTGTGGGTTGCCAACCTAGGTTTTTTTTTTCCCTAGGAAAAAAACATTTCTCAAAACTTACCAATTTTCATTTTTTATAAATAATTACACATTTTATAATAAAAACAAATTGTTGACTTGTAGCTGGGAAAAAAAGGGATAAATCTTTATTCTCTCATTATGCCTAACACAGCATAAAACGTGTTTTCCAGTTTGCAATAAACAAAGTTTTTGTTGTGGAAAGAAGGAAGGAGATACTTGCTCCCTTTCTGAAACTATACAGTTATCAGTGATTTCATATTTTTTTTTAAAATTAAAGACACTGTAACATTTAAATTTTATATTGGAATATAACGCTTCACAAGTGTCAATTTATGCCAACTCACTAAAGCATAGAAATTTTCATAATCCTGAAAAACCATTCAATGGAATTACTCAGTGAAACACTTTAACACACAATATTGCCTGTAGATAATAAATACAAAATAAATAATTTAGGACAGGAGAAATTTTTAAATAATTAATTAGGGAAATGCTCAATTTCTGATTTAAAGGCAAACTGATTAGGTAAGTATTCATTTCAATGACAGAAAATACAGTAAAAGATATTTAGCAAGGGCTCTGCAGTGAGGATTTGAAAAATCTACTAAGTTTCAAAGTTCACTTTATATTTATATGCCTATACAAACTAATAAGCCATATAAACGAAAAGGAAATGGTTAAATCATGGTTAAGTATGCTCAAATACTTTCCAAGAACCTATGTTTTAATTAATTATTGATACAGTTATTTGAAATGCTTCCTATCTACTCATTAAGAAATATCTCCCTAAGATCTCCATAAATTAATGATGGTTGCCCTAGTTCTAAGAATTGTTTCTGAAAATTAAATTACATTAAATTTTCATCTAATGAAAAGTTTAATTCAGATCAATCCTGCCCAGTAAGTCTCAACTCCTAATGTTTCTGTTGAATGATTTAAGCCTTGGGCTTGGGTATGTATTTGGGGTGGGGGCAGCAGGGGAAGGTGCTGTTAAAAAATTAGCAAAAGCCTTAATTGATCATTCTTTTATGAAGAAAGGGAAAAGGACTAGCTGACAATAGATTATGGCTTAACTAGAATAATTTATGTCAAGCTTTAGAATACAACTAGGAGCACACCCTTCTCAGGCATGAAGCCTGGTTTTTGCTCACCTGTGGTCATCTGAGGGTACACACTAGCTGCGGTGGGGAGGATGCCACAGACCAACAAAGAGGAGAATGAGAACAGAGGAAATGAAGAGGTAACAAACAGCCCTGGCAATGAAACTAAGGCCTTTGGGATGCCACATGACTTCTCTGTACTTGAGGTTACGATGACAAGGGCAGATTAATAGAGCAGAAACTCTGCTTAAGGCATATGGAAAGTCAAGAATATGCCCACTCTCAGTAAAAGCTCTAATTTGAGCAATGGTTAACACTGGAAATTTAACCAAAAGGTAATTTAAACATCATCTTAAGAGTGGTAGTCTGATTCTCCATGTACCCTGAGGCAGGTCACACAGCCCACATCCAGCAGGGGGCGTGCAAGCCTTGGGAATCACAAGGATATCTGCAGGATCCCAGTGCATCCCCAGCGCCCTTACCGCCAGCCATTCAGGTAAGAGAGAGGCCCAGACACACCAGGTCTGCAACAACTCTGTGGCCCCTTGCTCTACATACAGGATCATGTCTGTAGTCATACAGCTTCCCTTAATGGAGAAGCAATGAAGTCAGTTCTAGCAAATTTAACAATTTAAATAATTATCATGCCAGAACTGACTTTGCATTCAGAAAGATACATGTGGCTTCCCTGAATGCCTTAGATTTTATAATTTTTTAAAATAAGGATCTATTTATCCAGGTCTTATCTGCCCGAAAACATGCTGACAGATGCAGGCAAAGCAGTACTTCTCAACCTAGATTAATGTAAAGATCTATTTCAAAAGAAAAACATTTCTCTCAAACCCTGAAACTGTGTTTACTTAAGAAATTAAAGTCTTAATCTGTGGAACTGTTTTCTAATTGCCAAATAATTGCTGTAAGAATTTTAGCAATATATTTAAAACTGGTTTAAAAATGATTTTAGGTTAACATCAAAATGAACATATAAAATTTAAAAATTCTCATAAACCTTACAGACTCTGTTGGAGAAACATTTTATGAAAAACAATTCTATTAAATGCATACTGGGGAATTTTTCAAAATCTATATTAATATTTTTCTGTTTAAAGAATTGTGTTTTTGAATTTTTGACTACAGAGGATTATAAATGGTATGTGCAAGAAGGACCAAGTATGCTCATGAATTCAGTTACAAAAAAGAGGCCCAACCTTGCAAAGTCAAAAAGTCTTAAGAGGTTTGCTGTGTCCACTCCCAGCACACTCTTTGTTTCCTCCTCTTTGTAAAGAGCACACTGGGCTGACAGATCCCTGGCCCCAGAAGTGCAATCTTTGCCATGTTCCAGCAAGTAAGATCACTGGCTGCAGCCAAGAAGACAGTCCCCATAAAAATAAAAAAGAGACAGGGCTCTGCTACTCTTGAGTATTGCACACAGCTCGGAGACACACCATGCTCTACCAGTGACAGTGAGGAAAATATTTCAGCTTTATGAACATTTGTTATTATGAGGACAATGAGCGCAGTCTCACTTAGCATACAACATCTTTTAGTTAGATTGCACGTTGTTGAAAAGTCAGCTTGGAACAGGCTTTCGGAGGTATGCTGGTACACAGCCTGCCTACAGGCCACAGTGTGGAGGATAGGGAATCTAGGTTAGGGTCACCGTCGGTTGCTTTAATTTTCATTCCTACATAAAGGGCCATAACACGTATGGAAAAGGTAACGGTTACCTGTTCAAAAGAGTGGAGTCCACTTTCTTTTCCTAACCTCAACATATCTTCCAAAATGGCTTTCTTCAGCTCCTGAATCAAACCATATAGGTAAAATTAAAAGGCAAAATCACATTTCAAAATGGAGATAGAAGAATCAGTGAGCTTTGAGCAAAGTACAACTAGTAACCATACCAACAGGTGCCTCCACCATTTGAACCCCCAGCTGTGGCTGACACTCCCTGGCAGCAAGCCAATTACCACCTCTCATCTGGTAAGTGCGTGCCGGCAAGGCCTAAGGAGCGCCCGAGAGCAAGCTAAGGGACTACTCAGCTTTTTAAAATATCTGCCCTCTGGTCAGCCTGCTGAGTTCCTGGTGCCTTGTCACCCCCAGAAGAGCTCAGGGCCTGGTGGGAGCTCTAGAGTTCACACTGCTAAGAAACAGACCAGGTGACTGAAGAGCTGATGCTGAGTCAGGGCACAGAGATCCTCTTCCATAGAACCACGCATGTGCCAGGAGGTTTCTGAAAGGTGTGAGCAGCTAATGCTCTCAGCAGGAAGAACTGTGCTCCTTTTGCAATTTGATGACCATCTCTCTAAGCCCAGTAGACACAAAATCTACCTCCCATCAGGAAAGAACAGGGCTGTCAGAAGGCCTATGCTCACATCTAACACTGCTGTTAACCAGCTGTGTGGCTCTGGGCAAGCTCCCTCAGTCCCTGGATTCTCCTGCAAGCTGCAAAACAGGGCTGGACATGCTTTCTGTGATGTCTCCTGGCTGCAAAATTCAAACGTGTATCAAGTATCAAGTATTCTAAGAGGACATAGGGTTCTTCTACAACAATAACAAAAGACAGACNGGCAAGCCCCCTCAGTCCCTGGATTCTCCTGCAAGCTGCAAAACAGGGCTGGACATGCTTTCTGTGATGTCTCCTGGCTGCAAAATTCAAACGTGTATCAAGTATCAAGTATTCTAAGAGGACATAGGGTTCTTCTACAACAATAACAAAAGACAGACCTCTGGTTTAGGACTCCCACCACTTATAAAATGAAGTTGGAAATTTCCCTACTGGCTCAAATTTCACTCGAGCTACTGTTTTTGTGTTCTCTCATTATGCAGTATCATAGAAGGTCCAGCAGGCTTTGAGGAAAGAGCCCCCAGGTACAGACCTTATTTGTGCAGAGCTCTGCATACGTCCCTTCAATTCCTCTCTTCTGGGCCCAAGAGGGCATGACTTCTGGGTCGGGCACGACAATGCCCACCAAAAAGGCCTGTGATCCCACCAGAGGAAAACATAGTTATGACAAAAGTTTTTAAAGTGGTTATTTGTGGTCCACCATTAAAACTTACCTTGGTATTCTCAGACTCCACTGTTTTCTAAAAATATCTATAAGTTTATGAAACATTTCCACTAAGATGTCACACATTCTTGACATAAATATTCTTGAATGTTTCTGATATATTTCCCTAACTTTGTAAAAGACTGATTAATAAAAAACAAGCTTAAAGGAGATTAAAAATCAGTTAAGGTTAGTCCTGCATGTACCTTTAATTCTCACGACAAATTTAAATGAGACCATCTTTAGGATACTAATCAACCAACTCTACAATCAAAAACACAGACATTTCTAAGGATTTCCAGACCATTTTGAAATTGATTCATTAATATGATCCTCATTCATCCAGAACAAAAATTTAATTTTTAAAGTATTTTCTTAAAAAAATAATAGCCTTTAACTACATAAATCTAATGATAGCACATGGGCTTCCCAGGTGACACAGTGTCAAAGAATCTGCCTGCCAGTGCAGGAGATGCAGGAGACTCAGGTTCGACCCCTGGGCTGGGAAGATCCCCTGGAGGAGGAAATGGCAACCCGCTCCAGTATTTTTGCCTGGGAAATCCCATGGACAGAGGAGCCTTGGAGGGTTACAGTCCACGGGGTTGTAGAGTCAGACACGACTAAGTAACAGAGCATGCAATGATAGCACAGAATATATTCACAATGATCTGACTTCAGATCTAAATGATACTGAAAAGTAGAATAAATAGAAATTCTCTCCAAGTAGTTTAATCCTAAACTATATTAGTATACCAGCTTAATATGTTAAGTATTAAGCTCAATACATTGTACATTATAATCAGTACAATTACTTGCAATATTGCACCTATTTATCTGTAAAGTTCACTTACATATTTTAAAACCAAAACAGCAGAAACCCTGAATCTTGCTTCACCATATTACCTCCAAATTCCTCTTGGAAGTAGATGAAGCATAAGTTAAAAGTAGTGGAAATCTACATTACTACTACTTCAAGCAACTTATTTACCTAACTGCAAATTTATCAAACTATAAGCAATTAAGATCTCTCCCTTAGAAAGGTATTTTTCTCTCCTGATCTCATATGCCAGATAATACCAATGTCTGATTGGAAATGAATGGTCATCATTTTAAATCAAATAGCAGATACTTAGGAAATCATTCCCCAAAGTCAGGCCCGGCCCATGTGGGAAGGCGGGAGCCTGGGGACTCACCTTTAAGCTGTCCCCATGGACATAGACCTGGGCAACAGGCTCGCTCCGGATGTAGATGTTCTCAATCATCTCGGGCGCAACATACTCTCCCTGAGCAAGTTTAAATATATGCTTCTTCCGATCAATAATTTTAAGAGTACCATTCTGTGGAGTTGGACAAGCAGCTTCATAAAAAGATGGCATTCCCAAGCTTGAGCCCCTCACTTAATCATGCCATAGTCCCTCAACCCCTGCCCTGTCCCACCCTGCACGCCCCACTGGATCTGCTCGTGCACCTGATGTCTCTGCTCTCACAAAGTCACCGCTTGGCCAGAGAGGGATAGTGTGTACACAAGCGGACAGCTCTCAAGCTCTGCTGGGCCATGAGTGCCCACTGTCCTCTCCGCTCAACATGTGCCCCATTCCCCCTCCCACCCCTGCCAGCCAGGTGCCCAGCAACAGGTGCCTCCTCCTCAGAAGGCTCCCCACCTTCCCATCGGGGCTCCTCTCACCAAGGCCCTCGCTCCAACTGTCCCTCTTCTCATCTGCATCTTCAGATTCGCCCCTGTGAATCACACTTAGGCCACCACTCCCAAAGGGTGGACGCTCCATCCATCAGCACACAGCACAGCACTGGTGGAGGCCCCCAGATGGCAGGAGGGGCCCTCTCTCTCCAAGACTTCTGCGGCAGGCAGGCCACCCCCAGGCAGTGAGTGCTTGAGCCCCTGGCTTCCAGGGCCCCCATCCACTTCCCTGACTCCCTTACATTTCTCTGAATTTCCAAAGTGAATAGGTTGGTCTCTCTCCTTTGGCTCAACCCTTGAATGCTGCCATGCCCTCTCTTCCACTGACAATGTCCCTTGAGGTGACTACCATTTATCTCCACAGTGGCCACTCCTGCATCTGTCTGAGCTTCCTGCCAGAGCTCTTCACTGAGTTCCAGCCTCAGAACCTCACTATCCTCAAAAGACTTAAAAACAAAACAAAACAAAACAAACAGGCTGTTTGCCCTGCACAATGCAGTGTGCCCTAAAGGATGACCCTCCTCCTCAAGCCTGCCCCATTCCCCAAGCCCCAAACCTAGAGATGGCCTTGCCACGATGCTCTCCTGGGACTTCCAGCAGTCAGGCTCACCCGTCCTCACGTGTAAATCCTCCTTATAGTTGACTCTTCCTCTCATCAAACCCACTTCCTTATCTAACGTGTGCANTCCTCCTCAAGCCTGCCCCATTCCCCAAGCCCCAAACCTAGAGATGGCCTTGCCACGATGCTCTCCTGGGACTTCCAGCAGTCAGGCTCACCCGTCCTCACGTGTAAATCCTCCTTATAGTTGACTCTTCCTCTCATCAAACCCACTTCCTTATCTAACGTGTGCACACACTCTGGCCCTGCTCTATCTGTTCAACGATCAGAACCACAGTACTCTCACCAGAAGAGAAAAACAAGCAGGCCTTGTTTTGCTCAAAATCCAGCCTGGACATCAAGCACTTTCACTACACTGGCTTCTTTGGTCCTCATGGGACCCCGTAAGCTGGGTGTCATCACCTCCATTGCACAAATGGTGAAGGTGAGGATTAGAGGGTCAGTCAGCTCCTCCAAAGCCATGCAGGTAGGAGGTGAGAGGAACAGGACTTACATCAGGTCTTTCTGGATCACAAACTTAGAACTTTTACCCTGACCTATCTAATACAATTCCAACATAATAATAATTTAAAAAATTGACTCCCACAGACTGCCTGCCTACTGCATTGGGCTGTGAGTTCAAGCATGAATCAATTTACTTGCTTCTCACAACACCCTGCAAGGTGGGTGGTTTCACCTGAGTTACAGGGCATTAATGCCAGATGCAGTTTTGCGGGACTTTTTCCCCAACTGCGAGGATTCCCCCCTAATATTAAATGAAGTACAGAGCCTTGAGAGGGGCCTCTACAAGCAAGGGCTGAAGCCTGGGCTTCGTTAGCTGATGGGACAATCTACCCTCTGCCAGTGTTCAGGGCCCTGCTTGCTTCTCCAGCCTCTCTCCTCCACTGTGGGCCCTCAGCTAGAAGTGTTTGCCTCATGCCCTAGTTTTCCTCAACTCAGTGCAGCTACTACTCCTGCCCTGACTGTCCTTCTTGCTCTCCCTCTCTTGGAATAGGGCTTATATCCTGAGACTCAGAGTGAGTGGGCGCCTGTTCTTCTCCGCCTCTCCCCCAGGTGAGCATGGCCGTCATCTCATGCCCATCACACTGGGTTGGGTAGCATCTAAAGATGCGTCTCTTCCCTGAGCAGAGTCCCTGGTCCTGGGGACACAGTGGGGGCACGTGCATGTCTGCTGTGGAAGTGAGGGTATCTCCCAGTGAAGTGCACAGTTCCAAGCAGGGGCAAATCGGCTCTCCAGCCCCTGGAAGGCTCAACATCACTAACCTGCCCGATAAACTCGACATCTCAGAATATCCACCTTGCAAGGCCTTAGCAATTTCCCAGAGACACAGGAATGGATTCCTGGGGTGGGATTGAGCAGGTGGGGGCTCTTAGTTTCAGGGATGGAGCCTTTTTGTGGTTACAGCTTTCACCTAAGCATATCCTATGTGCCAGGTAGTGTGTTAAGGGCTTTACAGATACACTGTAATCTCATTTCTTCCTTACAACATAACCACAGAGGTAAGCAATGTTATTACCCCCATTTTACAATTGATAGAATGAATCACCATAACTGGTTTTAACTAAAAGTTGGGGGCCACAGCTAAAGAATGCCATGTAACTTACTTTCTTATTCTACAAGTGAGTTAATACGAAGCCACGGGGAGGGACAGAGCTTTGTTCAAGGTCACCAGAGTAGCTGCTAGCAGAGACAAAAGAACCCTAGAATCCTCCTGCCCAGCTCCAAGCTTTTCACATCGCTCAGTGTCACTTCTCAGCTGGAGGCCAGTGTCCCAGGCCCTGCCTTTCTCAGATCTCCTAAAGCTATGAACCCCTTGTTTCACGTATAATATTTTATCCATCAGATTCCAGAGCACTGTCAGACCTCTTCTAGGAAGCCACTTAAGGGTAGGCAGTGGGCCTCAAACTCCAGTTCTACGCTCCCCAAAGATCCCTGTCACCTTTATCAGGAGGATGAAGGAAGCTTTGGGAGCAAGATAAGGAAGAACCTCCCAATTCCCTGAGGCTTTCTGGAATGACTGATTATTGGGGTGGACATAAAGACTCCTGCCTCGGGCGTGAACCAGATGACACACACTCCTACCACCAGAATGTGTGGAGGTGCACGGTTCCCACGTACGCACCGGCAGCCATTTCCCGATGTCTCCAGTGTGAAGCCAGCCGTCATCATCCAGGGCTTCCT
Organism: Neotragus moschatus; assembly: GCA_006410615.1. NCBI lineage: Eukaryota > Metazoa > Chordata > Mammalia > Artiodactyla > Bovidae > Neotragus > Neotragus moschatus. The sequence goes on from SJYA01001091.1 coordinate 35,416, forward strand.
TTGTCCTCTCTGGGTCTTTCAAGTAACCTTTGAACACATTTGGTCCTCTCACACATATCTGTGGGGACAAACACCTGGTTTTTCTCAGGACACAGCGGAGGGAACCCTGATAGAAGTCTGTCACGAGGCATGTGTAGAAAAATGCACACTATCCCTCAGGAAATCCAATGCGGAAACCACAGTGGTGGAAAGAGAGGACACGAATGGCTACCAGCGTTCTCTCAAGCAGTGACTTCTCTGCTCTGGCTACCCCAGGCCCGCCTCTGCCATCCCCTCTTCCTCAGGAACCCACTGGTTCCCACTGCGCTGCTCAGCAGTACTGGATGGTGTCTCCCTGGAGACAGAAGGCTGGCTAATCCTGCCAGAGATGCTTGACACCCTGCTTCATGACCAGGCACTCAGCATTCCCATACACTCCCACGGGATCAGCAAGTGCGGGCAAGCTCTATCTACCCCATCTGGCCTATCTCCAAAAGGTCACATTTCTGTTTGGACAGATACACAGCAGCAGGCCATGCCAGTTAAGAAAAAAAAAAAAAAAGGAATTTTAGGAAAAAGTTTAGCAATCCCAAATCTTATTTTAGATCAGCCCAGTCCCATCCTTGGGGGTTGGTTACTTCATAAACAGGAGAGGAAATGCTCAATTCAGTTGGGCTTAAATTAATCAGGAATATGAAATGACTTTACACATAGGGTAAGAGGAAAATAATTCTTTTTTTTTTCCCTTTTACTCCGTACATAATAAAGCATCCACAGACATGAATGGCTAAACACTCAAGGTTACCTCTCCTTCTCCTTTGCTGGTCCAGTAGTTCAGTTCCTCGACATCAACAAGCTTGATATGATTGCAGGGCAGAGGTGCTCCTACGTGTCCTAAAACACCAGAACAAAGGGGCATTTGTCAGTGTTCATTTCAATTTCAGCACTGAAGATGCTCCGTGCCACGTAAAACCGCTCAGGTGGTCAAAGTGGGGAACTGTGGATGGAAAGCAACACACTTTTAGACAGGCGTTTGTCACAAGCAAGCACTGATGATAAAGTTTTGGAGCAAGGTGAGGCCAACCAACCCCTGCGGGGCCTTTGTTCTACATCCATCCAGTTGGACAGACTCACAGGGCCCAGATCGGAGGCTCATATCCACACCAACCACACAGTCAGGATTTTTTGTATTAAGACATTTTCCCATTATTAGATCGTATCTTTTGGTTTTGTTTCAGTTCAGTTCATTTCAGTCACTTAATCATATCCAACTCTTTGAGACTCCTGGACTGCAGTACACCAGGCTTCTCTGTCCATCACCAACTCCTGGAGCTTACTCAAACTCATGTCTATCAAGTGAGTCAGTGATGCCATCCAACCATCTCATCCTCTGTCGTCCCCTTTTCCCACCTTCAATCTTTCCCAGCTATAGGGTCTTTTCTAATGGGTCAGTTCTTCCCATCAGGTAGCCAAAGTATTGGAGTTTCAGCTTCAGCATCAGTCCTTCCAATGAATATTCAGGACTGATTTTCTTGAAGATTGACTGGTTGGATCTCCTTGCAGTCCAAGGAACTCTCAAGAGTCTTCGATACCACAGTTCAAAAAGATCAATTCTTTGGTGCTCAGCTTTCTTTATAGTCCAACTCTCACATCCATACATGACTACTTGAAAAACCATAGCTTTGACTGGATGGAACTTTGTTGGCAAAGTAATGTCTCTGCTTTTTAATACAATGTCTAGGTTGGTCATAACTTTTCTTCCAAGGAGCAAGAATCTTTTAATTTCATGGTGGCAGTCACCATCTGCTGAGTTTTCCAAATTTGCTGGCATATTGAGTGCAGCACTTTCACAGCATCATCTTTAAGATTTGGAATAGCTCAACTGGAATTCCATCACCTCCACCAGCTTTGTTCTTTTGGTTTGAGGATCATAAAATAGTCATTACTGCTTTTCCCCCAGTCACAAAACTGTTGATTAACGTGCATAATAATCATCTACAATTCTCCTTCCTCCACCAACCCCAAATAAGACTTTACATTGTCTTGGTATTCTGTATTCCAATCACAAAACTACATCTACGCTATGGGGTTTACTGGCAAAGCAGAGGATTTTTACGCAGGTGCTGGCCAAGGTCCTGAAATAAAGTGAGCCACGAAAACAAAAGGAGGCTCTGCCACTTTCTCTTTTAAATGAGATGTTGTCAAATCTTTAACAGTATTGTACAAAGACACCTATCCTCTCATACTCGATAAACTGTCATATGTTTTTATGGTAAGGATGCCTAAAAAAGGTAAAACCTCCAAACATTCACATGTGATAATGCAGAGGATATCACAAGAGGGAAGAAAGTGTCCAAAAGGAAGGGTACATATGTAAGCAATCATATAATATGGCATATTATATATAATACGGCATAACAAGGAAAAAGTTAATGAGCCAGGATCTCAGAATACAGTCCTTGTAGTAAATCTGCCAGTGGTAGGGTAGGGAGACCAAAAACTTTGGATACAAGATATACTTTACTCAGCAGGAGTTTAAGATAAAACTCAGAAGAAAAAAAAATGCTTCTGTACCTCACTTGGCCAAATGTGATTTCAATTTCGAATCCACCTATCGTGTTTCTGCTGTCTGCCTCAAGGTGCTCAGAAAATAGTTGCATTACTAAGCATGTTTCTTTCCTATGCACATCATTCCAAGTCTTCTAGTTATAGTTGAGCAAGCTTAAGCATGAAGGGTAGCCCCAGGCTCACAGAGGAAGCTGGTATCTGGAAGGAGTCTTTAGACGAATGTTTTTGGCCAATACCTGTATAGGCCAGTACCTACTGCCTCCTCCTTGTCCTGAAAAGTAAGTCTCTTCTGAATGAGGGTATGGGCAGTAGTTGCCCCTCTCTGAGGTTGCCACTGCCTTCTAGATGTTGCAGTCACAGAAGACCACAGCTCCAAAGAGCCTCTGAAATGGCCCTTCAAGAAATAGCACATTGGCTGCTATAAACTTGCCCCTCCCTCTTAGGTCATATCCAATTTGCAGCCTGCTTCCTTCATTCTAAAATGACTATAGGCTAGACTGTCATATTTAGAAACTATAAAATCCAATATATTGATATTATAGGTATTTTTCTATCTGGAGCTGTATTTTGTGATCTGTTACTTTTCTCTTAAAACGTGACTTCTAATTATCTGTGGAAGAAATAGGAAAATACACAAAAAAAGGAAGTAAAAAATATGTAACAAAAAAAAAACATATCCATAATGCCACAACCCAGATAAAACCACCATCAATGTTTTTCTTCTCTTTCCTAAGTGCCCTTGTAACTTTACTTTCCAAGAGGAAGTTTTCAAGCTTGCTGTGTTAACTCGTTCCCACATCTCCAGCCCATCCTACCTGAGGTCCAGTCCCCAGGTGTGGTGAAGGTACATCCCGCTGTGCATTCAGTTTGGCCATAACCTTCATAAACCTTCAAGCAAAACACAGAAACTGCACTGTAGCTGCGCACACTCCTGCAGGTAACTGGCTGCCCTTTTCATTCAGCTAACCTCCCACTGAGCATCTGGCTGCTCCTGGCGGGGGACAGTGCCCTGAAACTAGGCAACTCCAGGCGAAACTGGACACAGATAACAGGCATGGCTACTCTGCTTAGAAGAAATGCTATTTTTACCAGAGACACTTAGTAGATAAGGTTATGTGATTTGGCATAAAGACTTCTATTTTCAAACACTCACTTTATTTTCAGTTTGAATAATACATAGTAAAGACAAACATTTTAAAATCCATTAGAGGTTTTCTTTTGTCTCTGTAAGATATTCCCCTTCAGAGCCCCATGTGCGGGCATGACTAGACCAGGTAGGAGAGGTGCCTTTAGGAGAGGTCAGCTCATGTTGCTGTATAACAGGAGGGTCAGTGTAAGAAGCCCATGGCTTCTTTTTTCCTTCCTTTTTTTTTGTGTGTGTGGGATGGGGAGGCTTGCAGGATCTTAGTTCCCTGACCAGGGATTGAAACCAGGATCCCAGCAGTGAAAGCACTAAGTCCTAAACACAGGACTGCCAGGGAAGTCTCAAGAAGCCCACGGCTACTAAAGCATAAAATTTTAAGTGTGCGCATTTATGAAATAGATGTGTCTACTTTACTGAAAACCCACCAGTCACAACTATGTTACTATATAGTCTGCATAAGCCCGGAGAAGGCAATGGCACCCCACTCCAGTACTCTTGCCTGGAAAATCCCATGGATGGAGGAGCCTGGAAGGCTGCAGTCCATGGGGTCGCTAAGAGTCGGACACGATGGAGCGACTTCACTTTCACTTTTATGCATTGGAGAAAGAAATGGCAACCCACTCCAGGATTCTTGCCTGGAGAATCCCAGGGATGAGGGAGCCTGGTGGGCTGCTGTCTATGGGATCGCACAGAGTCAGACACAACTGAAGCGACTTAGCAGCAGCAGCAGTTTGCATAAGTAGCAACTTAATAAACAGTAACTGAATGGATAAATAAAGGAATGAATTTTTTTTAGCAATGACAAAATCTACCCAATCAAATAAAAGCACACAAATGAACTTTCATCCCCCTCCCCAATGCTCCTTCTCTGGGCTGGGGGAGAATGCAGAGATGCCAGTACAGGTGTGGGACAGATTCTCCAGCACATTTATGATCCATGTAGTTTTCTCCCAGAGTGGATACACGCCTAGGCTTTCTACAATGTCACAAGGCTATCTTGGCTTTCAGTGACCCGTAGGCTTTTTACATCTTCTAAGCAGGGAGCTTTTACCCCACAAAAATCTTGCCCCTAGGATATTTCTCTATAACAGAAGAGGGAACAGTGGGTTCCCTGCCCTGTCCTAATATATACCCCACTGCCCCCAGGGAAGGCCACATAAAGGCAATCAATACCTGGCAGCCCAGAGCTGCCCGGAGGAATCCCAGGACTGTTGGTGATGCGGGGGCTGCTCCAGTAACAATCATCCTCACGCACCCACCAAGACTGGCCTGTGGGGAGAGAGAAAAACGTGCCAGAGTCTGTGCTGCTACAGGTGACATGCAGCTCACCTGGGTCTCCCTTAACGAAAACACATCACAGTTGCACCCTAACCTGGACGCTGAGGTTAGGATCAGAGAGGCAGCCTGAGGTTGTACAACCCAAGAGCTGAGGTGAGGAAGGCCCTTCTCCTTCCAAATGAATCAATCCAGATGGCTTTGCAACCCAAGCCACGGTATGGCTGGCTAACTCTTTTATGTATTTTGAGACATGAGCCATTAATCTGTGTGGCATTCTGTAATTTTGGTTCTCCCTTTCTTAAAATACACAGCTGTTCCCTCACTCTCTCACCGTTTGCAAGCAGCCAAAACAATTACTTAGGACAATTTCTTCCCACTTGCACCTTAATGGCATGACTTTTTTTTTTTTTTCATTTCTAAATCAATGCCATGAGCTATTCACCTATGCACAGCAGAGGACAATGAATTCTTTAAGCACTTTGTTTCTGTAAGTTTGTTTCTGTAAGATTTTAAATATTCATTTTCATAGCTAAAAATAGAGTAGTAAGGAAAAATGAGTAATGCTCACTCCTCTTATTAAATACAAATTCTTTGTGTGATGCAGAGCTTTACAACTTTAGTGGGGATACAGGAATGAGTAGTTCATATACGCCTTGGCTTGGGAGAAGTTGCAGGGATGGGAAACAGGGAGGGAAAGGAAGATTCTCGGTCATCATGCTAGAGCCTTGTGCTGCTTGGAAAGGCACCGTGGCCTAGGTTACAGGGAGGGGGCGAGAGAATCCTCAGGTCCCAGGAGTTCCCTGGTGAACCCGACTACCCACGGGCAAAGTTGTCCTACTGCCTACAGAGGTCGAGGAACTCACTTTCTAAGAATTCACTCCAAGAATTCTTGCTGGTTGCCTCAGGCAAATATAACACATCTCCAAAGAACGAAAATGAGTCCTTTAAAATTTCAATGGCAGAGTTCTATAATGCTTAGGTGAACCTACTTCTGAACATCAGGCTCTTCAGCATTCGCTTTCCCTTTACCTCGAATTTTTCCATGCTCTCTTAACCATTATCCTCTAGTAAAGTATAAAGCGTACTTAAAAAAAAAAAAAATTTCAATGGCAGCTGAAGCTTTGGTTTCTTTGGCCAATAAATTACTGTTTTATAAGATTACATGCCATGCCACTGGGACAGAACTTCTCCAGTTCTTCTATAAGGTCACCCACTGGATACCTGGGTGCCACTCCATCATCACTTGTTCATTTTCTCACCTGAACCTTATGAAAGAAGAGTTCATCCCAGATACTATCATTCCTGATGATTCCACTCCGGACCTCGGCCTGCTTACGCTTTGCTGCAAATTCCAGGAGCCAGCGCTTTAATGGGGTGTCTGCCTGGCTGAAGATCTGAGGAACAGAAGTTGGGAACAGCTGTAAGGACTACATAACCCACCTCAAGACACACTCCCAGGAAGAAAGCTCAGACTGGTCAGCAGAGAAGCCACATCATTTTTGCCCCTGCACGTGAAAGTATTAATCAGTCAGTCATATCCGACTCTTTGTGACCCTGTGGACTGTAGCCCACCAGGCTCCTCTATCCATGGAATTCTCCAGGCAAGAATACTGGAGTGGGTTGCCATTCCCTTCTCCAGGGGATCTTCACAACCCAGGGACTGAACCCACGTCTCCCGCATTGCAGGCAGACACTTTACCAACTGAGCCACCAGAGAAGCGGGAGCTTCACTAAATGTATGCCATCCGGTTAAAGGTTAACACTACCATGGCCTAGGCATACCACTGAGAAAGAAGCTTGCTCCCCCTCAAAGTCTCCCAACCAGAGTTTTGGAGAGCAGGAAGAAAACAGAAGCACGGGTGAGAGTCAGGAAATACGAAAGGAGGCGACTTTCAGGACCTAGGGTTAGAGGTGTAGAAAGTCTGCCTGGGGCTCCAGCCTCTGTCCGAACAAGCAAAGACTCCCCGCGAGGCTCACCTTGTCGTACATGCGGTTCAGCAGTCGGGGGACCACTGGGAAGATCGTGGGGCACAGGGCCTTCATGTCATCTGAGAGGAGGCGGATGTCTCCCTGGAAGAAGCCAACGCGCCCTCCGTGGCAGTAGACGACAGACTGGAGGAAGAGGACAGGAAGGAAGGAGTCCCTCAGGGCGGTCACTCCTGGGAGCAGTCCAGAGCTGTCCAGAGCTCTGCCCAAGTGGAGGCACCTGGGACCCCCAAAGCCAGCTCTGGCTGCTGCCGTAGGACAATGAAGAAAGCCATCTGAGGTGACACATCGCCCTCCACAGCTCCGCACCTCCCCGCTAAGTCCCACTCAGACATGAAGCGAAGCAGGAGACAGGGTGGAATCCTGAGCCTTTGGGGGGATGCCAGAACAGCCAGACTCACTGGTGGCCGCCCCTTCGTGCTCACTCCCAAAGCCTGGACAGCGGCCTCCGTGGGGACTCAGTCCCTGAGCTGTACTACCTCATCAGTGTGTCTGCTCCAGGTCTCAAGAGTGCCTGCGCACTTCCCCAGGGACACCTTGGCAACTCTGGAAGGGTATGCAGTACCCATGAGTACTGGGGATGCTGCTGATGTTGTTGGCTAAGGGAGGCCAAGGTGGAGCCTGACTGGTTGCTAATGGCACTAGGAATATGCCAAGGGCTCCTTTCTTTCATATTCATAGCAATTATGTAAGGGAGACAGAATTCTTATCAGTTTTACAGATGAGGAATGCAAAGGCCTCAGAGGTAAAGGGATTTTCCCAGAGTCACAAGTGATAACTGCTGGCACTGGAATCCAGGTCTGAAAAGCTGGAAAGCCCTCCCTAGTAGACCAGAGACAGATCTCCCCCAAGGCCAAATGGGAGAGGCTTAGGAGATAATGCTTCTGCTGCACCCAGAAGTAGGGCAAAGGCTAACAGAGTTTTGCCAAAAGAATACACTAGTCACAGCAAATACTCTCNAAAAAAAAAAAAAATTTCAATGGCAGCTGAAGCTTTGGTTTCTTTGGCCAATAAATTACTGTTTTATAAGATTACATGCCATGCCACTGGGACAGAACTTCTCCAGTTCTTCTATAAGGTCACCCACTGGATACCTGGGTGCCACTCCATCATCACTTGTTCATTTTCTCACCTGAACCTTATGAAAGAAGAGTTCATCCCAGATACTATCATTCCTGATGATTCCACTCCGGACCTCGGCCTGCTTACGCTTTGCTGCAAATTCCAGGAGCCAGCGCTTTAATGGGGTGTCTGCCTGGCTGAAGATCTGAGGAACAGAAGTTGGGAACAGCTGTAAGGACTACATAACCCACCTCAAGACACACTCCCAGGAAGAAAGCTCAGACTGGTCAGCAGAGAAGCCACATCATTTTTGCCCCTGCACGTGAAAGTATTAATCAGTCAGTCATATCCAACTCTTTGTGACCCTGTGGACTGTAGCCCACCAGGCTCCTCTATCCATGGAATTCTCCAGGCAAGAATACTGGAGTGGGTTGCCATTCCCTTCTCCAGGGGATCTTCACAACCCAGGGACTGAACCCACGTCTCCCGCATTGCAGGCAGACACTTTACCAACTGAGCCACCAGAGAAGCGGGAGCTTCACTAAATGTATGCCATCCGGTTAAAGGTTAACACTACCATGGCCTAGGCATACCACTGAGAAAGAAGCTTGCTCCCCCTCAAAGTCTCCCAACCAGAGTTTTGGAGAGCAGGAAGAAAACAGAAGCACGGGTGGGAGTCAGGAAATACGAAAGGAGGCGACTTTCAGGACCTAGGGTTAGAGGTGTAGAAAGTCTGCCTGGGGCTCCAGCCTCTGTCCGAACAAGCAAAGACTCCCCGTGAGGCTCACCTTGTCGTACATGCGGTTCAGCAGTCGGGGGACCACTGGGAAGATCGTGGGGCACAGGGCCTTCATGTCATCTGAGAGGAGGCGGATGTCTCCCTGGAAGAAGCCAACGCGCCCTCCGTGGCAGTAGACGACAGACTGGAGGAAGAGGACAGGAAGGAAGGAGTCCCTCAGGGCGGTCACTCCTGGGAGCAGTCCAGAGCTGTCCAGAGCTCTGCCCAAGTGGAGGCACCTGGGACCCCCAAAGCCAGCTCTGGCTGCTGCCGTAGGACAATGAAGAAAGCCATCTGAGGTGACACATCGCCCTCCACAGCTCCGCACCTCCCCGCTAAGTCCCACTCAGACATGAAGCGAAGCAGGAGACAGGGTGGAATCCTGAGCCTTTGGGGGGATGCCAGAACAGCCAGACTCACTGGTGGCCGCCCCTTCGTGCTCACTCCCAAAGCCTGGACAGCGGCCTCCGTGGGGACTCAGTCCCTGAGCTGTACTACCTCATCAGTGTGTCTGCTCCAGGTCTCAAGAGTGCCTGCGCACTTCCCCAGGGACACCTTGGCAACTCTGGAAGGGTATGCAGTACCCATGAGTACTGGGGATGCTGCTGATGTTGTTGGCTAAGGGAGGCCAAGGTGGAGCCTGACTGGTTGCTAATGGCACTAGGAATATGCCAAGGGCTCCTTTCTTTCATATTCATAGCAATTATGTAAGGGAGACAGAATTCTTATCAGTTTTACAGATGAGGAATGCAAAGGCCTCAGAGGTAAAGGGATTTTCCCAGAGTCACAAGTGATAACTGCTGGCACTGGAATCCAGGTCTGAAAAGCTGGAAAGCCCCCCCTAGTAGACCAGAGACAGATCTCCCCCAAGGCCAAATGGGAGAGGCTTAGGAGATAATGCTTCTGCTGCACCCAGAAGTAGGGCAAAGGCTAACAGAGTTTTGCCAAAAGAATACACTAGTCACAGCAAATACTCTCTTCCAACAACACAAGAGACAACTCTACACATGGACATCACCAGATGGTCAATATCAAAATCAGGCAGATTATATTCCTTGCAGCCAAAGATGGAGAAGCTCTATACAGTCAGCAAAAACAAGACCGGGTGCTGACTGTGGCTCAGATCATGAACTCCTTATTGCCAAATTCATACTGAAACTGAAGAAAGTGGGGAAAACCACTAGACCATTCAGGTAAGACCTAAATCAAATCCCTCACAATTATATAGTAGAATAGACAAATAGACAAATAGATTCAAGGGATTAGATCTGATAGACAAAGTGCCTGAAGAACTATAGATAGAGGTTCATAACATTGTACAGGAGGCAGTGATCAAGACCATCCCTAAGAAAAAGAAATATAAAAAGGCAAAATGGTTGTAGGCAGAGGCCTTACAAATAGCAAAGAAAAGAAGAGAAGCTAAAAGCAAAGGAGAAAAAGAAAGTTATACCCATTTGAATGCAGATTTCCAAAGAACAGCAAGGAGAATAAGAAAGCTTTCCTNGCGCCATCCTTGCACTTCATTTTCTCTCCAGCTGCTGAAGGAAGAAAACTCTCTGAGTTTCAGATTCTGGGAACAGCATTTTGGATTTAGCCAGTGCTCCTGGGTGAGCCACCCATGGCTGGCAAGCAGAAGGGCATTTCACTGGGTGAAGATCTGCCCTGGGTGGATGTTGGTCCTGAGATGCAGCAGCTGTGGGATGAAGCTAGGCTCAAGGTCTCTCCTCTAGGAATGGATGGGAGAGGGACTGGGAGCAGTGTTGGGTCCACTGGCTGGGGGTCCTCCGGCTCTTTTTTTCTGCTTTCACACAAAAGTGGGTTACGAAAGATACCAGTTGACAGAAGTGCTTTAGAAGTTGTATAACACAGATAAGAGTGTTCACCTCCCTGCTAAAGATTCCCAAATCTTTCTAAGAACTGAGTCTTACTTTCATCAACCCCACACTCACCGGCTGTTTTAAACATCAGACTCGAGGACTAGCAGGAAAACAAATCATAACTGTAACAGCAGGCAATTACTGAACACCTATGTGGGCACTGTGCTAGGCATTTCATATATGGTAGCTCAGTTATTTCTTGGAACAAGTCTATGCTATAGGTATCAGACGTATTCATTTCCTACCCAAGGAAGCTGAGGCTTTACAGAGCTTAAGAAGCTCCCCTAAAGCTGCACCGCACAAGTGCCATGATGTAATCTTAGGCCTGTGGTCACACAAATCGTGAATGGGATGGTGCAAAAAGCATAAGTCAAGGTGAGCCTTTGCCCAGAGAGCCCACCCCTGAGCAGGCACAGCAGTAGGGCCGATGGACACTTAATGCACTAGGCTAAATGGCAGGCTTCCCTGGGCATCCTCAGCTGGAATAGGGGGGATACTCCAGTTCTGCGGCCTCCACTTCCTCCTCAGCCTCCCAGCCCTGCTGCCACCACTAAGAACTAACCTGGCATGCTGAGACCCTTTCCTATGACTTCAGACACATGACGCTCCCCAGTCCCCCCTCCCTCCCAAGCTGGACTCCAGGGTCCCTCACCCCAGCCACTCTCCTGCCAAGTCCTTCAGTCCCCAGACGTCCCCTGGAGGACCCCACTCAGGTAACCCCACTGAGTCAATCCAGCTGCCCACCATTTCCACTCCTCCCACAATGTGACCCCAGAGGCTCACGGTCTCCAGCCCCAGAGAGGTGTGTTCCTCACAGAAACTCACAGGGCGCCCCCTTAGACTCTGGTCCATTCAGGACACATCTCACCCTCAGGCAGGACCCTGACTCCTCCACGAAGGAGGTCTCTCAGCCTCCTGGCCTCCCAGAAGCCTTTCTTCCTCCTTTCGTCCCCTCTAAGGTAGATATCTCTCTACAGTACTTAGAAGCCTGCTTTCTCCCCCGACCCAAAGCAGAGCTTTGGGGCCTTTGCTCCACTGAGCTTCTCCTCCCTTACTCTGTCTCCGGTGGCACTCTCCCAACTGTTCAAAACACTTTCAGGTATTTCCGGGAAAACAACAAAACCCCCACCTTCCCTCAACCCCGTGGCTTCCCCCAGCTGCCACTCTGTTCGCTGTCATCCCTTCATAGCTGATCTTTTTAAAAAAATAAATAAACTCTCAGTTCCAATATAACATACACATGGTAAAGTGCCCAAATACATACACAGTTCAGTAGATTTTTTCCAAGTGAAAAAAATTATCCAGGTACTAGTTATCTGGGTACAAGTTATCCAGCCAACTAGTACCCAGATCAAGAATCAGAACGTCACCAGCTTTCCGCGGCAGCAGAATCCCAGGAGGCAACCACAATCCTTGACTTCGAAAACCAGAGGATCCTTTACTGTGCTTTGTCATTTAAAATAAAAGAAATCATACAATATTTTGTGTCTTTTTTTTTCTTTCACTTGAGTTATGACTTCCTATGTATAGATCTACCATCCTACTGCTGACAGGTATTTCAATTTGTTTCCAGATTTCAACTTCTCAAGTCTGCTTTGCTAGGAACATTATGGAGCATGCCTCTTGGTGACACAGCCATGGGTCTTGAAAGAATTGTCCACACTTGCTGGGCTGCCATCCTCCTCCCCCACCCAGTCCTCAGGCTGCCACCATCGGCTTCTGCGCCCAGTGCCGCCCCCACCACATGGGCACCAGCAGGCGCTCTGGTGGCAGCATCCCATGGGCACGGCTGAGCCACCCAACCATGCTGGCAGCGTCCATCTGCCTCTGGCCTCTTGGCTGCTTCCGCAAAGCTTTGATTTGCAGCTCTGACCCCCATCCCTCCTCTCCCGTCACTCCTCTCCTGTCCGCCCCTGCAACCAGACCCCTCTCTTCCTCAGTCGACTCTCCCTCACAGAAACATTTTGCTTCTTGCTCCTAGTCCTCTCTGAGCACACTGTTCCCTCTCCATCCTCTTCTCCTCCAGCCACCAGTCCTTCAAGACACTGCTTAGACCTGGAGCGCTTTCCCTCCTGCTGTGCTGACCTCGGGGTGGCCTAGCACTCCACGCACCCTGGGATGCAGGCCCTCAAGGCAGAGAACTGCCTCAGACGTGAGCCGTGAGCCCATGAGGGCAGGGCGGTGTCTTCTCCATCCGTGTCCTTGACCTCTAACACCAGATCTGATGCAAAGTGGTAACTGAGGTGAATGAACGAATCCACATACATCAGAAAAGGACAGCTAAAGACCCACAGACTAACAAGGACGTGTTTTAAAAGACCACTGTATTTTCTTCTCTGAGACATGAACCCACAAGGATACATCTGCACTATCATCCATGGGGCCCAAGTCCCCAGATTAGGCTACGTTACACCCACAGAGTATACCAGAGTATCTTTCATTTGAGAAAGGCAGTTTGATTTCATCCAGCTAATACTTACTCTGAAATGAACAACCAACCACATGCCCACCCATTAGCCACCCCTGAGTGCAGACAAACCTCAAGCTTTCACCTCCTCCAGGGCCTTCTTGGCCTGACAAGTAGCTCCAAAGCACTGGCTTACTCTGGGAATCTCCATAGATATTTCCATCACACACCAAGAGAAAAATCTTCCCAGAATGATTCCACCAGAATCATGATTTCAAATGTCAGGTTCAGAGAGTATTTTCCACCTTTCCTCACTGAAAGAACAACGTGGCTCCTGATAAAGCCAAGGCCAGGATGCTTATCGTGGAAGGGAAGCTGTCTCCGCAGCCATGGTGCACTGGACAAGAGGAGAGCCATCGGGGACACAGCTCAGGCTCAGGCTGATGCCACAGAAATCCGAGCGTGTGGCCAGGTGGAGTGACACCAGGTAAGGGGCCTGCTCCCCCGCCAGCTCCACTCTGGCACCCACCACAACTCTGGAGTGGGAGCTTTGGGCACCAAATCACGACCTGTTTTCTAGGCTCCATGCACTCCATTTCCTCCATGTAGGGCTTGGGCAGGTGGCTCAGCTTCCAGCTGCGAGTCCATAGTCTGAAAAAGCCCTGGACCCCAGGCCCGTCCTCCACAGCTAGGCAACAGCACTGTTTCTGCATCATGAAGTTCTTTTCCAGATACAAGGGGGCAGCAGTTGTGACTAAGTGACTCATTTTTGTGACTAAGTGAGTAAGTCACATAGTTGTGACTAAGTGACTCTGTGCTTCAAAGCTCGAGGACACTCTTGAACAGCAAGAATCCAAAGGTAAAGGCCAGAGTAGTGACCTGCTCCCAAACTCAGGGTGGAGGTACAGGTTATCAAAATTCCACACTGTGAAACTCTTTAACAAAAAGCAACATAAACCGGAAGGGCATATTTTTAAATTCTGGGTTGGCTCTGGATATCAGTTCCTGGGGAGCAGAGGCTGTGTCATCTTTCTTCTGACAGGGTTTAGCAGTAAGACGGAAATTCTCACACCCACTTGTGTGCGTGCATGCTACGTCATCTCAGCCACATCTGACTCTTTGCAGCCCTATGGACTGTGTAGCCCGCCAGGCTCCTCTGTCCAGGGGATTCTCCAGGCAAGAATACTGGAGCGTGTTGCTGTGCCCTCCTCCAGAGGATCTTCCCGACCCAGGGATTGAACCCAGGTCTCATGTATTACAGGCGGATACTTTACCACTGAGCCATCGGGGAAATCCCAAACCCATGTGAGTTAATGGCAAAACACATTTTGATTCAGTACTTGTCATACTTGTCATGCTCCACCCACAAGGATAGTCCTGCCTGTGGGAATGGTCAAGGATCTGCCAAATGCCTCAGATGCTGCATCTGGCAAAGGCATGGGGAGCCCTAGTTCACTGCCCATCAAGAAATATCAACAAAGGAGGCCAGTCCTAGGTCTGGAGAAGAGGCTGGAAACTTCCCACCCATTCTCGAGTTATCAGATGAGGCAGAGAGGCAGCAGTTGAGAAGAGCACCGGGCGGGGCTGGGGGGAGAAGAGGGCACAAGCCTTTTGCATCCACTGGCTGCTGGTGCTCTCTTGGACAGTCCCCACACTGTCTGTCTCACAGGCTGTGCTGAAGTCTCAGGCGCACAGTGATAGGGTGGACAGGCCACTGAAGACTGCAAAATGCCATGCCCGTGGAACTGGTGCTCAAGTGTGTCCTGCCTCCTCTAAGTGCGTTCTGCCTCCTTCAGGAAGACTTCCGTGGCTCTTCCCGCCCACACTGATGCATACTCCTCTGCCAGCACCAGGCATGGAGTGCATCATTTCCTCTTCCTGATACCTCTGCCCACCACACACCAGCCACAGATCATCTGCACTGCCTTCCAACACATCTTTCCCACCTCCGATTTGGCACCTTTGACCACTCAGATGAGAAACTGGAGATGGTGGTGGCAGAGAGGTTAAGTGACCATCCTGTGCCCCTCCAGCAAGTGGTGGAGAAGGGGCTCAAAACCAGACTCTCTTGACACCAAACTCCACACTCCTTCCCCAGTCCCAAGGGCAGGAAGCACAGGGGTGAGAGCCCTGCCTCAGAGTCATGCATGACCCCACTGCCTAGACTGCCTCTGGTCCCCACTCTGGGAAGCTTGTAGCCCCCACCTTAGTCCTCCCTAGTCTACACCATCCAGCCACCCCATGCTGCCTCGTGTTGGCCCCTGGGAGCAGCAGGGAGGAGCCCGTGTAGGGAGCCAGGCACAGGACAAGGCTCAGTGCGCTCCACAGAGGGCGCCAGAGAGCCCTCGGTCACCCTGTCCAGGGTGCCAGGAAGAAGCAGGTGGCCCTGGCTGATAAGCTAGAAGCCTCACTTACCTGTCGTGCCGCTCGTGAAACACACAATGGAGAGGTCACTGGGTTTCGGGGGCTACAGAGGTGAGGAGAGGAGTGTGTTAGAGAACCAGCTGGTGTGGCTGCCTGGACCCCTTCCCCAGCCAGCCCCTCTGTGCACACCCTGCCCCACCTCATGTGTGTGTGCATGGTGTGAGGTGCAGGCATGTGCTGGCACACGTGTGTGGCCCTGCATGCTCTCATCAGAAAGGTGAGCAGGCAAGTCCCCAGGAAAGAGGAGGAAAAGCCGAGGAAACCTAGCCAGCCATGGCCACGTATCTGTCTCAGCCACCTCACGTTTGCTCCTGCCACCTCCCCCACCTGTGTCTGAGTTGAATTCTAATGGGGTTGCGCTGCAGTGGCCACATACAGGCCTTTGTCAAAGATCTCAACTTTCTAGGCAATGTGACCCATTTCCTCCTTTATTTCCACTTTCCCCCCAAATGTCTGGGTTTAGGCTTGGGAACAGAATGTGGAGCCCAGAGCTGAGCTGCCCACTCCGTCACTAAGATTGCTCTGCATCTGGCCCTTGCCCTGTGCATGTAGCCCTGGGGTCAGCAGGAGGAGCCCACCGTGACCACCTGCATGTAGAAGACGGCATCCCAGAAGAGGCAACATGAGCTGAGACCAAAGGATAAGACACATCTCCCCAGATGAAGTGAGAGTGGGCATTCTGGGAGAGGAAACCAGCCTGGGCACAGACAGGTGCAAGAGACAGGGCATGCTGCTGGGTCAGAAAGGAGTGCTCTAAGGCTAGGGGCTGTGGCACAGTGTGTGGAGGTAGGAACACATCAGGGGCTATGGGGAAGGTAAGGGCCCTAGGAAGAGGGATGTGACCTGCTGCCGCCTGTGCATGAGAAGGCTCACAGGGTGTGGAGTGAGTGGGAAGGGCTGAGCTGCAGAGGGGGCCGGAGGTAAGAGGCCTGGTTAGAACACTGAGAGTCCCCACACGGCCCCTCCCAGAGGGGGGTGACCCTCACTGGGGACTCCAGCTCAGGCAGGATCACTTGGGGGTGACACGCAGAGTTCAGAGAGCAAGATGATCAAAGGCAGCAGACGCCACAAGGCGTCCACTTCCGGTTCTGCTGCTGTTCCTGTCCGTCCCATCCTCTGGGGACCACGCTACATGGAAAGGGAAAACATCAGGTCGCCCAGAGAAAAAGCTGCTGGAGACCCAAGGGACTGGCTGCCCTTTCTCCTGCCTCCCGAACATCCACTCCTGCTCCAGGTCCCTCTCTGGACCCTCACTCACAGAAGTCCTCAGCACCCAAGGGGGCATTTCCTCAGCTGCGTATTAACACGGGGGTGCTGCTCGGGCCTCTCTACCGAGCCTTGTGAACAGGGAGGNAGCTGCTGGAGACCCAAGGGACTGGCTGCCCTTTCTCCTGCCTCCCGAACATCCACTCCTGCTCCAGGTCCCTCTCTGGACCCTCACTCACAGAAGTCCTCAGCACCCAAGGGGGCATTTCCTCAGCTGCGTATTAACATGGGGGTGCTGCTCGGGCCTCTCTACCGAGCCTTGTGAACAGGGAGGAAGGTCTGTAAGGATGTGCCCTGGGCACCATTTTGCTCAATCAAGACCTGCTGGAAAATGAGCTTACCACAGGATCGCAGTGATTCTGCTGGCCACAGTCCTGAAAGAGGAAAAACATTGATTTTAAACGCTCAAAAGTTCTAATCAAAAAAAGATAAATGAATAAACACAGAATGCCTCGATCTTGCACCAAGCCCAGAGTCCAAGATTCCCAGTTCAGGGAATACAAAGATACACACCCAGGCACTGGCCACCCCACATCACACACAGGAGTCTGCAGTCCAGGGAGAGGCTAAGCAATGTATACATGCACAATGGGGAGATGGCCTGAGGGGTGCGCAGTACATCAAGACGGAGTGGCTAGGTGGCCTGGGCCTCCTGCTAAGTGGTCAGGGCTGGAGGGGCAGACTGAGGCTGCCAGCTTAGGTGTGACCCCTAAAACCACGGCAGGGCACAGGCATTCAAGAGCACACAGGGAAACAAGCGGAAAACTGGAAAGCCCACGGGTCTAGGACACAGTGGGGGTCCGCTTCTACTGAGTAAGGCCCAAGGCCCTGGAAGATGCCCTGTGCCACTCCGGCAGGCCATAGGCTGCCACCAGCCCAATGTCTCTGGGGAGGCCGTGCAAAGGAAAGCCAGCTCTGTTGGCTGCTGGTGGCCTGGGAGACATCTACGGGAACCTCTTCAGGACTCCAGTTTACTACAGTCCTCTGGCTCAGGCAGGCTAGCCGTTAGCAGGAAATGAGGAGACTCCAGAGGCTGTGGGAGGAGCCCTGGGGCAAGCTGGCACTACCATCACCTACTGGCGGCTGAGTCATTAACTGTGCCAACCAGCTGAGCCCATACCAAAGAGGACGGCTGCAGGGACCAACTCTACTACCCAGCACCAGCCCCTGGGAAGCCTCCCGTTTGAACCCTGGCACATGAAACATCCTGATGGCCTCAGACATCCGTCCCAGGGTCATAAGATGGGCAGATAACCCGCAGCTCTGGCTCAGCAGCCAACTAGCTGTGACCCAGGGAAGAGCCCAGAAGCAGACCCTCACCTCCACATCCTGCATGGACTTAATGACCACCCCGCATTCTTGCCCTCTGTCTTTCAGGGCCTCCTCGAATGGCTCCATGAGGATGATCAGCTTGAGCCCTGGCGTCTCCTTCCTCTCCACATGCTCCAGGAGAACCACAGCTTTCTGAGGTTTATCCACGATCACGGTGCTGATGTCAGCTGTAGGGGTTGTCAGGGAGAGTCAGGCTGTGCGGGCGCAGGCTGTGACTGGGGGCAGCACGTGCCAAGTAGAACCACCACAGGCCGTGTTTGTCACAAGACACGCTTGTGTGTAAATGAACACGTATGACAGGTCACATGGGACATGTTTCCATAGGAAAACTGCCCAAAGCCTGGATGAAGCCGAGGGCAGAAGACCAGGAAATCTCTTGGAAGGAATGCTTGGAATCTACCCTCAAGAGGCTCCGTGGGGTAGATTCCAAACACTCCTTTTTCTCCAGGTTCAGCTACTATCATCCCTGGTCTAAGATACTGATCACACCCCAAACCCCTGCCTTAAGCTGAAGGGAACTCAGAGGGTTGGCAGCCTATGTAGGGGGCTGGTGCGGAAGCTCCTTCTTGGCAGCCCTACTGTGTGGAAGGAGTCTTTAAGTAAAGTCCAATTGAGGATTCAGGAAGACAATTCAAGGGCCAAAATAGAAGCCCCCAGTGTTCTCTGAGAATGGCAGCAGAGTGTTTACTAGTGTCAGACAGTCAGGATAAGCTGAAGGCTGGGAAGGGGAAGTGGGACTGGCCAGCAGGGGCAGGAGGGGGCAGCTGGGCTCACCTGTGTTGATGATGTAGCGGACTGCCCCAGGGCCCAGGGTGTCATATAGAGGGACCACCACCATAGAGTATGTGTAACAGGCAAGCTCCGCGATGATCCACTGTGGAGAGAAGTGGGGTGGGGAGTGGGGAGCACAGAGCAGATAGCAGGGCTGCCCTCAGCCCAGGCAACCAGGATCCTTGCTTGGGGCCCTGTGACAAGAGTGCTCTGTTCTGGCCCTGTACACAAGGCAAGGGACCCATGCAGCTAACGGGCTGTGCCTGCTCACCCACAGCCCTCTAGTCCACACTTACTCCAGGGAATCACAGACTCCAAATTACCCCAAGCCCACCTCCGGGGTTTGTACAGGCTTCTTCCCCAGGTCCTTCCTCTCCCATGGCTCAGGGAGTCAGCTGTTTGGGCAGCTGGGTTGGGTGTGGCTGGAGCTTGGTTGAAATGTCCACCCCGATTAGGGGCAAGGCCAAGGGAGTGAGAGATGGCATGGATGAAGGATCTCCATTTTTCCTCTTGTCCCAGTCCCTTCAGGCAGTGGGAGCTGGGCTGTCCTATGGTACCCAATCCTGTATCCCACTGATGCCTCTAAAACCAGTTAAGGCTGATGCTCACCTCTGGTCGATTTTGTGCAAAAACACCGATAAACTGATCTGTACATGGTTTACAATTGTGCTGGAGAAGTCCAGACCCTAGAAATTCAGCCCTGTCGGCCACCTGCACAGAGACACAGAGCAGTGATGGGAAAGCACAGGTTCTTCAGCAGGGAGAACCGCAGATGGGATTTCTACGGTCTGAGGGAGCTCCCCAACTCCCTACTCAGCTGTGTTGGAAGTCTTGAAAGGGTGCTGCCAGGAGTCTGACAGGCTAGACAAAGAAAAAGTAACTGAGACCCTCCAGGGTGCCCCCAACCTACCCTCCCACCTTGTTCCAAGCACCAGGTCTGTGTGGGTAGATAGGGTGGGGCCTATCTTCTGTTACTCACCTCCTGGTAGGACAGCCACTGATAAGGCTGCTTAGGATTCCTGAAGCCAAGACAGGGTCCATTCCCTGCAGAGAGATAAGCAGACCTCGTGCCAGGGAGGAGGGCTGGTGGCAGTGCCACCTGCACCCACTCAGTAAGACACCTGGATGAACCTCCCGCCCTGGGAGGCGGTCCATGGGCCACGTGAACTGCTCCCCACCTGCCTGTCTAAACCTGCTGAAGTGCAAGAAGGCCTGAAGTACATAAGCATGGCCTCTCCCCAGGGAGATCAGGCAGGCCNCTCCTTCCTAAACATCTCCCAAATCTGACTACTCCTTCCCACCCTGCTGCCCTCCCCCTCCCCCTGGCCTGGTCTGGTCCAGCCATCACCGAGAGCAGTCCAGACTCCCACGCCAGTCTCCCTACAGGCCACCCTGCTCTGTGTAGTGTTTACACCGACATCAGAGTTATGTTCCTGATACACAACCATGACCAAATCGTGCCACTGCTCAACAACTTTACCTGGCTCCCTCCTACCTGAGGACAAAACTTTGAAGTCAGCACCCTGGTACTGAGACCCTCCATGATCCTCAGATTCTTCCTTCCCCTTAGAAACACGTCGGCTTCCCTCTATATCTGCCTGGAGGCAGGGGGTGGGGGCGGGGTGAGGGGAAGGTCCATGCAATGGGTTTGTGCAAACCTCTCAGGGCTTCAGAAATGGGGATGCAGAAGGCAAGCCAGTAGATCATTAAAGGACTTCCTTAACTCCCAGTGAAGGGCTCTGAAATAAAATTATAAATTCCTAGGGTCCAGGGCTCCTGCAAACAACCCAGGGAAAAGGCCCATAGGAGAGTTCTGGTGCTGGACTGACTGGGTCCAAGTCCTGACTCATACTGATAGCTGTATGACCTCAGACAAGTCACTTTACCCCTGTGACTCTTTCAAAAAATCTCGTGGACAGAGATTATAGTGCCAGGCGCACCAAAAGGGAAGTAGTCAATAGACAGAAGTTAGCTCAAGCAATTACTCTGTCTCTGCCAGCCAAAAGGGCTCAAAGACAACCTGGGGAATGACATGCATTC
This sequence comes from Neotragus moschatus, assembly GCA_006410615.1. NCBI lineage: Eukaryota > Metazoa > Chordata > Mammalia > Artiodactyla > Bovidae > Neotragus > Neotragus moschatus. The sequence continues at coordinate 56,328 of SJYA01001091.1, forward strand.
ACATCCTACCTTTCCAGCAGGCTCCTGGCACTGGACAGGCAGTGAGCTGGTCCTGCCAATACCAGTCTCCCTTTATAAAGGGTATGTGGGGCTTGGGGAGCACTTACCACATCTTGATCAAAACACAAAAGTGGTGAAGGCCCTGCCCCAAGTCTGCCCTCCTGGGGACAGCTGATGGCAACAAATGCCTGCTCTGAGAAGCCAGCTGGTGGTGGGAGCCCTAGGAGTGGCGGCAGAGGCTCCCCAGCAGCTGTGGCACTGGGTCTGGTAGGGGACGGGGTGCAGAACAGCTCTATGGGGAGCTGATGGCCCCTCAAGGCCCCCGCTGCCCCCCACCCCCAATCTGCACGCAGGGCAGCACTGGCTCAGATCAGCTCAGAGGCAAGCAACCCAGCCTTAACCCCCACTCTGCCAGGTTGCCAAGAGCCTCAGCTTATGCCCCTCTGCTTCTCCGCACCTCCACCCTGTCTTCAGTCCTAGAGAGCGGTTTGTCAGAAGGGTTGCTTAAGGACAAGTCTTCTTACACATCTATCTGTGGCCAGGCCCTCAGCCGTGGGCTGGGGGCCTGCAGGCAGCAGGAGCGGTGGGGGCGGTGGGAAACAGTGGGAGTGGGGGAGGGGATGCCAGATCTCCTGGCACAGGGAAGCCTGCACCATCGCCCAGGAATCTCCTCCAGCTCCTTCCAGGGGCTGCCTCCACCCCCACCAGGTCACACCCAGTCTACCTGGGGGAGAGGAAGGAGATTAGGCACAGTCCCAGAAAAAACATTTGCTTAGAGATGTTCTGGGCAGTGGGGACACTCCAGACCAAATACCAGTATTGGCAGGTAAAAGATAATGGCCGAGCTTCCCCACAAGACCCCAGCACAGCAGCACAGCAGCCCCTTCTCGAGGCCTGCCCTGAGATGCTTTTCCACTTTGCTGGTGGGGGGCGGGGGGGCAGAGGAGGGGGGGCCACCCTGGAGCCAGAATCCTCACCTTGGCCTGCGGAAACCAAAGCTGAGCCCCGAAACTCCCTCAACGCCTCTGGCAGGCAGCCTGGGACAGTGAAGTCCCAGAACGTGCAGGGCCTCAATCCTGCAAGTTTTCTTCACAAGGGAAGGAGTGGGGGTGGGGATCAGCTACAGCCTTTTTCATTCTTCCTTCCCAAGCCAAGGTGTGACAGGGCCACTGCCAGACAGTAAAAGGCAGGTCTGGCCCAGAGGACCCACCGCACCACCCTCAAGCCCTACTCACACTCGATGCTTCCGAATTTTCCAGAACAGGGCCTTCCCAACACCGTCCACCTCCTCAGGTCTCAGCACAGCACTCTGAGCTCCCTCTTGAGAGCTATGCACTCAGACTGCCTGGAAACTCTAGTGCCTGCGGGCCTTGCAACACCTTCCCTGGAGCTGATTCGGCTTCCCCTGCTGGCCCCACCATTGGGGGAAGGGCTGCGTGGAGAGCTTCCTGCCTCAGCAGCCCTTACCTGGAACCTGGCACAAGCCTGTTTGGGCTCCCAGGCCCCAGCCTCTGGCAACCCCACCTGGAGGGAGCTCTTAAAATGTACAAATGCCTGAGGACTCACCCCCAGCCCCCAAAGCCCCTTCCTCTTCTTTCCTGGGGGGACCCTTACTTATCTATGCACATTTTCAGAGATATCTTTAAGGTGAAAGCCTCCTTCGATGCTTCTCAGGGTAGCTTCTGGGGCAGAAAGTTCAGTGGACGTAACCCAGGTCCTGGCTGACAGAAAACCACACAGGGTGCCAGAGGCGGGGAGTCCTGGCCCAGCAGTGCTGCCCCAGAAAGCACGTGGCCCAGGAGCCAGGTCAAGAGAAGCACAAACCTCACCATCCCACCTGGGTGCCCTGGCCTGTTGAGACGGAGACACAACAACTCTCCTCAGCCCAGCACCCTCCCGGTCCACACAGGCATTCAAGCTCTGTGCTGAGAGAGGGGCCGCCTTCCTCCTGGGTTTTAATTAGACTCACAGGACCACAGACGACTGGGGCAGACACAGGGCCGAGCGCCTCCCTGAGCTGGGAATTGTTAGGTGAGGCCCACTGCACAATCCCCCACAGAGACAGGCCCAGGATTCAGGGTTGCTGGGTTACAGAGTGGCTCACCTGTCAAACCTCCCTGAGGAGCCTGAGTGTAGTTCTGAAGGTTTAACTCAGACTCCTGATGTAGAAAGGCCTAACTAAAGGTTGGCTGTGCCTGACCACTGCGCAGGGCCCCTGTCTCAATAGCCTGAACCCGCCTCGTTCAGCATTTCACTTGGAGGCGGCCTCCATCACCCTCTGCCCCCCCATCCTCAGCCCAGCACCTCTCAGGAATCTCACTCACCCTAAGCCCTGGTCAGGGAACATGGGCCTGCATTCCTGACAGCCATACCGGGAAGCCAGGCTCAAACAATACTTAATCAGACACTTAAAAATACAAATAGCCTTGAGCGCAGAGGAGCAAAGAGAAACACAGTGTCTTTTATGAGCTCTGAGATAAAAGTTGTCCTTACCACGAATCAGGCCGGACAAAAATTCTCAGCATGAGGAGGGGCAGTAGATGTTAAAGACAATGGCAATATTCCCTTTAGCAGTATTTCCAGGGGATGACGACTAGGACTGACAGGGTGCGTGAGCCTCGGGCCTCACATCCTTCCTTCCACACCAGTTCTGGTGGGGGAGGGGGGGCGGCAGACAGGGAAAGTAGCGAGGGCCATGATTGCTACCTAGGCAAAGGATACACCCTGGCCAGGTCCCACTGTGCAGGAAGCCAAGTCCTGTGGCTGCAACATGATCCTTTCCCCGCCCTGCCCTGCCCGTCCAGGTTAGGGCTACCAGGGCCCTGCCTGGCCTTGGGAGCAGTGATCCCCAAGTGAGCGCACACAGCAAACCCCACAGGTCCAAGCTCGGAAAGAGAATGTGGGCTGCTCCTCCCAGGGCCATGCTGTCCCGCTGACAGAGCTCAACCACCGGTGGCCAGGGTTACAGGTGAGACACGATGTGACTCCCTCCAGCTCCGGGGAAGTTCCTTGGAGGCGGGTCGAGGGTCCTGTTAAGAGGTGGTTGGGGTCACTGAGGTGAGGGGAGCAAGAGAGCAGTGGGCTCGTTTGCCCACTTGTTCACTCAGGAGCAGCTTGGAGACATCCTGCTTGGGGTGAGAGTCACAAGACAGAACCTAAAACACATCCTCAGTCAGGGACAGGGAGCAAGAGATTAGGAGCAAGGTGGGAAGGAGAGTTCTGAGAAGGCAACAGAGTCCCAGCAAGAGGCCTGTAATGTGCGGGGACTTCTGGGGAGGAGGCACCGAGGCTGAGGAGACGGCCCGTGGCTGCTCAGAGAAAAAAGACTATGATCTGCGCTATACATCACCCTGTGCCTTATACATTAGCCACAGGCCGATGGTGTCCACCAGCTCACCCGACCTAGCACTGCAGGGTTTGAGGATGCCAAGTGACCCAGGCAACCCATGCCTCCAGCTCCCAGCCAGAGGGACCACTTCCATGGCCAGGAGCCAACAAGGAGCCTACACCCACCATTTTCGGGGTCACGGTTTATGTCACAGGAATGGCAACGAGCAGAGAAAAGGGAGTTCTGCTTCTGGTTAAAGTTCTCTGGGACTCTGATAAACAGCTTAATTGTCTGGCTTCCTCATTTTGTGACCAAGTTCTTCTTGAGAACTGCACAAGGAGAAACAAATCTGAATCTCGCTCAGTTCAGCACAAAGTCTGTGCTGGTCAGCAGGACCCTGCCACCTCCTGAATCGCCCCCTCTGGAGTGACTCAGGGCCATGGAGAGGCGACTGACTTCCACTGCCCTCCGGTCACCAAGACATGCTGTTGGCTGGGGAGAGCTGGTGGCGTCCACAGAGTTAAGGCAGCCCAGCCCACTGCTGGTCAGGGAGGACTGAGAACTCAGGCCTCCTTTTCAAGGCCAGGATGAATGGGGACTATGCAAATCACTGCCTCCGGAGGAGCTGCAGCAGGGGAGGGCCTGCTGCTGGCAGGCCTGCACCTCTCTCCTTGGGTCTGTCACATGAAAGGGTTTGTATTCCTACCGCTGCCTCTGGCGCTTGGCCAAACTGGGGCTGTTCTCACTAGAAAACAAAAATCTCTTTCAGACCAAAGCTAAACCAGGTCCCGGCTGGCCCAGGGAGGCTGACAGACGTTGTTCACACTGACCCACTGAGGAGTCATCACCTGGATTCTCACCCGAACCCCCCAGCTCTCCAGAGGGAGCTGAAGGCCCCTGTGGCTGCTTAGAAAATCACTGCGTCAGGTCGGGGAAGGCAGGGCCAAGAAATGGGATTGGCCCATTCTGAGGCTCTGGCTGTTATGTCCTTCTCAGAAATAGTCATGACTGGGCCTCAGGAAGCAACCTTTCGGTATGAGGGAACTTCAGGAATTCTCATGGAGTTGATGCGAAATGTGGAGAAAGAAATGGGAAGAAATTTGTGACAGTAAACAAGAGCCCTTGCAGTGCACAGAGAAGACCTTTAAGAATGGGGGTCTCAGGTACCCCTACCTGCTGCCACAAGCACCCCTGGGCTGTGCGCGGGGTCGTAACCCAGAGCCCAACGTGTACAGTCATGCTCCAGAGCTGGGACTCCATCTTCTACAGAGCTCCACCATGAGGTCAGACTTCAACCTTGTTCAGACTTTCAGAGCTGCTTGTCTGACAACCAGGAGCTGTCCATTAACCATGGCACAAATATCTGTATCTATCTACATATTTTTAAAGGAATATATCGATAACAAAAGAAAACCCCAACCAGATTCCCACCATATTTTATTACAAGACAGACGGAAGAACATTATCTCAGAATAAAGGACAGTCGTTTAACTTGAAAAACTCTCGGTACTGCCTTCATCCTCCACATTGTGTGCAACGTGTGGTTGCAGATTTCCTCTGCAGTGGATGACACTGAGTGAAGAAACCAGGTACAAAACAGCGCACACCCTGGGCTTCCACCTAGAGACAGGACCCACAGCAGAGGCTAACCTATGCGGCCAGCGCAAACCCTGTAAGCTACGCTGCACAGACGCCCATTGACAGGTGACAATGACAAAGCAAGATCTCAAACACACATATGACCGTTTAGCCTGAGAGGGAAGCTAGGACAAAACCACCTCGGTGCCGATTCGGAACCGATCGGGGGGCTTGTGGATGTTCCACAGCGATCCTGCAACCCAAGGCAAACAGGCCTNCCCAGCAAGAGGCCTGTAATGTGCGGGGACTTCTGGGGAGGAGGCACCGAGGCTGAGGAGACGGCCCGTGGCTGCTCAGAGAAAAAAGACTATGATCTGCGCTATACATCACCCTGTGCCTTATACATTAGCCACAGGCCGATGGTGTCCACCAGCTCACCCGACCTAGCACTGCAGGGTTTGAGGATGCCAAGTGACCCAGGCAACCCATGCCTCCAGCTCCCAGCCAGAGGGACCACTTCCATGGCCAGGAGCCAACAAGGAGCCTACACCCACCATTTTCGGGGTCACGGTTTATGTCACAGGAATGGCAACGAGCAGAGAAAAGGGAGTTCTGCTTCTGGTTAAAGTTCTCTGGGACTCTGATAAACAGCTTAATTGTCTGGCTTCCTCATTTTGTGACCAAGTTCTTCTTGAGAACTGCACAAGGAGAAACAAATCTGAATCTCGCTCAGTTCAGCACAAAGTCTGTGCTGGTCAGCAGGACCCTGCCACCTCCTGAATCGCCCCCTCTGGAGTGACTCAGGGCCATGGAGAGGCGACTGACTTCCACTGCCCTCCGGTCACCAAGACATGCTGTTGGCTGGGGAGAGCTGGTGGCGTCCACAGAGTTAAGGCAGCCCAGCCCACTGCTGGTCAGGGAGGACTGAGAACTCAGGCCTCCTTTTCAAGGCCAGGATGAATGGGGACTATGCAAATCACTGCCTCCGGAGGAGCTGCAGCAGGGGAGGGCCTGCTGCTGGCAGGCCTGCACCTCTCTCCTTGGGTCTGTCACATGAAAGGGTTTGTATTCCTACCGCTGCCTCTGGCGCTTGGCCAAACTGGGGCTGTTCTCACTAGAAAACAAAAATCTCTTTCAGACCAAAGCTAAACCAGGTCCCGGCTGGCCCAGGGAGGCTGACAGACGTTGTTCACACTGACCCACTGAGGAGTCATCACCTGGATTCTCACCCGAACCCCCCAGCTCTCCAGAGGGAGCTGAAGGCCCCTGTGGCTGCTTAGAAAATCACTGCGTCAGGTCGGGGAAGGCAGGGCCAAGAAATGGGATTGGCCCATTCTGAGGCTCTGGCTGTTATGTCCTTCTCAGAAATAGTCATGACTGGGCCTCAGGAAGCAACCTTTCGGTATGAGGGAACTTCAGGAATTCTCATGGAGTTGATGCGAAATGTGGAGAAAGAAATGGGAAGAAATTTGTGACAGTAAACAAGAGCCCTTGCAGTGCACAGAGAAGACCTTTAAGAATGGGGGTCTCAGGTACCCCTACCTGCTGCCACAAGCACCCCTGGGCTGTGCGCGGGGTCGTAACCCAGAGCCCAACGTGTACAGTCATGCTCCAGAGCTGGGACTCCATCTTCTACAGAGCTCCACCATGAGGTCAGACTTCAACCTTGTTCAGACTNGGGGGTCTCAGGTACCCCTACCTGCTGCCACAAGCACCCCTGGGCTGTGCGCGGGGTCGTAACCCAGAGCCCAACGTGTACAGTCATGCTCCAGAGCTGGGACTCCATCTTCTACAGAGCTCCACCATGAGGTCAGACTTCAACCTTGTTCAGACTTTCAGAGCTGCTTGTCTGACAACCAGGAGCTGTCCATTAACCATGGCACAAATATCTGTATCTATCTACATATTTTTAAAGGAATATATCGATAACAAAAGAAAACCCCAACCAGATTCCCACCATATTTTATTACAAGACAGACGGAAGAACATTATCTCAGAATAAAGGACAGTCGTTTAACTTGAAAAACTCTCGGTACTGCCTTCATCCTCCACATTGTGTGCAACGTGTGGTTGCAGATTTCCTCTGCAGTGGATGACACTGAGTGAAGAAACCAGGTACAAAACAGCGCACACCCTGGGCTTCCACCTAGAGACAGGACCCACAGCAGAGGCTAACCTATGCGGCCAGCGCAAACCCTGTAAGCTACGCTGCACAGACGCCCATTGACAGGTGACAATGACAAAGCAAGATCTCAAACACACATATGACCGTTTAGCCTGAGAGGGAAGCTAGGACNCACACCCTGGGCTTCCACCTAGAGACAGGACCCACAGCAGAGGCTAACCTATGCGGCCAGCGCAAACCCTGTAAGCTACGCTGCACAGACGCCCATTGACAGGTGACAATGACAAAGCAAGATCTCAAACACACATATGACCGTTTAGCCTGAGAGGGAAGCTAGGACAAAACCACCTCGGTGCCGATTCGGAACCGATCGGGGGGCTTGTGGATGTTCCACAGCGATCCTGCAACCCAAGGCAAACAGGCCTCGTCTGCCTCTTAGCCCAGAGGAAACGCCCATCTCTGATGGCCAGCCACCCTCCTTGGTCACCCTACTCCTGCTGTCAGCTGGGAGCATACATCATGCCCAAGAAATCCTGGAGAGAGTTCATGGGGCTGCCCCACTGGGGAGAGGCAGGTAGTAGGTAGGGGAGGAAGAGAAACGAAACTTCGATCCAGATGGAAAAGGGGGCTTCACAGGTCACAGCTTCCCTGCTGCCTGACCTGTGGCAAGGGGCTCAGGGACACACATCCCCAAACCTCCCAACAGCCCACTGGCCCAAGGGAAAGCCGCCTTCCCTTTCTCGGCACCACTCCAGGCAGAGCCAGGCTGAGGAGGAGGCAGCCGGCAGGCTGAGTGGGGGCTGAGTACAGGTGAGTCAGTGGTGTCCCCCAGAGAAGCACACCCAACACCCCTGCTGGAAGGTACGTTCTCCAGCATCCTGGGGTAAAGCTGGCTTCATGCAGAACGGCCAGAAGCACCACCCCTTCCATAGTCAAGGGGTCACGGCAGGCCTGGATAGGTTCTTCTGGAGGCCCCCTTCTCCATGTGGACACCTGCTTTCCTCCTACTGACCTCTAGGCCCTCACCATCCACCCTCAGGTCAACCTTACTCTCCAGTCTCACTGGCTGGCCCACATTCCATCTTGCTGCGTTCTCTGTCCCAGCTCTGACTACCTTTCCATCCCCATCTCTGACTGTCCCTGCTGTGTGGCTCCAGCTGGCCATGCTGTCCAGTTTCTGGCTGACCTTACTGTCCTGCCCCGCCCCATAGCCCTCCTGTCCATGTGGCAGGACCCGTAGTCAGTCCCCAGAATGGTTTACAGCCAAGGCTGGGGGAAGGGTTAGTGGTCAGGAGGAAGCCCACTGGGGATTCTTGGCCACGAGAACAATCTAGAGAAAACAAAAATCAAATCAAACAACGAAAACACACTAGTGGGAAAAACAGGGCTACCAAGGGCCCGGTAGCCACCTCCTGTGCTGGTGGGCCAAACTGTGGTGGTACACAGAGAATGGGTCAGGGTTCCTGGTGTCGATTGGTGGGCACTACCCCAGAGCTGCCCATTCAACCCAGGCCAGTCCTCTCTCTCCATTCCTCCAACAGCCATAGTCACTAGAGCTGTTCCCGGCCCTGAGAGATACCAGCCCAGGTTTGCTTACCCCAGGATCTGGCAGCAGGTGCCGACTGTTACCTCATTGGCACCATCCTGTCCTGGCTTCCTGCTCTAAAGCCCCAGGTGGCAGGCAGTTACCTTGGAAAGCAGGCCTGAATGAGCAGATGACAAATCAGAAGCCACCCACCCCCAACTCTCTGTGGCCACCCCCAAGCACCCCTACTCCCTGGAGTAGCTGTTGGGAGAGGAGAATATCTCCAGGAAGAGCTGGTGAATAGGTACAGATGGGACTTCTTGGGATCTGAAATCTTTCAGGCTCTGAGATTACAGATTGAACTTCTGAACAGACAGCTCGGCTTGCCTCACATTTGTCCCGGCCCATTTCCCATCTTCCTATTTCTACCTGTCATGGACCCCCAAGCCTCACATGAATCAGGAAACCACACCAAGTAGCTAGGTCAGAGAATGACCACACCAACCACGGGATCCCAGAGCAACTGAGCAATTATGTGGCACCACCTCTGGGCCTAACCTGAAGGCCAAACCCAAAGGCCCAAAACAGCACCTCAGTTACAATGCTCCCCTCCTAGGGCTCAATGAGTGGTTGGTGGNGGTCAGAGAATGACCACACCAACCACGGGATCCCAGAGCAACTGAGCAATTATGTGGCACCACCTCTGGGCCTAACCTGAAGGCCAAACCCAAAGGCCCAAAACAGCACCTCAGTTACAATGCTCCCCTCCTAGGGCTCAATGAGTGGTTGGTGGGGACTCTGACCAGGCCAATATAGGGCACGCGACCATCAGATGAGATCCTCCAGTGAGCTGAGGACCAGGGCTGGGGCCTCCTTTCAGCTCTGCTTGTCCAGAGTGAGTTTCCAGCCTACTGAGAGACTGGAAACTTGGAGCTCTATAGAAATGATAGGATCTTGTCCTCAGGGAAGACTACCGCCCACAAAACCCATCACCCTGCAGCTGCAAGTGCAGCCATTCACTCATTGGTGAACTCACTTCTGGAGCACCTCTTTCTGTTCTGAGCTCTCCAGTGAGGGCTGCTACGGCTCTGGCTGCAAGGGGCTCACACCTGCTTTCCCCTAAGACTTCCTCCATGTTGACAACATCCCACAGCTAGGCAGAGAGCCTGGCGCCCAGCAGGAGCACATTCAAGGTCTGCTGTCAGTCAGTGGACTCGTGTTGAGACAGAAGATTATAAAGCACATCATTATTAAGATAAATTATTCTCAGGAATTTTTCTTATCATTCACTTATGCAATCAACACTGACACACACACTGTGTACTGGCCCTGGCTTGGGGCACAGGCAGGAGACACCCTGGCTCTGACCTCAGGAGATCACAAGGCTCATAGGAGGCCAAAGACTGTAGTTTAGTGGAATCTGTGCCCTCAGGACATGTGTGTGGCTTGAAGGGTGCAGGGACAGTTCCCCTTGGCCATCCACATGGTCAGTTTTGGCCATGTGCCCTTGATACAGCTACCACACAGAATAAAGCCTCTCCTGCCTGGCCTCCCAGGCCTGAAGAGCCCAGCCCCGGAGACCTCATTGGCTGAGCAGAGACTGTGCCAAGCTCTCATTCAACTGTCTTCNCCCTTGGCCATCCACATGGTCAGTTTTGGCCATGTGCCCTTGATACAGCTACCACACAGAATAAAGCCTCTCCTGCCTGGCCTCCCAGGCCTGAAGAGCCCAGCCCCGGAGACCTCATTGGCTGAGCAGAGACTGTGCCAAGCTCTCATTCAACTGTCTTCTCAGTCTTTTCTCTCATGGCTCCTTCTGCCTGGAATGTCTGTTCTTCCCCTACTCCCTTTCGGCATGTCAGAGTCCTGTACCTCCTCTGAGGAAGGCTTAGCTCAAGGTCTTATAACTTCAGCTAACATTTAGTTAGCTTTTCCCTATGGGCCAGCCCCTGCTCTTTGCTCTTTACACCTGTCTTCTCCTTAAACACTCCCCATCCAAGGATTGCTCCCTTGTCTGTGCCCACTGACCAGCCTGCTGGAGGGGCTTGGGTTCTTTCCAATCCTCCAGGTCCCTCTGTGGCCTACAGTCTGAGAATGTGGTCTGATTCACAGCTCTCAGGGGTGGCTTCACCACTGAACCTCCTTGTGTCTTTATGCTGCATCTGTTAAAGGGGGCTAACAGCACCACAGTGTCATGGGTGAAATTAAACGATAGCTTGTGGACTGTAGAACATGGTGCTGGACACATAATATACGCTCAAGAAAACAGCAGTCAAGTCAGCACGTTTGCAACACTTCTGCCATGAAAACACTGCTTCTCCCCAGTAGTACTTCATTCAATGAATGTTTTGAGTGCCTACTATATGCCAGGCACTGGCTAACTACACATTGCAGCTTCTGTTACACAAATGCCTGCAATTTCAGCCTCTTTTTGCAAAAAAGTCAGAGCCTCATGCTCACTTATCCTGCATGCTGTGTGTGGGGGACAACCCTGGATCCCATCTGGGGCTGTAGCTGAGCCAGATTCAGCCTTCTGAAGGTCAACCCAAGAGCCCTTGTAATCTCAAGGGACAGAAAACCAGTCAGGGAGCAGAGTGGCTAGGTTCTGCTGCCCCCTGGTGTCAGCGTGCTCTCATCCGAAAGACCCCCCCCCCCCCCCCCCCCCCCCCCCCCCCCCCCCCCCCCCC
>SJYA01001091.1:67697-113379 GCA_006410615.1 Neotragus moschatus
CCAACGACCCCCCCCCCCCCCCCCCGACACACACACCCCACCATGGGCTGGGGAGTGAGAGAGGGCACTAAGGTCAGAATTCTCCCACACAGAGGTGCGCCACATGCAAATCTAGGCCTTCTTTTGTGAGGTGTGCCCTCGGTGTTCTGCCCAGAGTCCGGTGTCTGTCCAATTCCTGGCTGCCGTCCTGGGCCCCCTGGGATGGCCTCAGACCTCACACCAGTCCTCTACCGTACTGGGAGCAGAGATGGAGGGAGAATCTGCTTGGGCTGAGCTGAGCTAGGCTGGGCAAGGCTGCACCTCCCCTGGATACCCACAGCCAGATTGCTGCCACACCAGTCCCTGCCACCATTCCTCCTCCTGGAACCTAGCCTCACCTGGGCCATCTTTGGCCAGACTTACTCTCATCCACAGTATCGCAACAGCTTCCTATTGCTCTCCCAGCCTCCACTCTCCTCCTGCTGGCTCAGCCTGGCCACTGAAGGTAAATCAAGGGCTTTTCTGCCCCAGAAATAAAACTCTCTTCTCTAGAATCCCCTCCCATCCAGACTCCATTCCCTTTGACAACCCACAATACTCGGGGCAAAGGACCCTAAAAGACCCATCTCCCACCACAGTTCTTCCTGCACATCTTTGCTGACCTGACTTTCTCTACCTGGGGTTTGGCCTACCTGCCTCTGACAAACACCCCTGTATGGTGCAGAAGCCCACTCAGACGTCACCGGTGGTCGGGTATATGGTTGCGCAGACTGGATCCTGTAGAAGGACACAGGGTTGCATCAGCCTAGAAGTTCATCCACCAAGAGGGGAGCCTCTTTCTATTCTGTGCAAGGGTGCCACTTGGCAGGCAGAAGTGCCAATCCATTGTTCTCCAAGTCCTCTGAGTGCTCACAGCACCGAGACCATGTTTTCCTGGGCCAGGCACGGCATCTGACTCACCACACGGGGTCTATTTTGTTTCCTTGTTTATTATTACTTGACACACAGGTGGGATCTGGCTTGGCCTCAGTATAGCCATTGCTCTCCCAAGGCTCAGAGCACATGGTTGCTTCCCCCAGACAGGCAGTTTCTCCTCCAGGTGGCTCTCCTCTATCCTTCCCTTGTCTCCGTAGGGCCAGACTGGGTGGTAAACGGCACATCACTCTACATACTATCACTTCAGAGGGTGCCCAGCTGAGCCAGAGGATTCTGGAAGCTGCCATGGGATCAGAATGTGCTCTCCGTGTTAGCCCAGGTGTCCTCCCTGCCCTCAGAGAAAGGCTGGGTCCAGGCAGAGTCCCAAGGAAGGTAGACATGATCTGGGACATGCCATGGCGTGTGGCTGGAGTGAGCGCCACACACCAGCCTCAGTGTTTCGCGCTTACACCAACTGTGGCATCTTTTGAGAAATTTCCTGTACTCATTGAGAAATCTGGCCTCTAGGGAAGCAGCTGCCCCCCTGTACCAAGAGCCTCCCTGCTTGACCATTCCGAGGCCCCTCAAAAGCCNAGTGAGCGCCACACACCAGCCTCAGTGTTTCGCGCTTACACCAACTGTGGCATCTTTTGAGAAATTTCCTGTACTCATTGAGAAATCTGGCCTCTAGGGAAGCAGCTGCCCCCCTGTACCAAGAGCCTCCCTGCTTGACCATTCCGAGGCCCCTCAAAAGCCCTTCAGTGAGGCGGTTTCCCCACCCTAGGCGGCACCTCAACGCTTTGCGAAACACTCCGCACCAAAGCAGGACTGAAGGCCAGTTTGAGTTAGTGTTGGCTGAATCCCACTTTCAGATGAGCATCTTGCACTGAAAGGATTTTTTTCCTCAGAGGCTGCTGATGACTCGTGCAGTTCTCAGGCACCTCCCTGTAGCCACAGAAGACCAACGCTCCAGAGAGCTACCCTTGGACCTATGGCTGGGGGTTGGTGGTGGTGGTGGTGGTGGTGGTGGTGGTGGTGGTGGGGTCTCCTAAGGGTAGGGCGACGGGGTTCTCGCACAGGGAAAGGGCTCCGAGAGCATCACCCACGCAGTAAGCAGGGCCTGTTACTACCATCATCGATATTTTGATACCTCCGGCCCTCTGATCCTAACCCTAGCTCGAGCTCCAACCCTGTCTGCTGGATGTGCACATCAGACCCAGAGGGCCCTGCCCGGCTTGTCTCAGACCTGGCAGACAGAAGGAGCTTAGGGAGCTGAGGGGATTAGGGAGGCCTCACTCTCTCCCCTGCTCAGGAGAGCTGCCCCTGTGGGTTGACACAGGGCAATGGTGGCAGGGGATGCCCACCAACCCTCCAGTTCAAGCCTGATGCCATGAAGCACTTAGCAACGATGGATCAATTAAAACGTCAGTTCAAACCCTAATCTTTCAGATATTATCCATGTGACACTGGCAAGTCAATTAACCTCTGAACCTCAGTTAAAAAAAAACAAAAACCAGCACCACCGACCTCCTAGGATTTGCCGTGCATATTAAATAACAGGCAAAGTTTCAGTTAAGAATTTCAAAAGGGTCGACTTCCTCCCCTTCTGCTCAGAAACAACCTTACTACTTCCTCTGATACTGTGAAATAACAATAAAACTAACATTTCATAAAGCATTTGCTCTGGGCTAGGTCAGCTTAAAGCCAGTTTAAGGTTCAAGCACTGCACATACATTATTCGGCTGAATTTGTACAAGCGGGTAGATGGAGACCCTTTAGTGGTATCATAGCCTAGAGGAAATCAAAGCTCCTAGAGGACTGACTGATGCAGGCAGGAAAACTGGTGGAAGAATGGGTCCTGGGTGAGAGCCCAGGTTCTGTGCAGGGGAGGAAGAGTGCTGGGCAGGGACTTAGGGGGGTCCTCAAAGTTTCTTGAGAGGATGCAGAGGTGAGAAGCTGACTCCTGTGATGGGGAGAGGTTGTGGGCTGGCACAGTGGGGACACAAGCCCTGGGCATAGCTGCGGAGCCAGGTGAACCCTGCTTTACAGAGGGTCAAAGGTGGGCAGGGAGGGGTTGGGAGGAGACCCTCCCAACCAGGATTGGGATGCCCCAGGTCAGTCTGGGTCATGTCCTTGACTTGCTGTGGGACCTCAGGGCCCAACACCCTCCATTTCTGGACTCTGGAGATGAACAAGGATAGACTGTCTGTCCCTGGTCTTGGTCTTGGGGGACGACTGGGCTCAGGCCTAGTCTGCTCAGTGGATGGTCCTCGCCATGTTGGGGGTGGGGGTGGGGGTGGGGGGAGGCCACGAGAACTAGAGGGAAGTTGTGGGGTCGCAAAGACGAGGTTGTTGTGAGGTCGCAGTGAGCAAGGTCCCTCATTTTTACTGACACAGCTGCTTCTCAAACGCGGCCCGGAGCCCGCCAGAATTTGNGCTTGCTCCTTGGAAGAAAAACTATGACAAACCTAGACAGCATATTAAAAAGCAGAGACATCACTTTGCTTACAAAGGTCCATGTAGTCAAAGCTATGGTTTTTCCAGTAGTCACATATGGATGTGAGAGTTGGACCAAAAGAAAGCTGAGCGCCAAAGAATTGATGCTTTTGAACTGTGGTGTTGGAGAAGAAACTCTTGAAAGTCCACTGGACAGCAAGGAGATCAAACCAGTCAATCCTAAGGGAAATCAGTCCTGAATATTCATTGGAAGGACTGATGCTGGAGTTGAAACTCTAATACTTTGGCCACCTGATGTGAAAAGCTGATTCATTTGAAAAGACCCTGATGTTGGAAAGATTGAAGGCAGGAGGAGAAGGGGACAACAGAGGATGAGATGGTTGAATGGTATCACCGACTCCATGAACATGAGTTTGAGTAAGCTCTGGGAGTTGATGAATGACAGGGAAACCTGGCGTGCTGCAGTCCATGGGGTTGCAAAGAGTTGGACATGACTGAGCTACTGAACTGAACTGAGATGCTTCAGGGGCTCTTTGGAAAACTCAAGGTTAGCTAGAGGTCAAATCATTTTCAATTAGAATTGGATCTCTCGGAAGTCTGTCAAAAATACCAAAAAGTTTCAAAATACTTAATCAAATAGGGACATAGGTCACTGTGAAATAGTACTTATCTACTTGACCAAACTGACAATGTGTGTGAAGTTGCTCAGTCGTGTCCGACTCTTTGCGACCCTGTGGACTGTAGCTCGCCAGGCTCCTCTGTCCGTGGGATTCTCCAGGCAAGAATACTGGAGTGGGTTGCCATTTCCTTCTCCGGGGGATCTTCCCAACCCAGGGATTGAACCCGGGTCTCCTGCATTGCAGGCAGATTCTTTATCCTCTGAGCCACCAGGGAAGCCAAACTGACAATGAAAGTTATCAAAAGCAAATATAAAAATTTACAACAAATTTCTTGAAAGCTTGTAAAGAAACTTACAATCTGTTATCAAAAGCAGCTCAATATTAAAAAACAAAACAAAACAAAAATCTATGGGGACTTCCGTGGTGGCTCAGTGATAAAGAATCTCCTAGCCGTTGCAGGAGTCATGGGTTCAATCCCTGGCCTAGGAAGAATTCACATGCCGAGGGGCAACTAAGCCCATGTGCCACAATTATTGAGACTGTACTCTAGAACCTGGTAAGCACAACTGCTGAGCCCACATGCCACAGCAACTGAAGCCCATGCGCTTTAGAGCCTGTGCTCTGCAACAAGAGAAGCCACTTCAGAGAGTAGCCCTTGCATCACAACTGGAGAGTAATCCTGTTTACTGCAACTAGAGGAAAACCCAAGCAAAGCAATGAAGACCCAGGACAGCCAAAAATAAATAAGTAAAAAATAAAATAAAAGACAGAAATAAAACCCCCCAAAATTCCTTTGCTCTCTTAACAGAGAAATTAAATTCAGGATTTTTACTATCTTATCTTTAATATTAAAGTTGATTTACTTAATTAAATTCATGCTAATCTTAGTTAGTCCTGACCACACATAGAATTCTTTTCTAAAGATGCTTTTTTCTCTCACAAACCTTCTACAGCTTTCTATAGCTATATATATTTGTCCCTTATTTTCTTTCCTATTTAGAAATAAATAGCTTTCAGACATAATTATTTTCCCTTAACAAAATGTGTTTCCATTCCTCATACTTTCTTTTACCTTGCATACAAAGATGTTTTTCTTCTTAATTTTTAGTTTTAATTACATACATTAATGAGAATCCTCAATGCTTAAAAACTTTAATTTCCAGTGAAAACAAAGAAGTAAGCAAGCAATTGTGACCTGTCTCTCATTAGCGAATGTAGGTTGGCCAACTTATAAATATTATTTATAATTTATAAAAACATGTGTGTATTATTTACCAAAAATGTCTTGGTGTGGCACTGAGCCTATTTATTAACAGTTCCAAATACCTTTCAGTTCAATTCAGTCACTCAGCCATGTCCAAACTTTGCGACCCCATGGACTGTAGCACGCCAGGCTTCCCTGTCCTTCACCAACTCCCAAAGCTTGCTCAAACTCATGTCCGTCGAGTCGGTGATGCCTTCCAACCATCTCCAGCTGTCGTCCCCTTCTCCCACCTTCAGTCTTTTATAGCATCAAGGTCTTTTCCAATGAGTCAGTTCTTCACATCACGTGACCAAAGTATTGGAGTTTCAGCTTCAGCATCAGTCCTTGCAATGAATATTCAGGGCTGATTTCCTTTAGGATGGACTGGTTGGATCTCCTTGCAGTCCAATGGACTCTCAAGAGTCCTCTCCAACACCACAGTTCAAAAGCATCAATTCTTCTGCACTCAGTTTTCTTTATAGTCCAACTCTCACATCCATACATGACTATTGGAAACACCACAGCTTTGACTAGATGGACCTTTGTTGGCAAAGTAATGTCTCTGCTTTTTAATATGCTGTCTAGGTTGATCATAGCTTTTCTTCCAAGGAGCAAGCATTTTTAAATTTCATGGCTGCAGTCAAAATCTGTAGTGATTTTGGAGCCCCCCCCCCAAAAATAAAGTCTCTCACTGTTTCCATCATTTCCCCATCTATTTGCCACGAAGTGATGGGACCAGATGCCATGATCTTAGTTTTCTGAATGTTGAGTTTTAAGACAGCTTTTTCACTCTCCTCTTTCAGTTTCATCAAGAGGCTCAACAGGCTCCTTAGTTCATCTTCACTTTCTGCCTTAAGGGTGGTATCATCTGCATATCTGAGGTTATTGTTATTTCTCTCAGCAATCTTGACTCCAGCTTGTGCTTCATCCAGCCCAGCATTTCATGTGATGTATTCTGCATATAAGCTAAATAAGCAGAGTGGCAACATACAGCCTTGATGTACTCCTTTCCAAATTTGGAACCAGTCTGTTGTTCCATGTCTAGTTCTAACTGTTACTTCTTGACCTGCATGCAGATTTCTCAGGAGGCAGGTAACGTGGTCTGGTATTCCCATCTCTTGAAGAATTTTCCACAGTTTGTTTTGATCCACACAGTCAAAGGCTTTGGCACAGCCAATAAAACAGATGTTTTCCTGATACTTTTAATGTGTCTGTAAAAGAAAGTCTATGTTCAACGATTAACATTCCAGTATCTTATTTTATTTAGAAACGACCTAGATATTTTAAAAACTTTCAACACTTAATTTAGCAAAACTTTAAACTTCCACATTACCCAAATCTGGAGAGACTATTTTTAAGTAGACAATCCTAAAACATGATAATTACTAGAGTTTGCCTAAAAGCTTTTATCTCATTTATATTGAATTTACTTATAAAAATTTCATCATGGACTTCCCTGGTGGTCCAGTGTTAAGACTCCATGAATACAGTGCAGGGATGCAGGCGCCATGGATTCAACCCCTTGTCAGGAAACTAAGATCCCACATGCCATGTGGCTTGGCCAAAAAATAAATAAATAAAAAATATTTTTAAAATTTCATCATACCAAGTTATTATCTGTTTCCTGACAAATTTTGCAACAGATATAGTAAGATCTTATTTGACATCTAGTAAACCTAGGTATAATAAAACTATTATACTTAGTGTTGGTGCCTCTAAAGATATGTCTGTATTAATTAAACCAATAAACTTAAACTAACTTTAATACCAAATACCAATTTAAAATGGAATATTTCCCAGTTCATGTGAACTGAAAATTCATTTGGGTTATTTTTATTTTTACATTTCCTAAAGCCAATTAAACAGAGCTCATTTAGAAATTAATTTTGGTAAGACCATCCAAATACAAAGATATATATTTATAACACATACATGTACATGTAGATAAACACAACCAGAGATTTCATAGCTTCATTTTAAAACTTAGTTATGAAATGCATATTACAATATAAAACTCATTAGTTTATAAATAACAGTTGGAATACGTTTTAAAAGACCTCTTTTTCCTTTTTTTCTTCAGTTGAAAAAGAAATGGAGATGGTCTAGATAAGACGAAGATGAGTTCCTGAGAGCCCATCACAAAGGCACAGGGAGAGAAAAGCAAGTTCCTTTTAGAAGGACTTGTTCCTTAGAGTAAAAGTTCTGAAAACCGATGCTTTATCAAGCCGGCAAAATCAGTTTTAGACTGTCAGAAGAACCTCATTTTGTTCATATTTTCTCCAGAGCCTAAAGAATATCATGGCCATGCGGTGTTAACCAGTGTAAGTTTGGCTTCAGTCACAGAACCATAAATAAAGGTGGTCCCATTTCTTAGGATGCAACATAAAGGGCTACTCTTAGGAACTGAACTTTTGTTGCCCATGTCTGCCAACTAAAATAGTGCACCTCCTTTAACACAAATATACCCTCATACATGTATATAAGATAAAAATCAAACCAACGCCAAAGCCTCAAAGAAAAACCATTTTCCAAATCCTTCCTTAAATCCAATAGCATAAAAACCCACCCATAAGGAATTTCCTCATGTGTCCTTCATTTTTACAGTTCTAGTTGGTAGATGGCATTATAATTTAGAGAGCCATTAGGGATCATCATTCTCCTGATTTTAAGGAGTACTGAAGTCGAGCAGTGTTACAATAAAATACGTTTTTTTTTTCCTTTTCACATTTTTTTCCCTTTCCATTTTTTTCCCTTAGTGCACAACTAAAAATTTCTCAGTTCTGCAAAATACACCCTAGAGGGCTACAAGATGGAAAAGAGACCCGATTATTTATTATTAGCTGTTCACAGCCGGTGTTGTCAAATATCAAGCAAACAAACAAATCAATGCAGAGTGGTCTCTTGGGGTCACAGTTTCCTAATCCAAAAGGGAAAATCCCAATCAACGTCCTGCCAAAGATGAAACCAAATACAACAGAGAAGAATACCCTGTTGCTGTCACACATGAGCTCTGCTACTTGCCAGAGACATGTCAACAAGTCAATGCCTTGCATCTTTCAACACAAAATTGAGAGCTCCATGGGTCAACAATGCCTGGTCAGCAGTAAGCCCGTGGGACTGTCCATGAGACAGAAGCCCTCAGGTAGCTGCTACACAGGATCTGAGAGCCACCACTGGCCAGCGGCCAATGTGCCATGGAAAAGATGCCTACGCGGGATGGTGGTCACTTGTGGTTGTGAAAATGGTGACTTAACCAAACTTGGGGCCTGTCACCTAATGCTCAACAAAACCAACTTACTGATGCCAGGCTGTGCTAAAGGAAAGTACAGCATTTATTGCAGAGTGCCAAGCAAAAGAGTGGAAAATAAGCCTCAAATCTACTCCAGCTTGGTCTTTGAGTTAGGGTTGATTTTTTTTGTTGTTGTTATTGTTTTTTTAAGGGGAAGAACAAAGAGGATGGTATTAATCATCATCCATTTCTTAATCCAAGTTTTCAGAGTCAGGATGACTCTAGTTTTTGATTCTCTGTCCATGACTCAGGGTCTGTTAGCTCATCTTGCCTTGGAGAAAAAACTTGTGTTTGTACACTAGTGATAATATCTAATAATAACATTTTTAGTACACTAATGATGTTATTGACATCATAATCATCTGACTCTGGTTGATGACTATTCAAGTTAGTGCAAGATTGAGCTCGGACAGGACAAGAAAGGGGATAAAGGTTTGGATAGTGAGATTAATCATAAACTCAGTAAGAGAACTCAGTTTTAGTGGGACTTGGTTTCGGCTGAACACCTTCTGTTTCAGTGTCTGGGACTGAAAGGAAGCCCAGCTGCACATTCTTCTGGGAGAATAAATGTAGTTATTTTGGTAGGCTAGAGTGAACACCCACACTGGATTTCAAGGTTACTTTTTCCAACACTCTTGCTTATTCTCAAAACATGCATGTACCACCAGGCCTCCAGCACCGAGGACAGCGCTCAGGCAGCCCAAGGCTGTCTATATGCAGCCATCCCAAGCCCAGGCAGTAGCTGACCCAGGCAGAAAAGGGGAGGAAATCAGAGAGCAGAGGTCAGGTAGCAGACGGTGGAAGGGCCAGAGCTCTCTTCAGACCCACCAGAGCCTACTGACTCTGTGTGCATGTGCACTCACAGCTCAGCAGCTAGGGTGTGAGTTTGTGTACAGGCACTGACCTGTTTGCTAAGTTACTTCAGTTGTGTCCGACTCTGTGAGACCCCATAGACTGCAGCCTACCAGGCTCCTCTATCCATGGGGTTTTCCAGGCAAGAGTATTGGACTGGGGTGCCATCGCCTTCTCGGGCACAGGCCTGTAGTAGCAATATATGTCATGTGTGTGCCCAGCCTGTCTATACACACCTTGTGGGTGCAGGTGTGCAGGTATATACCTCTGAGACACTTCCTGTGTTTACAATAGGCACTTCTACCTTCCTCCCTATTGTAAAGTTGGGACTCCAGGGAGAGATGCTCCTGCTGGAACTCAAGCACAGCCTGGAAGGGACTGTGGAATTGTTCATGCTCCCAGATTGGCAGGGATCCTCCAAGAGGGTCTCATACGGCTGTCAGAATACCCTCACTTTACTCCCACTGGCAGCAGATTAACTAAAGACCTTCTGGAACTCAGGAGGAAACTCAGGGGATGGTAGAATGCTGGACAGAAAGAAGGTATCTCCCCAGACCAGGCAGTCTTACAGAGGTGAGCAGGCAACGGAACCAACAAAGCATTTCTTTGCAGAGCGAGGAGCCCAAAAGCCAAGCCTCAAGCTGGACACTCAGCCTTTCTCTGTAGCACTCACCTGCAGAAGTGTTCCAGGTCTTTGCATAAGTCCAGGCGGCCTCCTTCCAGAGTGATGTCATGGGATACATTTAGTCTGACCTCCTTCAGGATGTAACATCCAGTTACTATTCTTACAGATGCCTCTGCTACTTGTGAATATTTTAATTCATAAACTTGTGCTCAAGCTGTG
This sequence comes from Neotragus moschatus, assembly GCA_006410615.1. NCBI lineage: Eukaryota > Metazoa > Chordata > Mammalia > Artiodactyla > Bovidae > Neotragus > Neotragus moschatus. The sequence continues at coordinate 77,897 of SJYA01001091.1, forward strand.
ACACATTACACATTACAGCTTCACTGTGTTCTCCTTTTTTTTTTTTTTTTTTTCACTGAGCATGCTTTGGTCCTCCCTGAGGAATGGGGATAGAAAGATTCCTCTCCTCTATGGGTCTGTTCCTATCACTAGGTAAGGGGTCTTGTTCTTTCCTGTCCTGGGCTTCAGAGATTTCCTTTCCACTCTGTGGTTTTCCATCTATGCACCATTTGTTAGCTTGGGAAGCTGTGACTCTACTTGGGTGTGCCAGTCATGGAACTCAGCAAGAGTGAATGGGGTGGGGGGGCAGAGATATCTAGGCAGAGCTGGGGGACCCTTGGATTTCTCTCTTTGTTGGCAAGGTCAGCCAGCCACAGGAGTGGTCTTATGCCATCTCCTCTCAGATCAGCATCTCGGAGAGGGCAGGCAGGCAGAATTCTGATCATATTTTCAGCCTTGGCACAGGGTCTGACCCAAAGAATGCAGAGAACATTATCACACGTAACAGAGCAGGAAATTGAAGTCTCGCGATGAGAGCGTCTTCCTCAGGTCACAGAGCAGTTCTCACCTCCAGACTCTCATTTGTTCATTCATTCAGCTCTTGTTTACTAATAATGTGCCTGCCCCCTGCTGGGCACTGAAGGGGCAGGAGAGGCAAGTAGGAAGCAGCAGTAATAGCAGTCCAAGGTGGTGAACATGATGACGTACATTCAACCCAGGGGAGACATCCTGGGGAGAGGGAAATATTTGAGTAGGCTCTAGATTTTGCCAGGCATAAGGAGTGGGACGCAGGACACCGCTTCCAGTCCTGGCTCTGATTCTGTCATGCAGAGCAGCCCTGAGCAAGTTTCTGTCCCTCTCTGTGTTCACTGGTATAAGAGATGGATCTAGAGGCTTCTGGGCATCAAAACTAACTAGCAATAACTCTGAGGCCTCTTCATCATCACAAGTGGCCACTTTCTGTTCTGCGGGGCCTCATGTCCATTCCAAGTCCAGCCTTCTGGTGACCCTGACAGCCAGTCAAGGATGGACTTAGTTACTCTGGACCCAGGTTTTCCTACATTTAGGACATCTGGGCCATGCTTCTCTGACAGTGATGGACCCTCTGTTATTTGAGCTCTCCAATATTTTTGAACACTCTCCTATTCTTGGATAGTTCCCCACATTGTAAGTACCTCCTTCCCAAGGTAGAATCCAGAAAACTCTCTTATCTAGCCGCTCTTGCAGGAAGGGGTAGATAAGTGACTTAGACTATACCAGTGAGATGAACCCTCATGAGCCTTTGATTCAAAAGCCTGCAATGAGCAGGTGAGAGTCCTACATGTGGGCTCTATCTTGCTCACACCAGGCAGGTAGCACAAGTGATGAGGAATAGATTTGGGAGCTGTTTCTGAAACTTGAGATTTAACACTGCTTCTTGAGCCCTACCACCTATGCTGTAAGCTTCCTAACATTTTAAAATATATTCTCTTTCTGCTTAAAGTAGTGAGTATGAATTTTGTTGTTTGCAACCAAGTACTCAGGCTGACATACTCACTGCCCCACTGTTAAAGGTCTTTCCAGCCCTCTAGAGGGTGGGCGTGGGACTGGGCACACAGCACAAGGCACACCACCACCACGACTGCACACACTAGAAGACAGAGATGCTGGCTACTGGGCCTGCTTGAGCCAAGCTCTTTACTGTGACAACCACAAATCTGGACAGCTGAGCCAAGAACTTGAAATTCCTATCCAGAGCAAAGGTTTTGAATATATGATGAAATGGTTGCAAACCATGTTCAACTCATGTCTTCTATTGAATAGTAGTGCTTTTCCCCCAAGTTAATAGAATTATTCAACATAGAAACGTTTGGAAATTATCCCCAAGGATAATCACCAATGCAATTTTGGGTGTTTCATAATAATAATGTGTTTATATAGTGCTTAGTATTAATATGGGTCAGTCATTATTTCTAAGCATTTTTGACACATGATTTACATATGAGTTAGGGACTGAATTGTATCTTCCCAAAATTTACATGTTGAAGTCCCCCATATGACTGTATTGGAAACAGGGCCTTTTAAGGGATAACTAAGGGAAAATGAGTTCATAAGGGTAGAGTCCTAATCCAGGAGTGCTGACGTCCTTACAGGAAGAGGAAAGGACACCAGGAGGACACGCATGCAGAGTAAGGTCTTGTCAAGAATCAGCAAGAAGGCAGCCATCCGCAAGGCGAGAGAGGCCTCACCAGAAACCAACCTTACCAACACCTTAACCTTGGACTTCTGGCCTCCAGATACATGAGGAGATTAATTTCTTTTGTTTACACCACCCAATATGTGGTATTTTGTTATGGCAGTACTGGAAGACTAACACAATATGTTAGCTCATTTAATCATTACATCAACCATTTTTCCCAGGCATAGGACAATTCAATAAATATTTGCTAAATGAATGAGGATAAATTTATTTGGTATCATATGCTACTTTTTAAAACCTGACCACATAAGTACTTTCCTTATTTTATTACCTCTTTAAATTTAAAAAAAAGTGGATACATGATGTCCATGCATTCATTCAGTTAACTATTTGGTTAACAAGTACTATGCTGAGTCCCCGCTAAGTGCAAAGCATTGTGTAGGTACTGGGGATATAGCAATGAACAAAAAAACAAAAAGTCAGCCCACATGAAATGTACTTGTGCTATGGAAGTGCCTTTGCCAAACTGTCAGAAATCAATTAATCCATTTATTGGGGTTTCTTTTGGTTGGAAGTTCTCTGATGAGCCAATCAGACAAAGGCAGCTATATTATTTTCTCTTAAAAAGGTCAACTAGATAACTAGAGGGCTCCTGGGAGCCGGAGAAAGACAAAAATGAAGCCCTTGGAATTTGTCCTGCATCTGCAGGGCTGATCAAGCCACTAGTACTGATCCCTGAGACACTGTGCGTATGTCTCCAGCTCACACAAGGTCAGGACTGATGGAAAACAAACCATACCTTAAAGATTTTGGAAATGAAGCAAGTGAATCATTTCAAAGAAAATTTGGTTGAATGCTTATACCATCTGAGCAGGCAGAAACCACAAAGGAAAAGACTGGTAGATTTGAAGATCTGGCTACATGCAAATTCTAAATGTCTTCATGTTAAAAAACCACCATTAAAAAATCTAAAAGATAAATAGAAAACTTGCAAAAACTGTAACACTGGCAACAGAAGGGTTTGATCTGTAACTGAAATCAAGAATAAAAAGACAAATAGGCAAAGGACACAGAACAGGGAATTCCAGAAAGAAGAAATGCTGCCCTTCTCTGCCTAGCAGCTCATTCAGGTGAGATGTGAAGTAGCTGCCTTAATGCCGCCACCTGTTTTTCCGCCTCCTTCTTCCAAAGTCTAGGTCATAGGGGTGCTGATCTCTCTACGAGGAGGAAGGACCAGGCTTCCATAAGCCACACCTCACTCACCTGGAAGTCCCTCCCTTCTATCACTCTTCCCATCTAGCCAGAACCCAGCCCCTTTTTCTTGGTGGCAATCTGGGCAGCTTAGCCCACCACCAGGCCAGATGAACTCAACAATAAAAGCAGGGTAAAGATCAGGAGAAAATGTGGACACCTAAGTGTCTGACATCCTGCAAACCTTTTCTGATGGGAAACTTGGCAAGCTGTGTCGCAAACCTCAAAAAATTCTTAAACTCTGACTACCACCAGCAGGTTTGCTTAGGAATTAACATGGAGAAAAAAAAAAATCATGATTTTTTTTGTCCATGAGGATTGTCATTGCAATATTATTTACAATAGTGCCAAGGTGGAAACTACCCAAAAGTCCAATCCCAAAGTGGAATTCATTTTTGTACATCCATAGGATGTTCTGCTGCCCATAAAAATGATGATGCAGAAGACTGTGGAATGACACAGAGAGATTTTCATGGCATGTGGCCAGGTGAAAAAAATGCAGGTTACAAAACAATATATTCAGGATGATTTTCATGTGTTGTAGTATGAAGTCACTTAGTCATGTCCGACTCTTGGTGACCTGACGGACTGTAGCCTGTCACACTCCTCTGTCCATGGAATTCTCCAAGCAGGTATACTGGAGTGGGTTGCCATTTCCTTCTCCAAGGGATTTTCCAACCCACGAATTGAAATCGGATCTTTGCACTGCAGGCAGATTCTTTACCAACTGAGCCACCTATGTTTAGAGGCATGTATCGTGGTTTAGTCATTAAGTCACGTCCAGCTCTTGCGACCCCATGGACTGTAGCCTGCCAGGCTCCTGTGTCAATGGGATTTTCTAGGCAATATACATTCACGGAAAAAAACCAAAGAAAAGTTAACAGTGATTATCATTGACTGGTGGGATTATAGGAGTTAGTTTGCTTTTTTCCTCTTCTTTGAATTTACCTGTATTTTCCAATTTTTCTACAACGAATAGGCATTTCTGTAACAAGGAAAAATCTGTTTTAATAAGGAGCATTTCCAGAGCTCTCTCTTGGCTCAGAAAGGGTTGGAATGTTGGAAAGGGAGAAGCATGTCATGGGAAGATCATGACAGAATGATGTCCCCACCTATATGGCATGAATTGCAAGGTGTGAGTAGAGGGTCGGTGCTACCAGACTCCTCAGATCCTGATCTGTGGTCTCCTTGCATGTGCCCAAGTCTTTCCCTTCTCTGGTGGTCACTAGAAGTCCACGTGGTCAGGACTGGAGGTGTCCATGAGGCCCTTGAGAGAGGCTCACGTTAGCCCAGGAAGATGTTAGAGAGTATAGGGAGGCAGGCAGAGGCAGGCCTTTCTAGAGGTGATGGAAGAGCTCCTGGGGAGAGGCCAGTGCTGGGAAGTCTACGGAGAAGTGAATTTTCAGAACAGGATGGTACATTCCCTGGAGGGAGTCAGGCTGCTTCCCAGTCTCAGAGCTTATTACAGGGAACCAAAAAATCAATGCTAAAGACACTGCCCAGTGGGCTCAGACCCACAGATAACAAAAACAGTGCTTTAAGAAGCCGCTCTCAGGGCCAGGAAAGAAACAAGAGCACAACATAAAGGTAAAGGTGGGGAAAACACTACTGGCTAGAAGGCTGCCGGAAGAACACTACTGCTGGAAGGCACCAGAAAGGCAGAGAAGGGGACTGCCAAAAGAAGCAACCCCAGTGACCAGTGGCTGACTCTCCAGAAGAACCAGCTAAGTGAGGGCTCGACACATCTGAGCCAGCTGTCCTGTCTGCCCTAATCCCATAGAACCCCAGGGAGGAACAGGGACTTGCTTGAGGTCACACAGAAAATTAAGACAAAGACCAAAATGTGGACATTCTGACTCCTAGTCTAATATGTTAACCATTACTCCTTAAAGAGGACTTCCCAGGTGGCTCAGTGATAAAGAATCCACCTGCTAGCCAATGCAGGAAACACAGGAGACTCAGGTTCAAACCCTGGTCAGGAAGATCCTCTGGAGAAGGAAATGGCACCCCACTCCAGTATTCTTGTCTGGGAAATTCCATGGACAGAGGAGCCTGGCGGCTTCAGTTGGGTTGCAAAGAATTGGACATGACTGAGCACAGGCACACCCTTTAAGGAGAATTTTATTTCATTTGAAGACATAAGTAATGTCTAAAGCATATAAAGTATTTGAAACTAGAAAAATAGTTATCATTTAATTTATGAAGTAAATACAGATAGAATTCCAAAAGTGGATGTGACATCACATTTGTAAACAACAAAAAATAGACTAATATCAGATATAAATATAGGCACAAAATCTCCTAAACGAAATTTTAACTGATGATTAAATATGTAACTTGAATTTCCACTAAGACAAAACAACATCTGTCTCTAGTGTGCCAGGCTGATACTGAACAAGCAATCAGGGCAGTACCTAAAGATGTGCTGAGCACCATCCAAGTGTAATTATATGATGAGCTCATATTCTACCGTAGCAACTCTATAAGGATGCCAGGATTATCTCTGCAACAGTTGCACTATGACTTTCAATCCATCCATAACTTTACAAGAGCTGCCATGTTCAAACAGGTGACTCTACCCTTGTCATCAATGATTGGTCCCAATGACCAACAACCGGTACAATAGCTGAACCCAATGTAGTTCATCCAAGGGAATTTGGAATTGGAATTTTAGTCCTTCTCTGCAGAGTGCACATCTGCAGAGAACACAAAAAATGAAGCAAATACTTCCAGGGAAGCAACGATGAGAAACAAAGAGAAATTCATTGTTGAGTTTTCCATGGGCCAGTGAGGGGTGAAGGAAGTCAGTGTGAAAAACCAGACCAGAAGAAGCCTCAGGCCCAACTGTGTTGCATCTCAAAAAAAATCCCCAGGGAAAGGTTTTTTTTAGCCAGTCCTTGATAGATTATGAACTTGTGACCTGCATTTCCAACTGTGGCTGAAATTCCTGATTCTTGTGTACCCTGGAGGCCAAGCTACATTCCTGCATTTGGAGCAAGTGAGGTACTTCCCAGTGACCTCTAGTCAGTCTTTATCTGGCTTGAGTAGGTTACTATTGCTTGTGATCATTTTTACTAAAATATCTAATTTTGCAGATGAGGATATTGAGGCTCAGAAGGCTGAAGGAACTTGTCCAAGATTTCATAGCTAACCTGAGATTTGTCCAAAGCCATCTGACTCCAAAGCCTGTGTCCTTTGTCATATTAAAGAGGAGTCTACAACAATTCAATATCTTTTCTCAACAAAATTAGAAATAAAAGATTTTCTAGGTAAAAAGGAAAAAGTGAAAGTGAAGTCACTCAGTCGTGTCCGACTCTTTTCGACCCCATGGACTGTAGCCTACCACACTTCCTCTGTCCATGGGATTTTCCAGGCAAGAGTACTGGAGTGGGTTGCCATTTCCTCCTCCAGAGGATCTTCCCAACCCAGGAATCGAACCCAGGTCTCCTGTATTGTATACAGATGCTTTAAAAGCAAGAGTTAATTTCTTGAAAAGAAGAGATTTGAATTTAGGAGCCAATCTACTTTCTAACGGGAAAAGATAGCAAATATAACCCAAGTCTTTGCTGTCATCCCCAAAGCTATTAAAAGCTTCACTGTGGTTTGTGTGGGGGCAAACCTTGGAGAGAAAGAAAGGGAATATCCCCTGCATTTGTAGAAACACTGGATGAACCACAAGGTCTCAGTGATGACACACAGCAGGGAATCCACCTAAAATACCAGTGCATCCTGCAGTACATGTGCTGTATGACTCCAACCTCACTCGAAATAATTTCAAACAAATATTTTTAATCAGTAGAATTAAAGTTCCCCCAAAAGAAAAAAAAAGGCAATGGAATCTAAAACACACAGGATGGACATGCTGGGCCCAAGTGTGTAGTGAAGAGAGGACAGTTTCACGAGGTGAATTTCCAGAGAACGTGGGGTAAGGAGTGAGGGTGGTGATTCAACCACTGACACCTGTGGGAGCATCAGAGTGAAACCCACAAGGCCTGCCACCTGCCACCTCCTCCACCCAGCACACAGGCTGGTACGTGGTCATCATTTGGCATTCAGAAGACACTCAGTAATTAAGTCTGGTGTTGTAGGATTTCAGAATGAAAATCTTAAAGCAGCAGTTATAAATATCAACAAGACCTGTTTAGGTGGAGAAGTAGACAAAATTTGTGCTGGGGACATCATTGTGTGTGTGTGTGTATGTTCCTGAGTCAGCATGAGCCTTTTAGGAGCCAGGAGGATGGACCTCTAAACTTATGCCCATCGAAGGATACCTTCGGGTGTAAGAGTAGACATGGGCACTTGAAGGAAGGAGATTGGCAGACAGGTCCTCTCCTTCCAAGCACCTCTTCTCCCTCTGGCGCTCTTCCACAGATCCTGGCCCACAACATCTGCACATTCAGTCCCTATTCTCCCTTGGGCTCTCCCATTCCCATTCCCATGTTCCTCAAGGGCAGATCTTCCTGCCAGATGAGGAATTCAGGGCTTCCAGTAGCTCCAAACACCCACAGCCAGTTTCTATATTGAACCTCTGGCCATATTACCTACAACTCCCCCCAGGTGCTCTCTGCTCCACCTAGGTTTTGCTTCTCCCAAGAGACCTGTTTCCGAAGTTCCTTGGCTGGGTGAACTGTGTCCCTCCTGTCTCACTCTGGACATCTTTCCTCCAGATTAGACTTGTCTTTCCAAGGTAAGCACAAATGATCCCACTGGGAGATCATCCATATTCCTCTGAGGACATGGGCCCGTGATGACCTGTCCTCTGATTTGAGGTATTCAAACAGTTCTGCCTCCACCTGTATGTAAATGGAAGAGAGAAGGAAGAAAGACCAAAAGTGAGCACCTAGAGGGTGGAAACTCCAAGAGGAGAAACTAAAAACTATTGTACTACACAGGAGTGTTTGTAAGGTGATTGAATATTTATGAAGTGTGAAAACAAACATTACAGGAAAATATTTCCTTTACTAAAGCAACAACCACAACAACAAAAAACAGAAAATGGGAATAAACGAGGTATGTTCAGAATTGAGATGAAGAGCACTCTAAAACTTTATAGAAGAACGTAAAAGAAAGCTCCAGTGAATTAAGAGATGAATGATATTCTTAGATTACAACACTAAATACTACAAAGACACCAATTCTCTCTGAAGTTTATATTTATATTTAATGCACTCTCATTTTAAAACTTAACAAAATGGGTTTATATTTAATTCAAAGAATGTTCACGCACAATACTGACCAAGAGACATTTTTGAAAGTAGAATAATACTAAAAACTAAAATACTACAATAAATAATATAATGAGTAACACAAAAATCAAATCTGTGGCACAGAAATAGATCAGTTATCAGAAAGCTCAAACACTAAACAAAAATACAACATGAAGTTTTAAAATTTTGCCACTCAGAAATATTTATTATATGAGGAGCTCTTAGAAATCAATTTGAAAAAGAAGAGAGTCTGAAAAAAATAAGAGGCAAGAAGAAAACTAAGTAATATGGAAAAGAAAAAAAAATATAGCTTATAAACATAAAAATTAGACAATTTCACAAGTAATCAAAGAAAATTCAGTAAAAATAAAGTACATCTTTACTATCAATTATCAAAATTTAAAACATGATAATAGATTCCACTGTAAAGGGTTAAGGACTTTATGCAAATCAGCCTTTTGGAGTGGGAGAGCAATTAGACAAAAGTATAGAAGCACATTCAATCCAGCAATTTTACTTCTAGAAATCTATCTTCTGAAAGTAATGTGTAGAAATGCTATGTATGAATACTCAAAGATGTTCAGCCAGATATTACCTGTAGTATAAAAAATTCAAGGCGACTTCAATATCTACTAACAGTGGGTTAGATTAAAAAATATTGTATACACATAGGATAAAATACCATGCAGCAGTTAAAAATAATAGCATAAGAAAATGCGCAAAAAAATGCCAGAAAACGGTTACATTGCATTAAGTGAAAACAAATTATAAAATCCACTCTTCTAACAAATATTTATTGAGTGACCACCACGTGCTACCAAACAGCAGTGAACAAAATAGATAACATTCCTACTCTCATGACATCTTCAGTTTCATAAAATTTATAAACTGGACTGCAAGCATGGTTCCAACTAAAAAAATAAATACATAAAATAAGATGTGGTTGTAAGGGTGTCAAAAAAAGACGCAAAATGATGTGTCAGAAGAAAGTGCCTGCCTCCAAGTTTGGCACTGAAGGTGGTTTTTGTACTCCTTTTGGTACTTTTCTGAGTTTTCCAGGTTGTTGGTAATGAATATATATCACATTTGTAGCCCAGAGTGAAAATCAAAGAACGTCATCTTTTTTCAAAGGTGAGTGGGACCTGTGTAGGAGGTGGTGAAGAGAAGACAGGCTGGGTAGGGGTGGGCTGGCTGCTCTGGGGTTGGAGTGAGGAGACACTGGGGAAGGGCCACATGAGCAGGAGTGGGTGTGGAATCCAGATAGTGGGAGGAAAGAAAAGTCCAGGCAAAGGAACATCTTATAGGTCTTTCTCTTAATATCCTCCCCCACAAAATCATATTGATCCTGATTAGTGTCTTTCCCATGAGTCAGGGGATGTCCTTTCATCCCCAGGCATGGCTGAGGCCCTAGCCTCCCCTGAGGACAGAGGTTGTGAACTATTTGACTCAACCTTTCCTAACCTGGCTTTTTTCTTTTTTCCTTTGAACGTGTGCTGCTTTTTTGAAAATTAGGTTTCAGAACTGATCACTCATTATCTGATCACTTGTTCACTTTCATTTATCAAATGTTGTCACTTTTAGACTCCTTCTAGTATCCAGGCAATGGGTGGCCAAGATTCTTTCTCACATGTTGAGCTGTTATAGATATCCCCCTTTCACCCTCAAGACAATCAGTCTATCCACGTTTCTCTTCCCAAGAGACCTGAGGTCCCAGAGTCAGTCATGGATAGATTTTACCCCTGGGGCTTTGCAGGCTGACCATCTCCCACGTGGCTTCTTTCACTGAATGAAGCTCTGTATTGGAGTTTGGTATTTCCTCTTCGTGGGGCTTCTCAGGTGGTTCAGTGGGTAAAGAATCCACCTGCAATGAAGGAGACGCAGGTTCGATTCCTGGGTCAGGAAGACCCCCTGGAGGAAGGCATGGCAACCCACACCAGTATTCTTGCCTGGAGAACCCCTTGGACAGAGGAGCCTGGTGGGCCACAGTCCATGGGGTCTCAAAGAGTCAGTGATGACTGAAGTGACGGAGCATTCGCACACACACATTTCCTCTTTATGGCATGAGCTAACCTTCCACTTTTCACTTTCATGCATTGGAGAAGGAAATGGCAACCCACTCCAGTGTTCTTGCCTGGAGAATCCCAGGGATGGGGGAGCCTGGTGGGCTGGTGTCTATGGGGTCGCACAGAGTCGGTCACGACTTAAGTCACTTTGCAGCAGCAGCAGCAGCAAGAGACAACAGCGCTCAGAAGATCAATACTTCAAAATGTGATAGTCACACATGCGATAGCTTAGACTACTTATAGGACTTCTCCCAGGGAAGTATCACCATCATCTAAGTGCAGACTCCAGTATGACCTGGACCTTTAGGATCCTGTTCCTGCCTTCCCCTTCCAGTCAATCCCTATAGTGACCCCAGCTCTCCCTTTCGTCACCCTTAAACATACACATCCCACACAAACAGGGTCTCCTGACTTTTCAGAACTCATGCTGTTCTTGGCCACCACACTGGCTGCTGGAGCTCTACTGTCCCTCACCCTTTACTTCAGTTCCCGTCCAGCCCCATATGCACTGCTGCCCAGCCCTTCCAACTCCCTATCAGCCTTTTTTGTCAACACCCAGGACTTTGCTCCTGTGCTGATGCCACAGTGAATGGGGGTTCAGTCCTTTATCCCTGTGCCAGCCTGGGGTGTTGAGAGGAGATGGATATGTGGGTAGTCACAACATGGTAGGCTGCCTGCTCTGACACCAAGTGGTCTGAGGGGCAAAAGGGCTCCCAGCCCAGGGCTACTCCAAGTCCACACCCAACCCAAAACAGAGAAGAAAATGACCATCCTGTGGTCTGGTTGCTCCTCTCAGACTGCAGCTATGAACGACGTGAGCACTGGACCCAGTCAAGATGGACTAAGCTTGACTTGATTCCATGACCCTCCCACGTCACACGTTTTTTCTTTCCCACTGACAGCCACATGTCTTGAAAGAGTCGTCGATACTCTACTTCCTCGTCTGTAGTTTGTCTTCCCGAGTCGCTTGTCAAGGTTGTCCAATCCAGCATCCAGTTCTTTGTTCTCCTGTTGCAATTTTGTTCAGCAGCTTTCAACTCAGCTGAAGGAAAACATTCTCCTGTATGCCTTCCTCTCTCAAGTTCATGACTACAATTCCCCCAGGCTTTCCTTCTACCTCTCTGGCTGCAACTGTGTTCTCCCTTTGCTGGCGTCTCTTCAGAAGCAATCCCTCCTCTGAATGTTTGCATACCCCAGGGATGAATTCTCATATTTCCATTTACACTCCTCAGGTATCCTCTTCTAGGCTCACGCTACAAGCACTATCTATGTTGTTGTTGTTGAGTCGCTAGGTCATGTCTGATTCTTTGCAACCTCATGGACTGTAGCCCACCATACTACTCTGTCCATGAGATTTCCTAGGCGAGAATACTGGAGTGGGTTGCCATTTTCTTCTTTAGGGGATCTTCCTGACTCAGGAATCGAACCCAGGTATTCTGCAATGGCAGGTGGATTCTTTTTCACTGTGCCACCAGGGAAGCTTCATAAGTACTATCTGCGATTCATGGGGTCACAAAGAGTCGGACACGACTGAGCGACTGAACTGAACTGATACACCAATGACAAATGTTTATTTCCCAGTCTGACCTCTCTCCTGAGCTTCGGATCCTACATCCAGCTTTCCCCTTGGTAGTTCCCATTGTACATCTAAGAGACATCTCCAATGAACCATGGTTCTGTGGACCTTAGAGGTGCTCCATCCCTCCCCCCACCTTTTGTAAGCATACACTCCAGCCCACAGCTCCAGAGACTGTCTCTGATTGGTGAAGAAAATTAGTATAACCCTATTCCCACTTGCAACAGTGATTGGTATCCTAAATTGATCCAATCAAATTGAACAAAGGTTCAGAAACTCTATTTAATGGTTGGGTAGTAGAAGCTCCTTCTTCTGGTGGGTATATAGCCATTTTACTTCACTGAAGGAAGCCAGATTGAGGACAAAGCCAGACTGAGGATTCAAGGATCAAAACATGCCTGAATTCTGGACTTCTCAGGAATCAGAGTTAGTACATTCCACCTGATGTTTAGACCAGTTTTACTTGTACTTTCAGAAGCAGAAGATATTAAGAAGAGGTGGCAAGAATACACAGAAGAACTGTACAAAAAAGATCTTCAAGACCCAGATAATCAGGATGGTGTGATCACTCATCTAGAGCCAGACATTCTGGAATGTGAAGTCAAGTGGGCCTTAGAAAGCATCACTACGAACAAAGCTAGTGGAGGTGATGGAATTCCAGTTGAGCTATTTCCAAGTCCTGAAAGATGATGCTATGAAAGTGCTGCACTCAATATGCCAGCAAATCTGGAAAACTCAGCAGTGGTCACAGGACTGGAAAAGGTCAGTATTCATTCCAATCCCAAAGAAAGGTAATGCCAAAGAATGCCCAAACTACCACACAAGTGCACTCATCTCACATGCTAGTAAAGTAATGTTCAAAATTCTCCAAGCCAGACTTCAGCAATACGTGAACCGTGAACTTCCAGATGTTCAAGCTGTTTTGAGAAAAGGCAGAGGAACCAGAGATCAAATTGCCAACGTCTGCTGGATCATCTACAAAGCAAGAGAGTTCCAGAAAAAGATCTATTTCTGCTTTATTGACTATGCCAAAGCCTTTGACTGTGTGGATCACAATAAACTGTGGAAAATTCTTCAAGAGATGGGAATACCAGACCACCTGACCTGCCTCTTGAGAAATATGTATGCAGGTCAAGAAGCAACAGTTAGAACTGGACCTGGAACAACAGACTGGTTCCAAATAGGAAAAGGAGTACATCAAGGCTGTATATTGTCACCCTGCTTATTTAACTTCTATGCAGAGTGCATCATGAGAAANCTGGATGGCATCACTGACTTGATGGACATGAGTCTGAGTGAACTCCGGAAGTTGGTGATGGACAGGGAGACCTGGCGTGCTGCGATTCATGGGGTCAGAGTCGGACACGACTGAGCTACTGAAATGAACTGAACTGAACTTGTACTTTCTGTTATTTGCTAACTGAAGCATCATGAACATATGAGAGAAAACACAGAACTCTCATGTTCCTACCACTCTTCAACCCACTTTTTTGCCCATTTCAGTTCATGGCACCCCAATCCATTCAATGCTTCAGTCAAAATCTTCCAGCTCATCCCTGACTCCTTTCACACTCCTCTCACACCCTTTGTCTGTCAGTAGCTCTTTCAGTTCTGTTTTCAAAATATATAGACAGTTCATCCTCTTCTATTCCTGGCCCACTACTGTCTACTTTCTCTCAACAGCCAGATGAGTCTTTGATAAACCTAAATTAGATTACATCATGATCCTGTTTTAAAATCCTGCAAAAGAAATCCTGCCACTCATCTCACATGCTAGTAAAGTAATGCTCAAAATTCTCCTAAATTAGATTACATCATGATCCTGCTTTAAAATCCTGCAAAAGAAATTTGCTGGCTNTCCGGAAGTTGGTGATGGACAGGGAGACCTGGCGTGCTGCGATTCATGGGGTCAGAGTCGGACACGACTGAGCTACTGAAATGAACTGAACTGAACTTGTACTTTCTGTTATTTGCTAACTGAAGCATCATGAACATATGAGAGAAAACACAGAACTCTCATGTTCCTACCACTCTTCAACCCACTTTTTTGCCCATTTCAGTTCATGGCACCCCAATCCATTCAATGCTTCAGTCAAAATCTTCCAGCTCATCCCTGACTCCTTTCACACTCCTCTCACACCCTTTGTCTGTCAGTAGCTCTTTCAGTTCTGTTTTCAAAATATATAGACAGTTCATCCTCTTCTATTCCTGGCCCACTACTGTCTACTTTCTCTCAACAGCCAGATGAGTCTTTGATAAACCTAAATTAGATTACATCATGATCCTGTTTTAAAATCCTGCAAAAGAAATCCTGCCACTCATCTCACATGCTAGTAAAGTAATGCTCAAAATTCTCCTAAATTAGATTACATCATGATCCTGCTTTAAAATCCTGCAAAAGAAATTTGCTGGCTTCCAAATTTGCTGGCATATTGAGTGCAGCACTTTCAAAGCATCATCTTTCAGGATTTGAAATAGCTCAACTGGAATTCTATCACCTCCATTAGCTTTGTTTGTAGTGATGCTTTCTAAGGCAGGATTGGAAAAGAGTTCAGGGTCCTTACCAGGCCGACAGGCTGTTTGGGCTCTAGCCCAGCTTACCTTTCTGAGACATCCCCTTCCAGTGTCCCCTCCCAGCTGCACTGGCTCCGTCTTCCTCAAAGCCTCCCCGTACTCCCATCGAAGGTCTTGGCACTGTCCTTCTGTGCCCTCACTTCTTGCTATAGTGGCTTCTCTATTTGTCACTCAGATCTGAACTCAGATGTTCCCTGCCTCAGGAGGACTTATCTGAGGACCTTGTCTCATGGTGCTTCCCCAGTCAAACCCTATCATAGTGCTTTATTTTATTAACAGCACTTATCCCTGTAGGAAATTGCCTTGTTTGTGCGTGTGTTCACTTCTTTATTGTCTGTCTCTCTCCCTCTCCTGGTTGCTCCTTGATGGCAGGCCCAGTCTTAGTAACTGTTATATCCCAAGACCTAACATTCACAGAGTGTGAATCTCTGCAGTGCTTCTGGCCATGATAGAAGCAGGAGATGGCTAAGTCCCACTGCAATGGAAGACCTGAGTCCTTGACGAGCCTTCTGGACAGAGTGCGGGTGTGGAGGCAGATGACGGGGAGCAGGGGAGAATCCGTGAGGCTTTCAGAGACCTGGGCTCCAGATAGTGGTTCACATTAGTTCCTAGCTGTTCTATGGAAAAAGCGTCAGAGGAAAAGGCCCTGAGAAACATCTGTGGCTACAGTCATGGGAAGCCCCAACTCGGAGAGGCCTTGGCGCGGGTTGTGTGTGGGGAGGTCTCCAGTCACCCTGGGGCCTTTGGTCACAGATTCCACTACTGCTGGGGCCCAGAGGCTTTGGCGTCACCAACCACCTTGACCACTGTCACCCGGAAAGCGGGCATTCTGTTGCGGAGGGAGGGAGGGAGTGGGCAATGCCGCCATCACAAGGCCTCTGGTCAGATCCAGGAACTGGCCAGACTGAGGCCACTCAGGCCCAGGCCAGGGAGGGGCTGCTGTACATATTTCCTGGCACACACTTCCTTTCTCCTTTTAGAGGAGCAAATGTCGCTGGGGCCTTGGCCACAGCTTCCTGCCTCCTTCTGAGATCAGAAGCCACAGCTACAGTCTCAGTGGCTACCCTGCCACACTAGCTTCAGAGACTGAGGGCCAGGCACCCTGTACCCACCCCCACCTTGCCCAAGGTGTGTGCTCTATGAGCAGGGCGTGACTAGTGACAGTTACCTTGGTACCTTGTGGAGGGGAAGCTCTGGCTCTGAGGGACCAGATAGCTCTGGCAGAACTGCACTCAACACAGGCCAGGCAGAGCTCTCCACTACTCCAACTCCCGGCTCCGGAAAAAAAAAATCACTGATCTGCTAAGCAATGAGCACAGACGCAATTACTGTGATGAGGGCCCACCTGCAGTCTGACATTCCTGGGCTGTGAGCTTCACTCAAGCTGTCTCTGGTTCCAGGAAGGGCACTGCCCCACACACACACCTGCCCCTGCCATCCAGCCGTAGTGAGCCATCTGTGGTGCTCTACGGAGCCACTCTCTGTCATGGTTGCTACACTGCTTTCTCTGCCTAGAACACCTTCCCTGTTGTCTTCTTTCCTGTCAGCTGGCTTCCCATCATATCCTTCAGGAGTCGCCGGAAGCCCTCCATCACCCCTCACCAGCTAGGTGGGGACACTTCTCTTGGCTCTCACTGTCCTGGCACTACAGTGTGTTCTCAGGGAGGCTGCCACCAAGACCCTCAAGGGTCTACCTTGGCCACCATATTTTAATTCATTGTCCCTCCCTTCTCACCATTCCCAGATCCCTTATCTGCTCTACTTTTTCCAAAGCATTTATCACCTTCTAACATACCATATGTATACTTTTTATTAGGACCTCATCACTGTATTGTCTTTCTCCCTGTCCCTGCCAAGCTCACAAGGGCAGGGATCTTTAGCTATTTTTGTTGACTTAGGCATCCTAAGCCCTCGGAACAGCATTTGGCATTTAGTGAGTGGTCAATGAATATTAGGGCTTCCTAGGTGGTGGCAGTGGTAAAGAATCTGCCTGCCAAGGCACGAGATGCAAGAGACACAGGTTCTATCCCTGGGTCAGGAAGATCCCCTGGAGAAGGAAATGGCAACAAATCTTAGTATTCTTGTCTGGAAAATTCCACAGACAGAGGAGCCTGGCAGGCTATACTCGTGGGTATCAAAGAGTCAGACATGACTGAGCATGCCTGCACGCACACACACACTACATATAAATGGAATGAATGAATGAACCACAGCTGTCTGTTTACTTGTCGGTGAGCTCCTTGAGTGCAGAGCTTAAAGATCAGGAATCTCTATATCCTCAGTACCCACTGAAGGATTGTGCACAGAGCAGGACTTAGCCCGGCATGCAAGACTCTCATCATCTCTCACCAAGATTCTTGCCAGCCTCATCCTGCAAAGTGAAGCAGAAAGGAAGTGGTTATGGCTGAAAGAGTAGCCTCATGAGTTGGCTTTGCCATCCTCACCATGGGTCACTCTTGTCTGCCCGCTCTGACAATGTCTGGATCACTTCACAAATGGGACAGATGTCCAAATCTCTTGCCAATCAGTGGAGAGTTGAACTTGGGTATGAATGACTCTAATATCTGAGGAAGTATGTGAACTTTACCAGCATGAGTTGTGTGACCACAAGATATGCCACGGGTATACCCAGAATTAATTGAGGGATATTACAGGGGACTGGATGTGTGTGGGAAGGGAATTTCCTACAATTGTCCCAATTACTAGAACAACAGCAGGGAGGGGAACTACATATTATAAATCATGAAGGAAGGAAACAATTCTTCACTAAATGGTGATAGGGAAAATGCCTATTTTTGGGGGGGGGAAGCCTGTTAAAATCCCTACCTCACACTATCCAACAAAATTAACTCCAGCTGATTAAAATGAAATGTAAAAAAAAAAGAAAAAAAAAGAAGATAAAACATATATCCTCTCATTTCGGGAGAGGATTTTCTAAGAGTAAAAATCAGTGAAAGAATTTATCCAAGAGAAATCAAAGTATATACCCACATACGGGCTTGCACTTGAATTGTAGCAGTTTTATGTGTAGTAGCCCCCAAACTGGAAACAACCCACATTTTCACCACTAGATAAATGGTTAAACAAATTATACAAAGCACTACTCAGCAATATAAAGGAAGACTCAGTTGGTAAAGAATCTGCCTGCAACTCAGGAGACCTGGGTTTGATTCCTGGGTCGGGAAGTTCCCCTGGAAAAGGAAATGGCAATCCGCTCCAGTATCCTTGCCTGGAAAATCCCATAGACAGATGAGCCTGGCGGGCTACAGTCCACAGAGTTGCAAGAGTCGGACACGACTTAGCAACTAAACCACCATACATTCATAGCAACATGGATGGGCTTAGAGACTGTCATGCTGCTGCTGCTGCTGCTGCGTCACTTCAGTCGTCTCCAACTCTGTGCGACCCCATAGACGGCAGTCCTCCAGGCTCCCCTGTCCCTGGGATTCTCCAGGCAAGAACACTGGAGTGGGTTGCCATTTCCTTCTCCAATGCGTGAAAGTGAAAAGTCAGAGTGAAGTCACTCAGTCGTGTCCGACCCTCAGCGACCCCATGGACTGCAGCCTTCCAGGCTCTTCCGTCCATGGGATTTTCCAGGCAGGAGTACTGGAGTGGGGTGCCATTGCCTTCTCCGAGAGACTGTCATACTGAGGGAATTAAGTCATAATCGTATGATATCACTTACATATAGAATCTTAAAAAAATGACAAAAATGAACTTATTTACAAAACAGAAACAGACTCACAGACATAGAAAACAAACATGGTTACCAAAGGAGAGGCCGGGGTAGAGGGGCAGAGATAAATTAGGAGTTTGAGATTAAGATATACACACTGCTAAGTCACTTTAGTCATGTCCAACTCTGTGCGACCCCATAGACGGCAGCCCACCAGGCTCCCGTCCCTGGGATTCTCCAGGCAAGAACACTGGAGTGGGTTGCCATTTCCTTCTCCAATGCATGAAAGTGAGAAGTGAAAGTGAAGTCTACTATATATAAAATAGGTAAACAACAAAGACCTGCTGTACAACATAGGGAACTATAGTCAATATTTTGTAATAATCTATAATGGAAAAGAATCTGAAAAAGAAGAGGAACAAAAGAGCATCTTAAAGAAGGTGAAATAGAGAGAGAAAAACTTGGCTTAAAACTCAACATTCAAAAAACTAAGATCATGGTATCTGATCCCATTCAGTTCAGCTCAGTTCATTCGCTCAGTCATGTCCGACTCTTTGCGATCCCATGAAGCGCAGCACGCCAGGCCTCCCTGTCCATCACCAACTCCCGGAGTTCACACAGACTCACGTCCATCGAGTGAGTGATGCCATCCAGCCATCTCATCGTCTCTCATCCCCTTCTCTTCCTGCCTCTAATCCCTCCCAGCATCAGAGTCTTNGGGGGGGGAGGGGGGTCAGGATTGGGAGCTCATGTACACTCGTGGCTGATTCATGTCAATGTATAGCAAGTTGAATACAGTATTGTAAAGCAAAACAAACTAAAAAAATTAAAATTTAAATGAAAAAAATCAGTGAACAAAAATCATGAGTAAAAAGGGAAACGGATTTTTAAACTTCTTTTCAAGTTATACCTCATATATAATAATATGTACAGGTATTATCTGTGCAATTCAATGATATTTTATATATGTATACACTTCTGTAAGCGACACTCAGGTCAGCATCTAGGATATTTCCAGTACTCCAGAAGGCTTCCTAATGGTCCCCCATTGCCTAATATCTCTCTGAAAGTAACCCAGAAAGGCCAGTATACATTCGAGTATACAAATTTAAAACTTCTATGTATGAAATATCAATCACCATGAATTACATTAATAAGTAATTAACATGCTGTATAAAATGTTTTGCACAAATATCATATACAAAGTGCTACTAACCTTAATATATGGAAAGCTCTTACAAGGAAAACACTTGACCTGCCAGTGAAGAAATGGGCAAAAGACACGAATGAACAAGTCAGGAAGGAAGAAAGGAAGGAGAGAGGGGAAAAAAAGGACAGAGAGAAAGGAAAGAAGACAGTCAACTACTCAATTAATCAACAAGAATTTATGATGTGACTGTTGTCACCTAGGCATTGAGTTGAGCTATATAAGCAAAGAAGGCACAGTCTTAACAGTGTAGTGAGAAAGGTGGACAAATGACCATTAAAGTGGCAGTCCAGTGGTTAGGACTCCAAGTGTTCACTACTGAAAGTGAAGGTTCAACCCCTGGTTGAAGAACTAAGATTCCACAAGCTGCGTGGAGTAGGGGGAAAAGGGAGAACAAAGTCTTCAATCCGCTGAGGAAAAGCAGGGGGGATTTCTGAGCCCAGAACAGGTATCTGACCCAGCTGTCGAGGTTTCCTGGAGGAAGAAGTATCTCAGCTAAAGCCTGAGAGAGCAGGAGGAGGGAGATGTGGGAAGGTGTGGGTGGGGGGAGGGGAGGACACCAGCATTCATCCTGGAGTGCAAGAACAGCAGAAGAAAGGCCCGGATAGGAGAGAAAGAAGCGTGAGCTGCGGGGGGCGATGAGGGTGGAGGAATAAAGAACCACGGCCTTGAGCACCAGTAACAGAGAAACCCTGGAGCATTTGAGGAGTCCGAGAGTGAAATCTCTCGACTTGAATGCCCACATGCTTCAGCTGGAGCAAAGCCTTCAGCAGTGCCCTCTTTAAGAGCAGCCTTCTTGGGTAGTGGGCTCACAGCACACACTGGCACAGAAAAAATGGGAGAGATGAGACTGGGGGAAGAACGAAACTGCAATCCAGACCTCACACGCCTCCTTTGTCACTCGAGGTCCCTGGGCTCCTGGCTTTTCTTGTTAACTTCCTTTATTTCCCAAGAAACCAAAGAAAGAAGACCAGATGACAATTACATAAAAGGAGAACATTTGAAAATACTAAGCTAGCTGTGTTTTCCCAGTAAATTCTGCTGCCCCACAAGGCTTCCCCAATTCCAGCAGCTGGAATATATATGAAGCACATAGGACTTTCAAGGACAGCTGATACCTCAGAAACATAGAAAAAAGCTTTAGACTTTCAAAAGCTCAGACTCCTAATGTATTCAGGACACAGGGAACAAATGGAAGAAGATTTAGGGCCAGGTCTCTTGCCCAAATTGATAAAAGTCTCCTGGGCTGGTGGGAAGGAGCTTTTGGGGTAGATGGTGCCAAAGTCCTGTCCCTTCCTTAAGTTTGGCCAGAGGGATTTAAGGGATCTCAGTGTGTAAGGGTACTTCTCTTTGGTTTCGCTAGAGGTCTTCCAAACTAGTAGAGGAGAAAACTTGATTCTTTTTTTCAAAAAGAACTAACCCAAAAGAACAAAAATAAATAGGCACCACAAATGAAAGTCACTATGTAAAATGATANAAAGTCCTGTCCCTTCCTTAAGTTTGGCCAGAGGGATTTAAGGGATCTCAGTGTGTAAGGGTACTTCTCTTTGGTTTCGCTAGAGGTCTTCCAAACTAGTAGAGGAGAAAACTTGATTCTTTTTTTCAAAAAGAACTAACCCAAAAGAACAAAAATAAATAGGCACCACAAATGAAAGTCACTATGTAAAATGATAAAATTTATCCAGAATATGAAAGCAATATTAGATTCAAATTAAAAGCAGCTAAACATTCCAGTAAAAGACTGACTAGATTAAAAAGCAAAAGAGGTAAGACTTCCCTGGCTGTCCAGTGGTTGAGACTCTTGAGTCTCACTGCAGGGTGCACGAGTTTGACCCCTGGTCAGGGAACTAGGATCCTTCATGCTGCTTGGTGCAGCCAAACAAAAAGGCAAAAAGGGAGACACATCTAAAGTGTAACAGAAGTTGAAAGCAAAAGACCAAAGAAGGACATAACACACAAGCAATAGCAAAGAAAGGAAGTAAGACAAAATTGACTTTAAGACAAATCTTTTTAGAAACAAGAGGATTTTAAAATTCATTGTCACTCTGTAACAATGAACAGTTCAAGAAGGTACAATCTAAATATTATATGTATAACTTCAAAATATATTAAAGGTAACTGACAGAACTATAAGGATAATTAGACAAATTCACAGTCATGGTAGAGACTTTTCAAATACCGCTCTGTGACTGACAGAATAATATACCCCAAATTAAGTAAGGAACAACATAGTCAGAAAATGTCCCAAATTTTGATAGATGTATTTTGTATAAAAATGCTTTACTCAGTAACTAAAGAAAATAGAATCTTTTCAAGTATACATGGAATATTTATAAAAATCGACTATATACTAAGCCATAAAGTAAGTCTTCCTTTACCTGGTAGCTCAGTTGATGAAGGATTCACCTGCAATGCAGGAGACCCCGGTTTGATTCCTGGGTCAGGAAGATCCCCTGGAGAAGGGATAGGCTTCCCACTCTAGTATTCTTGGGCTTCCCTGGTGGCTCAGATTGTAAAGAATCCTGCAAAGTGAGAGATCTTCGTGCCACCCCTGGGTTGGGAAGATCCCCTGGAGGAGGAAATGGCAACCCACTCTAGTATTGCCTGGAGATTCCCATGGACAGAGGAGCCTGGTGGGCTACAGTCCATGAGGTCACAAAGAGTTGGACACAACTGAGCAACTAAGCACAGAGGACAAAGCAAGTCTTAACAGATTTCCAAGGGTGGCATGATACGGAGCTACAGTATCCAGTATGGTAACCCCTGGGCACATGCTGAGGACTTGAAATGAGGTCAGTCCTAATTATGATGTGCTGTACGTGTAAAATATACATTGTATTTTGAAGACAGGACAAAAAAAGGAAAGGAATCTAAAATACAGTATGAATTATTTTTATACGGATTCCATGTTGAAATGATACTATTTTGGATATATGAGGTTAGATGAAACACATTATTAAAACTAATTTCCACCTGCTTCTTTTTACTTTTTTAAACGTGGAAAATTTTTAATTATATATGTGGCTTTCGATTGTATTTCTATTGGGTAGCAATGATAAGGAACATATTATCCTACTGAAAAACAATCAAGAAGGGACTTCCCTGGTGGTCCAGTGGTTAAGACTCCAAACTTCCAAGACGGGAGGTTGGGTACCTCCATCTCATATACTGCAATTAAAAGCCCATGTGCTGTAACTAAGACCCAGCTCAGTAAAAAAAAAAAAAAGGAAATTAATTTTTAAAAATTAAGAAGAAATTAGTAGGAAAAAAAGAAAGAAAACTAGAAATCCCCAAACACATGGCTATTAAGAAACACACTTCAAAATTAGCCCACATGTCAAAGAAGAATTCAAAATGGAAATTAGAAAACATTTGAACTGAATAACAAAATTCAAAATGTAATGTAACCAAAATTTGTTAGATGTTACTAAAGCAGTACATAGAACAAATTTTAGAGCAGGGCTTGGTAAAACCTAACCAAAATCCAAAATCAAGCCCAGTCTTATTTTGTTAAAAAAAAACGCACAAACTTACAGGAATGCAGGTTCTTCCATTTGTTTATTGATTGCCTGTTTCTGAGTTCATGCTATTATGGCAGAATTGAGTCATTTTGGGAAAGATCTGTCAAATATATTTACTATCTGGCCTTTTGTGGAAAAATTATTTGGTTCAGAGCCGCAAATACATATATTAGAAAAAAGTAAAGAGTGTAAAGTAACAGGTTAGGCATCCATGTCAAGAAATTTGAGGAAGTACAGCAAAATAAACCCAAAGAAACTGAATGAAAGGAAATAATAAAGAACAGACGGGAGAGATCAGGTGCGTTCAGGGTGGTATGGCCATAGACAAAGAGCAAACAATAGTGAAATATAAGCCAAGCATATGCTAGAAAGGATCAACACAGCTCAAAAACTGGCTTTTTGAAAAGTTTTAAACAATTAGCAAACCTCTAGTGAAATAATAAAAAATAAATCGAGAGAAGAATAAAGAGCCAACAGTAGGACCATCACTACTGACACGGCACACATTAAAAAGACAGTAGCAAAATTTCAAAAGTCATACGCAAATAAAATTTAGGAAAAAAAACGAACAAATTAATTTAAAATTATAACCTCAAAATTGACTCAAGGAGAAATAGAAAACATGAATAATCTTATAAACTACAAAATGATGGATTCAGAAAAAAAAAAAAAAAACTCTGAACCCAAATGGGTTCAAACAGTGAATTCTTCCAAAATATTCAAGGAAGACATAGTTCCAATCTTACACAAGCTCTTCCAGAAAATGTAAAATGAAGAAACACTGCTATGATACCCAAACTGGACAGATGATTGAGTCTTTCTTTTTGAGAAGGCAGTCTTACCAGAATGATGATATTCTTTATCATCCAAACACGGGGACATTTGAGAGTGAGAGAAAATGCTATTAACAATGATATCAGGATGACAGGTATTAACTAGGGTTGTCCCAAGCAAATCAGGATGTAATGTTCCTCTCAATCTTACTCATAAACACAGATGCAAAAATCCTAATGAAAACTAGGACACACAAACTGCTGCTGCTGCTAAGTCGCTTCAGTCATGTCCGACTCTGTGCGACCCCATAGACGGCAGCCCACCAGGCTCCCTCATCCCTGGGATTCTCCAGGCAAGAACACTGGAGTGGGTTGCCATTTCCTTCTCCAATACATGAAAGTGAAAAGTGAAAGTGAAGTCGCTCAGTCGTGTCTGACTCCTAGCGATCCCATGGACTGCAGCCTACCAGGCTCCTCTGTCCATGGGATTTGCCAGGCAAGAGTACTAGATTGGGTTGCCACTGCTTTCTCCAAAAATGATAAAAATATATCATAACCATGTTGGGTTTATTTGGAATACAGATTATGTTAACTCTAAAATAAATTAATTTGATTCATTACATCAACAGATTAAAGAAAAAAACACATGGTCATCTCAATATAGGTGGGAAATTTTTGATACAATCAATATCCATTCATGATTAACAAAAACTATCACAAACCTAGGAATGGAAGGAAACTTCCTTCATCGGATAAGGGATATGTGCAATATACTTAGAGGAAACATCATACTTAATGGTAAAATGATTGAATCTTTCTCTTTGAGATCTGTAACAAGACAAGGATGCATGATACCACTACTTCTATTGAACACTGTATAGTACATCCTAGCCTGTGTAGCAAGGAAGGAGGAAAAAAAAGATATGAAAATGAGAAAAGTAGAAGCAAAATGTCATTATTCACAGACGATTTACTTGTATATGTATAAAGTTTAGAAAGATCTAAAGGTAAAATTTAAAGATTTATAAGAGAGTTTATAAATTCATTGGATACAAAATCAATCTATAAAAATTATGTTTCTCTATATGAAAAATATATTAATATGAATTTTAAAGAAGGTATCATTATTAATATTACACCAAAACACCAACTTCCTAAGAATAAATCTAACAAAAGATGTAAAAGTTCTCTACTGAGAAAATTTTAAACTTTATTGAGAGATATTAAAGAAATAAAAAAGGACATACTAAATTCATGGGTTATCTCTTAAAAAGTATATCATTATGCTTAAAATGATTTACAGGAAAAAATGCAACCTCAAACTCCCAAAATTTGGGGAGGTGGGGTGGGGTTAGGGCAGAAATTGACAAGCTGATTTAAAACTGATGTGGATAAAGAATAGCCAAGAGACTCTTGAGGAAAAAGGACAAGGTAGGAGAATTTGCTCTACCAGATCTATCATATATTATCATAAAGATGAATTATAAAAGTTAAGATGGTGTGATATTGGTTCAAAAAGAGACAAACAGACCAATGGAACAGAACAGACAACCCAGAGAGAGATCCACACCCACATATAAATGAACTCTTGAAATATGATCTAGATAGTAACGCAATTCAACAGAGATAGGACAGACTTCTCAAAATGGTACGGTACAAATGAGCATCAGGACTTCCCCAGTGGCTCAAGCAGTAAAGAATCTGCCCATGATGTGCGAGCCACAGGAGGCCCAGGTTCAGTCCTGGGGTTGGGAAGATCCCCTGGAGGAAGGCATGGCAACCCACTCCAGTACTCTTGCCTGGAGAATCCCATGGACAGAGGAGCCTGGTGGGATACAGCCCACAGGGTCGCAAAGAGTTGGACACAACGGACACAACTGAGCATGCACGCAGAAATGAGTACCAATATGGAAACAAAGCAGAGCCCTACCTCATACCGTCCCAGGTCAATTAAACACATCAGTGTGAAAAGCAAAACTATAGAGGTTTTTATGTAGCATTATATATGAGAAAACCTGTGGCCTTGAGGTGGGGAAGTAAGAAATTTCTAAGTAAGATATAAAAAGCACTACTAATAAAGGTAAGATTTGACTACATTAAAATGAAGAGCTTTTGTCTTTCAAAAGATATCATGGATTGACAAGATAAGCAACGGTGTGGGAGCAGATATATGGAATGTACACAATCTGCAGAGCATGTAAAGAAATCCTACAAATAAGAAAGCTGCAGACAATCCCAGAGCAAAACGCTGGCTGGGTGCTTCACATCAGAGGAAATCCAAATGGTCAATAAACACACAAAAAGTTCTTAACCTCATTAGTAACCAGCACACAAGGCAGATTTAAATCACAATGCCGCTGCTGCTGCTAAGTCGCTTCAGTTGTGTCCAGCCCTGTGTGACCCCATAGAGAGCAGCCCACCAGGCTCCTCTGTCCCTGGGGTTCTTCAGGCAAAAATACTGGAGTGGGTTGCCATTTCCTTCTCCAATGTATGAGAGTGAAAACAATGAGGTACTATTTATTTCTACCAGATCAGTAAAACGTTTTCAAGTCTAGAAAACCAAAGAGAATGAGAAAAACTTATAGAATGAAGAGAGTTTAGCAAGATGGTAGAACCATTCATTGCCTTTTCCACCAGCCTCTTTTCCTCCTACCCTAAGCAAACTCCACGCGAAATCTAAATATACTTAGCTAATATTCCCAACTATCATGGCCAGAGCCTGCCATGAGCTGGAGGTTTCAAGCCATTAGAGCCGTCTTCACATGGTGCTTCCACCTGCTTGCACCTGACTGCCTGGGGTCTGGGCCCAGAATGTTTCTTCTCCCAGGACTCCCAGGCTAGTCCCCAAACCCCCATCCAGGACTGTAGCATGGGAGGAAGCCGACGTGGTTCACCACGGAAACCTCTGCCTGGGACACACGTTCTCATTAACAGAGAGAACTGCAGGTGTAACCAAGCACACAGGAGGGCAGGCGTTGCTCTCGGGGTGGGTGAGGAGGCTGGGAGGGCCACACAGAGGCAACCATGACTTGGGTCTCAGGATGAGGAGGCATTCACCAGGCAGAGAGGGGCCAAGGACCCCAGGCTGAAGGAGGACCAGGGATCGGGGTGGAGAGAATGCAGTGACTGCTACTCTGAGGGCCCTGTCACTACACTGAGTAAACCTCAGGAAGAGTCCCAGGTCAGTTAAGAAAACATCAGGCTAGATTTTCTTTCATAATAAAATATATATATATATATATCGTAAAATTTACCATTTAAATAATTTTTGAGTGTACAGTTCAGTGGCATTAAGTGCATTCATATTGTTGTGAAACCATCGCCACCATCCATCTCCTTTTCCATCTTCCCAAACAGAAACTCTGCACCTGATAAAGGATAACTCCTCCTTTCCCACCCTTGCAGCCCCTGGCAACCTCCATTCTACATTCAGTCTCTGGGAATCTGATTCTTGAAGTACCTCAAGTACATGAACAGACTGCAGTATTTGTCCTTTTGTGTCTGGCTGATTCCATTTAGCACAGTGTCTTCAAGTTTCCTCCATGTGTCACAATTCCCTCCCTTTTGAAGGCAGAGTCACATCCCATTGTATGTATTTACCATATTATTGTTTGTCCATTCACCTACTGATGAACACTTGGGTTGTTCCCATCTTTTGGCTATTGTGAATATTGTTGCTACTGTAGACTGAATGTTTTTGTCCTTCCAGAATTCACATGCGGAAATCTCATCCCCAAGGTAACGGTATCCAGAAGTGGGGATTTGAAGATGATTAGGTCACGAGGACAGAGACTAAATGAATGGACTTTGTGCCCTTATAAGAGTGAAGAGAGCTCCCTTGCTTCTTCTCACATGTGTTATAGTGAAAGAACAACCAGCTACAAACCCAGAAACAGCCCTTCATCAGACACCAAATCTTCTAGCATCTTGATCTTGGACTTTTCAGCCTCCAAAACCGTGAGAAATAAATTTCTGTTATTTTTTAGCTACCCTGTCTATGGCATTTAGTTAAAGCAGCCCACACAGACTAAGATAGCTGCTATGAACACTGGTGTATTAATAAAGACGAGACATTTCAAAGCAAGGAACTAATGCAATTTCAGTTAAGAAAACAACCGTTAGAGAATTCCCTGACAGTCCAGTGGTTATGACCCCTGCACTCACTGCCAGGGTTCCAGGTTCAATCCCTGATTGGGAAACTAAGATCCCACATGCCATGTGGTACAGCCAAAGAAAGGAGGAAAGAAAGAAAACAACCATCAGAGGGGCCAGTACAATCACAACTACCAAGTCCTGAAAGATCCACAGGCTCAAACCCACTTCCCATCTTCAGTCCCTGACATCGTGGCCCTGTTGGCATGTTCATCTGGGCAGAAATAAAGTGTGGCTTTGCCAGTTACAGGCCTTTTAACTCACCCCAGCCTCATGGAGTACTAGGCACATTCATCGGAAAGACAGGAACGTGACTCAGTAGTCAAGCCTGAAAACGTTTATCAGCGTTGAAAAAGTCTTACACAAATCTGTGAAACTCTAGTACATGTAGAAGACGCAAGAGTCAAGCAGATGTTTCAGCCTACACTCCGGCAGATACACTATAAGATGAGTTATGTTAGAAACCAGATCGGGTCCTGTGCGCAGAGCAGAGGAGGAGCTGGAGGACCCAGGAGGCAGGCACAGCTCAGAGAGGGTAACTGTCCAGGATCTGAAGAGCTTGAGCTCCCAAAGAAATGTCCTTGAAGAAGACACGTGTGAGTCAGAGACAGAAAATGTATGGTGAAAATGTACCCACACCCACCTCTCTCAGTCTTGCGGAACTGCCCCACCTGCAGGAGTGGAATTTTATCCATAGCTCATAGGGCTTCCCTGGTGGTGCAGAGGTTAAAGCGTCTGCCTGCAATGTGGGAGACCTGGGTTCGATCCCTGGGTCAGGAAGACTCCCTGGAGAAGGAAATGGCAACCCACTCCAGTATTCTTGCCTGGAGAATCCCATGGACAGAGGAGCTTGGTGGGCTACAGTCCATGGGTTGCAAAGAGTCGGACACAACTGAGCGACTTCACTTTCACTTTTTCACTTTTATAGGTCTCCTACAGGAGGAATGAGTTAGCCAGGGTGTTTGAATTGTGAAGCAAATGTGTGAAAATTATTGGCATCGAGTGAAAGGCATGGAGGGACCTCAGCAGATACCACAGCAGCTGGGCTTAGGATGCTCAGGAACTGCAAGGGCTACGGAAAGACTTCCATAAGGCAGGACACACAAGGAACATCACTTTTGTTTTTTCTAATCACTGCCTTTAAGTGAGTCCTTTCCTAGCACCCTTTCCTGACTGGTCAACTTCTTGGGGAGACTCTCAACTCTTGAGCCATTTGGGATATAAAAGAGAATTAGTGCAACTTAGAGACAATTTGACATGCATTTCTTCCCCTCCCCAGGGCTGGGTGTGTTGGGTGAGGAGGATGAATGAGACTCATGGCTCCTTCATGACGAGCACTACTGCCTCCTCTTGTCTGCTGCTGCTTTTCAGCCTGGGCTTATCTGGCTGTGCGGTTCTCTGTGGTCACGCGTATACATCCTTCAGGATTCCCTGCAGGACGGGGAGGAACTCCTCACTTCACAGCTCCCCATCAAGTGAAAGCCCTTTGCCTGACCTCTTCTGAGACCCCAGCTCCATCGCTGTGGTCATCCTGTGATTCTTTCCTCATGGGTCCCCTTGCCTGGCAGGCAGCCTTCTTCACTTAGGGTTGCAGCCCTTTGAACTTCCAAGTGTCCACTCAGGTCAGAAGAAATCATGCATTCTTGCTTCCCCAAACTGCGGTAGCACAGAACGTTCTAAACCCTCTGTTCCTACAGTTTTCTTGGCTCAGAGAGACACAGGGTTGGGTGCTGGTTCTCTTTTCCAGGGCAATACAGTAAAATCCTACCCTGTTAAACTGTCATTTAATCTTGAGGGCATAGTTTAGAACAAGCCTGTGGTGTGGTGTTCAGTCCCTAAGTCATGTCTGAATGTTTTGTGAACCCATGGACTATAGCCCGCTGGGTTCCTCTGTCCATGGGATTTCCCAGGCAGGAATTCTGGAATGGGTAGCTATTCCCTTCTCCAGAGGATCTTCCTGATCCGGGGATCAAACCCCATCTTCTGCATTGGCAGGCAGATTCTTTACCAATGAGCCACTTGGGAAGCCCTCAGAATAAGCAAATGGCATCTAATCAACAACCAATTAGGTAGGAGGCAGCACCACAGTCGCTAATTGTATGGCCATNTGGGATTTCCCAGGCAGGAATTCTGGAATGGGTAGCTATTCCCTTCTCCAGAGGATCTTCCTGATCCGGGAATCAAACCCCATCTTCCGCATTGGCAGGCAGATTCTTTACCAATAAGCCACTTGGGAATAAGCAAATGGCATCTAATCAACAACCGATTAGGTAGGAGGAAGCACCACAGTCGCTAATTGTATGGCCTTTAGAGCTATTTACACTGAATCTGCTGGGAAGGTTTTAGAATATGAAAATGAGTACATTTCATATTGTGCATTATGGGCTATGCTTTTCTTATGCTGTAAACCTCCCCCTCGCCGCCAGCCCCGAGTATGGCTCCCAGGAGATGGAGGAGGGAAGGAAGTGTGAGAGAGAACTTAAGGTCTATTTAAACAGGAGTGAGGGGAGTGCCGGGGACTAGGATCCCAGACTGACAAGGATCACTTGTTTCCTGGCCTGGAAGGAGCACTGTGGACTCTCAGTGGGAATTTCCTTAGGAGGGAAACTAGGCTATGTTCCTCCTGGAGCCTGGGCCAAGTAGGCTGACCACTGGAGGGACAAAGAAGGGGAGATATGAGTGGAAAGGTGTCCAGAAAGGCCTCTCTGAGAGTGGTGGGAAATAGGCTGGGAGGTTGGCCTGGGAGCTGTGGTGGGGACTCAGGCAGCCAGGCCTGGGTCAGGATGTGGGTGCCAATGGGAATGACAAGAGGTACTAACAAGCAGAGAGCAATGAGCAGGGGGTGAGGCCCATGGTGGTGCCCAAGCCAGAAGCAGGATCTGGGTGAGCCCAATCAGGGTACTGGACAGGGAAATACTAGGGAAACACTAGAAGCCAAAATCCCAAGAGGAATAAAACCCACAGCATTAAAGAAATTAATCACAGAGTGTGGGAATCATGACCCAGACCCTAGTCAGGTGGAGAAATCTCTAGAAACGCAATGCTGGGCACAGAGTGACTCTTTACAAAGTGATTGTTTTTCCCGGAGAAGGAACCCCTTGAAATCTGAGACACAAATGAAAATGGTGTCATACTCCCTGTGAGCTCCGCTCAGAGGCCTCCATTATTAAGACAGATAACTCCTATGACACAATTGTTGGTAACCCTGAGACCAACTTGAGCAGCCTGGCTCAGAATCCAGATGTTCAACAGCCAAGATCCGTGATGGAACAGAGCAGTAACTGGAACATAAGGAGGAGGACAAGACCCAGGATTTGAGCCCAGTTCTGTGCCCTGGGAGGGCAAAGGCCTGGACTCAAGGACTCTACACAAGGTTGTGAGGGTTTGTGGGAAGCTCAGTAAGCACTCAAGGGCATCACCCTGAGTTTTCAGGAAGATACTCAACTTCCTCCAGAACCTGTTACAGTCTCTTGCTAGGATGCGCTCTACTTCCTTTGAAGAAATCAGAAATTTGGGTCAGGTGTGGGGAAGGCAGAAGGTAAGGCAGGTGCCATGCTCAGTCTGGGCAGTGAGCACACCAGCCCAGTTGGCACCTTACCTGGGATGTGGCCATGGGGACCGCCAAGGCAGGACCAGAGACAAGAGAAGGCAGTCAGCCTTTGGGGGAAGCTGGAAAGGCAATGGGTCCTCTGTGACTAAGCGGGTATCAGGTGGCAGCTCTGTCCCCAGCCCAGGAGGGGTTGGTTGCCGAGGAGGATCAGGAACTGGGAAACAGGGGCAGCAATGCTGCTTCTGATTTGGAAAAAAGAAAGACAAGTTCACTCATTTTGATCTGGAATGGGCTCTGCTGGGGACGTGGAGACCCCAGAGCTGGAGGGACCCTCCCCAGCCTCACATATCTCAAGGTTCTTCAGATTTTTACTGATACTTAGAAACACATTAAAGATACCGACAGACTTTTCTCAGGTGTTCCAGAAGGCAGCCAGGTTAGACTTCAGATGGGCCTTTCTCTGCAGGGACCAAGAGTGTTTGTGGCAGGGCCAGGGAGGGGTGTCCTTCCTGTGGTCTTCTCTGTCACCCCTCCTTCCTCCTTTCTGGCAAGGTCCCCAGCAGAGCCCTCTACCATCTCCCTCAGCCTCTGCCTTACCAGCTCTATCCTGACCCCAATCCCAGGAGCACCCAGCTGCCCTAAGGGCATACACTTGAGGTGGTCAGAGCGTGTTCTGGCAAAGCCCAGTCAAGGCAGGGCTCATCCCATCCTCTGGCTACAGGTGGGCTGGGGAAGGGGCTTGGGTGAATAGAGAACTCTTTTCTAACCAGCTGCCAGAGAAGAACCCAAAGGAAGAAAGCCAGCTTTGCTAAAACAAAATTTTATAACTCCCACACTTGGGGAAAAACATCCACTACACAACTCTACATGAGGCAAAGAATAGACTGATGGACTTATCTGCCATTAAGATGCCAGGTAAAGTTAAGACTTGGGTGAGGAAAGGGGGACGACAGAGGATGAGATGGTTGGATGGCATCAACGACTTGATGGACTTGAGTTTGAGTGAGTTGGGAGCTCAAGCTGACTTGAGTGGGAGTTGGTAATGGACAGGAAAGCCTGGTGTGCTGTAGTCCATGAGGTCGCAAAGAGTCGGACACGACAGAGCGAGTGAACTGAACCGAACTGAACTGAGATCCATTAACATGCCTGGTAAAGATGAGACCATGTAAGTGTGTCTGACCCCAACGCACCTGAGCCCAGAGCAGGGACCAGCAACATGATAGCAGTAGCACCAGCAGGGAGACAGTGGGCCTCAGATTCAGCACTCACCTTCAGCACGTGCCACTGATAAAGTGTTTAGATTCCTGCAGGGGAGAAGAGAGAACCCATGAGCGCCATTAGCCTGAGGTTGAGCTGGGCTGTCCCTCCCCTGCCCAGCGTGGCCCCAGCTACTCAAAGAGGTGATAGTAAGGTTATTCTGGATTCCAGAGGGGACATACCAGGAGAATCATGCCTGAGGTTGGTTTCAGGAGTCTCTAAGGGCTGGGGGTTTGGGAAGCTGAAGGGAAGGAAAATGAAGAAGCAGGAGGCAGAGGAATCGCCACATCTCTGAGCTGCTGGGAGCAACTCTGATCCTCCCTGATCCTGTGGTCCTCCCTGATCCTGTGGTCCTCCCTGATCCTGTGGAAATCTGAAATGGCCTGGCCTCTCTTATATGCCCCGTGGCATGGCAGGAGGGAGAGACTGGGAAATGGGGTGACGGTGGGGTGTGTGAAAAAGCCCCAGATGGGCTGATACCCTTTTCTGATATAGAAACCTCCACAACAAACAAATCAATCTAGTCATAATTTTCTGGAACTCAAGATCAGTAAAACCTGAAAAGTTGTTCTCAAAGGGATATTTTTTTTTCTTTCTTCTTTTTTTGGCCACAAGGTTTGTGGGGTCTTTGTTTCCTGACCAGCAACCAAAACTTGTGCCCTTGGTAGTGAAAGCATGGAGTCCTAACCATTGGACCACCAGGGAATTCTCTCAAAGGATTTCACTTTAACTTTACCAAGGAAGATAAGAGCCACTGTCCCTCCANTTTTTTTTCTTTCTTCTTTTTTTGGCCACAAGGTTTGTGGGGTCTTTGTTTCCTGACCAGCAACCAAAACTTGTGCCCTTGGTAGTGAAAGCATGGAGTCCTAACCATTGGACCACCAGGGAATTCTCTCAAAGGATTTCACTTTAACTTTACCAAGGAAGATAAGAGCCACTGTCCCTCCAGACAGAGAGGTTGCAGGTGAGAGGGCAGCCTGGCTCTGAGTCCCTCCAGGCTCGTCTGTGCCTCTGCCCAGCTGGGATCTAGTTCTCTTGTCCTCTGACAGCTCTGACTCTCTGCCAATCACCCTTACTGGTCTCCTGCTTGCTGATTGACAGGAAGACAGGATTTTGCCTGGGAACATCATCTGTTCGTGTTCAGTCCTGTCTGACTCTTTTGCAACCCCATGGACTGTAGCCCTCCAAGCTCCTCTGTCCATGGGATTTCCCAGGAAAGAATATTGGAGTGGATTGCTATTTCCTTCTCCAGGGACCTGACCCAGGGATCAAAATTGCATCTCCTGAGTCTCCTGCATTGGCAGGTGGATTCTTTACTACTGAGCTATCTGAGAAGCCCAAGTATTATATACTGTATTCTTAAAATGAAATAACCTAGAAAAAATGTCATTAAAAATATCACGTGCGTGCATATTCAGTTGGTCCCAACTCTTTGCAACCCCATGGACTGTGGCCCATCAGGCTCCTCTGTCCATGGAATTTTCCAGGCAAGAATACTGGAGTAGGTTGACACTTTCTATTTCAAGGGAATCTTCCTGAGCCAGGGATCAAAACCTGAGTCTCAAGCATTGGCAGGCGGATTCNTCCCAACTCTTTGCAACCCCATGGACTGTGGCCCACCAGGCTCCTCTGTCCATGGAATTTTCCAGGCAAGAATACTGGAGTAGGTTGACATTTTCTATTCCAAGGGAATCTTCCTGAACCAGGGATCAAAACCTGAGTCTCGAGCATTGGCAGGCGGATTCATTACCACTGTGCAATCTGAGGAGAAAATCGCAGGAAAATAAAATACACTTCAGTTCAGTTCAGTTCAGTCACTCATTAGTGCCCGACTCTTTGTGACCTCATGAATCGCAGCACTCCAGGCCTCCCTGTCCATCATCAACTCCCGGAGTTCATCCAAACTCATGTCCATTGAGTCGGTGATGCCATCCAGCCATCTCATTCTCTGTGGTCCCCTTCTCCTCCTGCCCCCAATCCCTCCCAGCATCAGGGTCTTTTCCAATGAGTCAACTCTTCACATGAGGTGGCCAAAGTATTGGAGTTTCAGCTTCAGCATCAGTCCTTCCAGTGAACATCCAGGACTGATCTCCTTTAGGATGGAATGCTGGATCTCCTTGCAGTCCAAGAGACTCTCAAGAGTCTTCTCCAACACCACAGTTCAAAAGCATCATTTCTTCAGTGCTCAGCTTTCTTCACAGTCCAACTCTCGCATCCATACATGACCACTGGAAAAACCATAGCCTTGACTAGACAGACCTTTGTTGGCAAAGTAATGTCTCTGCTTTTCAATATGCTGTCTAGGTTGGTCATAACTTTCCTTCCAAGGAGTAAGTGTCTTTTAATTTCATGGCTGCAATCACCATCTGCAGTGATTTTGGAGCCCAAAAAAATAAAGTCTGACACTGTTTCCACTGTTTCCACATCTATTTCCCATGAAGTGATGGGACCAGATGCCATGATCTTAGTTTTCTGAATGTTGAGCTTTAAGCCAACTTTTTCACTCTCCTCTTTCACT
>SJYA01001091.1:119425-207448 GCA_006410615.1 Neotragus moschatus
GGCAGAGGCACAGACGAGCCTGGAGGGACTCAGAGCCAGGCTGCCCTCTCACCTGCAACCTCTCTGTCTGGAGGGACAGTGGCTCTTATCTTCCTTGGTAAAGTTAAAGTGAAATCCTTTGAGGGAATTCCCTGGTGGTCCAATGGTTAGGACTCCATGCTTTCACTACCAAGGGCACAAGTTTTGGTTGCTGGTCAGGAAACAAAGACCCCACAAACCTTGTGGCCAAAAAAAGAAGAAAGAAAAAAAATATCCCTTTGAGAACAACTTTTCAGGTTTTACTGATCTTGAGTTCCAGAAAATTATGACTAGATTGATTTGTTTGTTGTGGAGGTTTCTATATCAGAAAAGGGTATCAGCCCATCTGGGGCTTTTTCACACACCCCACCGTCACCCCATTTCCCAGTCTCTCCCTCCTGCCATGCCACGGGGCATATAAGAGAGGCCAGGCCATTTCAGATTTCCACAGGATCAGGGAGGACCACAGGATCAGGGAGGACCACAGGATCAGGGAGGACCACAGGATCAGGGAGGATCAGAGTTGCTCCCAGCAGCTCAGAGATGTGGCTGTCTCTTATACACATCTTGGAATGCTGGATCTCCTTGCAGTCCAAGAGACTCTCAAGAGTCTTCTCCAACACCACAGTTCAAAAGCATCATTTCTTCAGTGCTCAGCTTTCTTCACAGTCCAACTCTCGCATCCATACATGACCACTGGAAAAACCATAGCCTTGNCACAAAAGAAGACTCTACACATGGACATCACCAGATGGTCAACACTGAAATCAGATTGATTATATTCTTTGCAGCCAAAGATGGAAAAGTTCTATACAGTCAGCAAAAACAAGACCGGGAGCTGACTGTGGCTCAGATCATAAACTCCTTATTGCCAAATTCAGACTTAAATTGAAGAAAGTAGGGAAAGCCACTAGACCATTCAAGTGTGACCTAAATCAAATCCCTTATAATTATACAGTGAAAGTGAGAAATAGATTTAAGGGACTAGATCTGATAGACAGAGTATCTGATGAACTATGGAATGAGGTTCGTGACATTGTACAGGAGACAGGGATCAAGACCATCCCTATGGAAAAGAAGTGTATATAGTAATGTATTTATTCGGAGAAGGTGATGGCACCCCACTCCAGTACTCTTGCCTGGAAAAATCCCATGGATGGCGGAGTCTGGTAGGCTGTAGTCCATGGGGTTGCGAAGAGTCGGACACGACAGAGAGACTTCAGTTTCACTTTTCAGTTTCATGCATTGGAGAAGGAAATGGCAACCCACTCCAGTGTTCTTGCCTGGAGGATCCCAGGGACAGGGGAGCCTGGTGGGTTGCCATCTATGGGGTCACACAGAGTCAGCCACGACTGAAGCGACTTAGCAACAGCAGCAACAGCAAAGCATTTACTGGGGCTTCCCAGGTGGCGCTAGGGGTAAAGAACCGGTCTGCCCATGGAGGAGAAGTAAGAGATGTGAGTTTGATCCCTGGGTGGGGAGATCCCCTGGAGGAGGGCATGGCAACCCACTGCAGTATGGTAGGAGAGAGTCCATGGGATTGCAAAGAGTCGGGACATGACTGAAGTGACTTAGCATGCATGCACTGTAGTTATTGGTTCCATAAGTGTATGCTGTCTGTTTCTAAGATGACTTGTCTGTCAGCACCTACAACAACGCTATCTTATACAATACCAAACACTACAGATGATATGTGTATTACTAGCAGTAGACATCAAAAATGAGAAGATAATGTGAAAAAGAAATTCATATTTTTTTACAGGTATAATAATTCAGGCATTGATAATGAAGAAGCAGCAAAATGATTGCTTTACTGTAGCCCAGTGTAATAAACAGGGTTACTTCATGGTAGCTTAGCTTATCCACCAATGAATGAACCATTATACAACTGTTATGGCATACAGTATTGCAGTCATATTCATAATATAGTACTGGAAATACTATTACATTAAAAAAAAACTACCTAGCTGTGATGATAGGCTGATGTGAAATTTCTCCAAGTACAAGAGAAAAAGGCATATTGTACCATAATGTAATCCTTTGAAAGCAAAGATAGAAAGATAGAAAACTAACACGTTATTAATTTTGTGTTAAATATTTCACTCACTTTACACCTACATAAGGACAGACTAGCATCCACATATACTTTAAGCACTCATGATATAGCTTTTTCTTAATTTTTTCACTATTTCTAGGCTCCACATCTTCTCTGTCAGTTTTTCCAAACTGTTGCCAATCTCCAATATATATTTATTGGGGGAAAAAAATCTATGTATAAGTGGAACCTCTCAGTTCAAACTCATGTTGTTCAAAGGTCAACTATATTTTTTAAGAGCTTGAAACATTGATACTAGCATTTAAGTCCCAACACTGTCACCTCACAGTTTGGGGGCAGCTTCTTTGAGAAGGAGGACTGTGGGGCTGAGGGCCTTATATACCTGTCCCTCCCCTGCTCCTGGTTTTGTCTGAGATAAATATAACGAGCACAACAGGAATGAATGCATGTCCCAAATCTTTGTGTTCCAGGTGAGAAGCAAGAGAGTGACGGGCACCAAATGCTTATACATTTATGAATAACAAGAATGATATGGCCACCCCCAGTTCCCCAGATATTGAAGTAGGCTTGAGGTCAACAGACAGCCCTACTTGGGAACGCTTCCTCTGTGACTTGCCTGGCTCCAGACCATCCTTGAGATCTTAGCTGCCCCACAGTCCAGCAAGGAGAGGCTGCCCCATTTCTGGGTTCCCTTTTGCCACTCCACTCCCCACCCCACCAGGCTTATCGTCCTAAACTGTGCTTCCTCATCTGTCTTCTCTAATGGACTGGGCTTGGGGAGGAGGTCCACTTGGCACAAAGAAGGCCATGTCCCTGAAGATTGGAATAAAAAGCTGGGGGTGCACAGGTTGAGGCTGTACAGGCCCCAGGGAAGGAGTACAGAGCTGGGCGGGACAGGAAAGATAGGCGTCTCCATCTGGGCCCACCCAGGTGGCTCTTTCCTGCGCTCTTGCTCAGGTGAAACTTGACAATACTGCATGGCCAGCCAGGAGCCCTGCTGCCTTTTGTATTGATAAAGCCGGACGGTGTGGGCTTTATAAAGCCAGGACACTAGATCTGACACAAGATGCCATGGAGAAGGTGGCAGAAGAGCCTGTCATGATGGCTCAGGCCTGGGTCCCTGACAGTGGTGGGCACCCAGAGAAGCCCAGCAGGCCTGTGGGGGCAAGGGACAGGAAGGAGCAGGAGTGGACCTCTGGATGAATGGGTCCCGGGGCCACGACCTCAGACACCGCACCCTGCTCTGAATGTATCTAGGCCACGGGCAGGACCAAGCCAGGCTGGCAGGGAGCCACAGGCCAAGGCCCAAGGACCCATACTGAGACTCACAGGGTCTCTCTCCTACAGACCCCACCCTGCCCCAGCCCTAGCAGGGCCTCCCCGTCCGTGCATCCACCCAGGGCTGGGAGCTATCAGCTCATTTCCCTTCATGATTGCAATCAGCCAGCCTGCAGAGGAGGTTTTCCCTTTGCTGGGCTGATGCAAACGCCTGGGCTGGAATCACTTTCTAACAGCGGGTGGCTGGGCCTCTCCCAAGGGGTCGGACAGGACTGTGGCCTGCAGGGGAAGAGAGGGGGGGGGTTCCTGTAATTTCACCTGAAGCAGTTTCTTTAGAGTCAAGGTGAACCTCAGAGGAGACTCCTGGAGGAGGCTCGGGCTCTGCCTGCTTCCCCTGAGAGGCTGCAGGAGCTCTGTGGAGAACACCCATTTCTCCGTCCTCCACAGGGGCACCCCTCCCGCTGCCCACCCTCCCAGTCACATTGCTTAGAGGAATGTGACTCTGTTTCTCACACACACGATGGGACATCCTTGCCCCCTTCCCGTCCCTTCACGGCCTCCTCCCATTGCCCTGCCTCAGGAGCCTGCCTTTCTATACTCTGGCTCAGAGAAGCCCTGATTTCTCCTAACCTCCTCTCCCTCTGAGCCCCGGATGCCAGCCCCTCGAGGTTATCCCTAGCAGTCAGCTCATGCTCCCCGATCACGCCACCCTCCATGCCTCTAACCCCACCTCCCCAAACCCCCAAGGGCTGACTTCACTTTCTATTTCCTAGGGAAAGAAGCTATTGTGCCCTCCTGCCACCAAACCCACTGCAACTTCCCAGCTGGATAGACGGGGCCCACCCAGGCAGCCCTTCCCTGAGCTCTCTGCTCAGGTTGGTGTGTGATACCTGCTGTTGTGATTCCTCCCCATGACCATCCCCTTCAGGCACCCCCTGCATGGCCCGCTGTCCAGCTCTCTCACCTATTTCCAGCTCATCTCCAGCAGAGAGATATTCAAGTTTCTCTGCCTGAAAAGATCCCTCTCTGACTGCTTGACCCCTCTAACTGCTTCTGTCTCTCTCTCTTCTTTCCTTCAGAATAAACCTTTGAAGAGCCATCTATCTGTCTTACGCTCCCTCATTCGTCAGCCCACTGCCACTGGCTTCTGCCCCCACCATACATTAAAATATTCCCCCCTCCACCCCCCGCAGAGGCTCCAGTGGCCTCCTTGTCCTTAACCCAGGATAATAATCCCAGGGGCCACATCTTATCCTTACCCTACTACTCCCCCCACCACCCACCTGGCATTACCTCCTAATTTGCCACTTTCCAGTGCTGTTTTGGTGGGTCCTCAGCCTCTGGGGCACACAGACTTGCTTGCATTCAGTCCTGGTGATGTTGCTTGTTAGCTGCAGGAACTCCACCTCTCCGAGACTCAGTTTCCTTTTCTGTAAAATGGGGTAATAAAAGTCTCTGCCTCGGGGCTCACTGCGAGGATGAAATGAATTAACCATTAAAAAAGAACTTAGCGCCCAGCATTTTAGTAAGTGCTGCTCGGTAAAAGTTAGCTGTTAAAAGTCTCTAACTGCATCTGGTTCTTTTGCTCCCCACCAGAATCAACTCACTCCAGCCTTCCTACTATCCGCGTTTCAGAGAACGCTCCCGACTCCTCACCAGCCAACCTGCTGTCCTGATTCTTCCCAACCATTCTCCCCACAGTAGCTAGGCTGGGATTCCTGGGACTCAAACCTTCTAGGGACCGCACACACCTATCCCTGGCTGAAAACCCCACAATGCTTCCAATGCTCCTAGCATGAAGCCTAAACCTACTCCTCCTTTAATAGATTTTATCACTGTTTTTAAAACAGGAGGCAAATTGCAATGGTCAAGACTTATAATAATAAATAAATTTTCTACACAAAATTTTTCTTTGCTTAGAATACAACCTGAAGTCAGGACTTTCAGAGAAGCCTTGAATTCAGCCTCCATAGTTTTCAGTTTCCCTCAGAAAGCCTATTTACATAAAAAGGGAAGTTCTTCTCTATAAGAAATCACATTTTTGTGTGCGTGTATGTATAGGTCCCAAAACTCTTACATAGAATGTAACACCAAACCACAGTTGAGTATTTAAGAAGTCCTGGGTCTCTGGGACACGAACCTCCACCCCTGCTTGAGCTGACTATTTTAAATCAGAACTTTTTAAAAATTCTTATTTTTCTTCCCCATTTTTAAGTTGAAATATAGTTAATGTACAATATTACGTATCACAGGTGTACAGTAATTCACAAATTTTAAGTTATACTCATATATAGTTATCATAAAATATTGGCTATCCAAATATATCCATGTTATGAAATATACCCTTGTAGCTTATTTTATACCTAATAGCTTGTACTTCTTAATCCCCGACTTCTATGTTGCCCCTCCGCCCTTTTCTCTCTTCGTCAGTAGCCACTAGTGTGTTCTTTGTATTTGTGAGTCTGCTTCTGTTTCTCTTATATTCACTGCGAAGTCACTTCAGTCGTGTTCGACCCTGTGCGACCCTGTAGACGGCAGCCTCTCAGGCTGCTCCGTCCCTGGGATTCTCCAGGCAAGAACACTGGAGTGGGTTGCCATTTCCTTCTCCAATGCATGAGAGTGAAAAGTGAAAGTGAAAGTCTCTCAATTGTGCCCGACCCCCAGCGACCCCATGGACTGCAGCCTATCAGGCTCCTTCAACCATGGGAGCTTCCAGGCAAGAGTACTGGAGTGGGGTGCCATTGCCTTCTCTGCTTATATTCACTAGTTTGTTGTATTTTTTAGATTCCACATGAGTAATATTATACACTATTTCTCTTTCTCTGTCTGGCTTATTTCATTTAACATAATGCCCTCCAAGTCAATTCATGTTGTTGCAAAGGGCAAAATGTCGTTCTTTTTTATGGCTGAGTAATATTGCATCACACACACACACACACACACACACGCACGCTAAGTCACTTCAGTCACGTCAACTCCTTGTGACCCTATGGATTGTAGCCTACCAGGCTCCTTTGTCCATGAGATTCTCTAGGCAAGATTAGTGGAGTGGGTTGCCATGTTCTCCTGCAGGGGATCTTCCCAACCTAGGGACCAAACCCGCATCTACCGTGGCTCCTGCGCTGCAGGCAGATTCTTTACCCCTGAGCCACCGGGGAAGCCTATGTGTGTGTGTATATACATCAGTACACACATACGTCACACTTCTTTATCCATTCATCTGCTGAGGGACACTTAGGTTGCTTCTGTATCCTGGCAATTAAATCAGAACTTACCAAATGGCCTGTGAATTACCTGAGGACCTGGTCAAAAGGCAATTCTGAATCAGAAAGTCTGGGGTGAAACTTGAGGATCTGCACTTCACACAAGCCCCCAGCCAGTGCTGAAGCTCCAGTTGCGAGGTCCAAGCTGAATAGGAAGGATTTACGTCTATCTCTACCCACAAGACTGTGCATCTCTCAAGGAGAGGGACCGTGTGTGCTTTATTCACGACGCCTGCTCACAGCAAGTGCTTCATATAAGTTTGTCGAATGAATTGTTCTTAATGAGTCCTCAGCCTCCTTGTGTCTTTCTGTTGTCTAATTTCACTTATGCCTTTTGGACCCTCCACTTGCCTTTTGAGAGTGCTCTGGGCCCAGATCCGAGAGCTGAGCCAGGGGCCTGCGGCCACAGGCGTACTGTCGTGACGTGGCCTTGCATCATAGGCCCTTCACCTGCCTCTGCTGCACCCACATCCTGGTCCTTGTCTTCAACACATCTGCTCCTGCTCAGCAGCCTGACACACCCAAATTCCCCTGCCTCAGCATAACCTCCTATCCTTCATCTCCCCACACTGATCACATCACCTTGCACCCCAGCCCCTGGCTTTTCCACCCTGACTCTCTTCTTCCTCCCACCGCAGGTCCAGTGATCGCAAAGAACACTTCCCCATGTCCCTGTGACACCCCTTTACCAAACCCCCTGCCCCGAGCCTATGTTAGGGCCTGACATGCCCCACGGGGCAGGGGTTCACCTCTTCTTTCAGGGCCTGCCCTCTGGGCACCCCCTCCCAGTCTGCCTTCTTCCTATCTGGGTGCTGCTTCTCTGGTCCTTTGAGGACCCCTCAGGGTCTTCCCTGTTCAGCAAACCCTTCCTGCCAACCTGCATCAGCCGAATCACCTTCAGGACAGACTGGGATCCAGACCCCCGCAACACAACTCTCTCCTTTATTCACTGGCTACCAGATAAATCCCTGCCTGCTCCACTGGGCCTTCACCTGGTCACCTACTCAGAACCAGGCAGTGCCAGCTGGGGCGGGAAGCAGAAGGTCAGGGCTGTCCAGGGCATGGCAGGACCGCATCTCACTGGGCAGGAGCTCTGAGTCAGCGGACCCTCACCTGTCAGAGAGGATCTCTCACCTATCCCCACTCTGCCCAGGGACCCGCCTCTCTCAGCCTCCCTGGCAAGATAAGGAGATACCCTTTGAGTAATTTTTTTTTTCCAAGTTTCACTGATCTCAAGTACTAGAAAGTGATGAATAAGTCTGTGGTTTGCTATGGAGGTTCCATGTCAGATAAAGATTCTTCCGAAGCCCGCCCTCCCCTCGCTTCCCTGGGGCATGGGCACACTGAATAAAAGTCGGAGGCTGTCTCAGATACTTCAGAACGCCACGAAGGACCTGGACAAGACAGAATCCATCCTGCCCGCCCAAACATGAGCAGTCTCTCCATCTCGCATCTGCTCCTGCTCCTGCTTGCTCTCCATGCCCCTCAGGCAAAGGGGCTGCCCGTCACGACATTGAGGACTCCATATTCTAGCTTGATGGAGGAAATTATGG
Source organism: Neotragus moschatus (assembly GCA_006410615.1). NCBI lineage: Eukaryota > Metazoa > Chordata > Mammalia > Artiodactyla > Bovidae > Neotragus > Neotragus moschatus. Next base: position 127,594 of record SJYA01001091.1, read on the forward strand.
ATGACCTAAAGAAAATATGTCCGAGTCCAGAAGTGAGTAGCTGGGATAAGGTTGGCAAGGGGCAGGGAAGGGCTGGCAGGTGCCTTGGGCCAATAGGACTCAGGGGCTCTCTCTCTCTCTCTGCCTCACCAGGGCTCCTTGAACTCGGATGAGAAGAGTTTCCTGGCGGTAAGAGTTCAGCCCCACATGTGGGTGCACTTGGGTGGGTTCCCATCTACTTCCTGCCTGGTGACCTCATGTCACGCCACCTTGGCTAGCCACTGTGTTTCCATCTGTAAATAGGGTTAACAGCACCTATCTCAGTGGCGCTGTTGTGAAAATTAAATGCACACTGTGCGTCAAGTTCCCAGACCAGTGTCTGGTGCTTATCGAGTGCTCGGGACATTTCCCCAGTTATGGCTGTAATAATGAAAATGATTTTTCTTAATTACAAAAGGAAAAGGCAGCTCTAGATGAACAATACCAGAGGCCTTAAGCTCAGTGTTCAGTGGGGCAGTTTCTGGGCTGGCAGACTAAAATTTCCCACAGGATCATGCCTGCCACCTTCTTTTTCCTTAAATAATTGAGTCATGTTTTCCAGTGCCAACCAGCACTAGTCATCATCACTTTCAGCTATTTTTCCTAAAGTGGTTATTTCACCTTTGCTCGCATGGCAATTCCTGGGTCAAACAAGAGGTAGAATCTCTCCTGAGTTCATTGCCCATTTGCATTTCCCTTCTCTTAGACACTAATAGTTCACACGCTGCACCCCTTTCCACACTGGGATCTCTGTGATTGTCTTCCTGCTTTCAAGGTGCCGTTAATTCAGTCATGGCCTTTTAGCTGCAAATATTTCCCTTAGGCAGGCTTTTGCCTTTTTAGAGTCTGTTTGGGGAAATATTTTTTTCCCCCAAGTGCAAAAAGATCCACCCAGGACCTTCATGCAGCTCACGAGAGCCACAGGCTTGGGACGTGGGTGATGTCAAGCTTGTCTGGGGGTATGGATTCACCTCTTGGTTGGTGACCTTTGGAGCAGTTCAGAGACACATCTGGGGGCAAGAAGGGGACTAGGAAGGGGCTGTCCAGGGATGTCCTCAAAAGCAGGTTTGGAAAACTGTGAGGGTGACTTCAGCCCAGTCATAAGAAGGACACTCTCCAACTTTCTCCCCTTACATGTATTCTTTGTCTCCTTAGAATAAAAGCCTTCTGCAGGCAAACCTGAAAGTATTCATGACATTTGCCACAGATAATTTTGGAAATGATTCAAAAATCATGAAAAATCTTAAGGTATGTGAAGTTGTCAAGGGCTTGGGGATCCCTACCTTGACCCTGCCCTTCCTCTGGCAGTAGGGTAGCGGGTCTTGCTTGTTATCGAGGAGAGTCTCTGATTGTTTGCTTTGGTCTCTCCCCACAGGAATTCCAGCCAGTGCTGCCCACAGCCATACCCACGGTAAGCTGCCCCCAAAATGCCCCTGAGGTGATGCCCTGAGCCACAACTTGACCCCAGCCTCTCATCCACCTTCCAATCTACCTCTATCTGGTGACGCCTCCTTCTTTGTTTCTACACAGGAAGATCCAATTTTTATTGAGGACAACAACTTGGGGGATTTTCGGATGAAATTGGAAGAATATTTGGCTACCATTAGAGACTATCTCGGACACAACTGAAGTGACTTAGCAGCAGCAGAGACTATCTGAAGTCCAAGAACCTATGGTTTTCCTAACATCTGAAGTCTGAAGCCCAGTTCCCTCTCTGAAGCCTCAGAACATCAGTGACAACAGACTGTCCTAAATTTCTTCGATGTTTCTCACATGGTCCAGGCCTGGAAGAATTAATTTTCTCCTGTGGAGTCAGATCAATCGTTAATTATTTAATTCCTGATATGTGTGGCCCCCATTTGTCCTTTTGGGATTATGTTCTCATTTTTAATCTACTGAGACTTATTTATTTATGTATGTATTTATTTATTACCTTGTGCAAATGTGAAGGGTATTTATTTTAGCAGAGGAGTCATGTTCTGCTCCTTCTGGACAAAACTTAAGATGGGGACTTGGGAATATATTCATTTGTACCTCAGATTTGAAACTGAGGTACACATCTGTGAAAATAAACTACACTCTCTGAACAAATGCTTTGTTGCTAGTGTCTCAGTTTGACTCGGGTCTTAGTAACTCTCTCACCTGATGATTTAACATGCCTCCCTGCACCGGATGGGCCCTTGTACTCACACCCTGGCAATCTGTAGTCCACTGGGGAGCCAGATTGAATTTTAGAAAAGGCAGATGTGATCAGGTTGGTCTATACTTAATTTTCCAGTCCTGGAGGGTCTTCTGGACCTTGTCCAGATAGAGACAAGGTCTGTGTTCTTTAGTCACTAAGTCGTGTCCAACTCTTCTGTGATCCCATGGACCATAGCCCACTAGGCTCTGCTATCCATGGGATTCCCCAGGCAAAAATATTAGAGTGGATTGCCATTCCCTTCTCCAGGGACTCTTACTGACCCAAGGATCAAACCTGCATCTCCTGCATTGACAGGTGGATTCTTGACCACTGAGTCACCAGGAAAGACCCATACAGAGTCCTGCTGCTGCCGCTGCCAAGTCACTTCAGTCGTGTCTGACTCTGTGCAACTGACCCCACAGACAGCAGCCCACCAGGCTCCCCCATCCTTGGGATTCTCTAAGCAAGAACACTGGAGTGGGTTGCCATTTCCGTCTCCAATGCATGAACGTGAAAAGTGAAAGTGAAGTCGCTCAGTCGTGTCCGACTCCTAGCGACCCCATGGACTGCAGCCCACCAGGCTCCTCCATCCATGGGATTCTCCAGGCAAGAGTACTGGAGTGGGGTGCCATTGTCTTCTCCAATACAGAGTCCTAGGGTAGCATAAAAGCCTGATTCCACCTAGTGCTTCTATTTTCCTACTCTCACAGCTAACTATCTTCTCAATGCTCCAGGTAACAGAAGTGCTGTGGCTTCCTAGGTGAACCACACACTTTTTTTCACTCCTCTAAACCTTTACCCACACTGTTACTGCAGCCTCGCATGCCATGATCCTGATTCAACATGCCCAAGTTCATTTTAAAAAGCTGTTTACTTGAAGTAACAAGTAAGACTCTGAGTATTTAAAAAGCTCTTTTCCAGCATATTTTCTAATGCCTAGTGAAGCATTAGGATGCTTCAAAAGGATGAGTGAAGGTACTAGACGAGAAGATGCAATCTAGCTTTTGAATCACTAATAGAGCAGACTGAAGTCTTACTAAAGTAGACCACGAATAACATAACAAAAACAAGTCACTGAGCCAGTACCATACTATCTTGATGCCTGTAGCTTTGTAGTATAGTTTGACATCAGGTAAGTTGATTCTTCCAGCTCCATTTTTCTTTCTCAAGATTGCTTTGGCTATTTAAGATAGCTAGGACATGGAAGCAACCTAGACATCCACCAAAAGATGAATGAATCCACCAAAAGAAGAGGCTATGGTACACAGATGCAATGGAATATTACTCAGCCATAAAAGGGATGCATTCCAGTCAGTTCTAATAAAGTGGATGAACCTAGAGCCTATTATGCAGAGTGCAGGAAGTCAGAAAAAGAAAAACAAATATCATATACTGAAGCATATACAGGGAATCTAGAAGGACGGCACTAATAAGCGTGTTCACAGAGCAGCAGTGGAGACACACAGAGAGAGAACAGACTTATGACAAGGATCGGGGAGAAGAGGGAGAGGGTGAAATGAATGAAGAGGGCGGCATGGAAGCACAGACACTAACGTATGTAGTCAATAGCCAGTGGGAATTTGCTGTATGACTCACGAAGCTCACACTGGGGCTCTGTAAGAACCTAGATGGGTCGGAATGGGTGGGAGGTGGGAGGGACATTCAAGATGAGGGGGACATGTTGTACACCTATGACTAATTCATGTTGATGTATGCTAGAAATCAAACCAATATTGTAAAGCAAAACCATCAATTAACAATAAATAAATATATTTTTAAAAAACTCAGAAACAGTCTCCTGCATCTTATGAAGGATGCGAAAATGTGTGCAATAATTCTTTTAAAAAAACTTACCATAAAGTGCCAGTGATTAGGGGATTTGGAATCTTATTGAAAAAGCAAAAATGAATACATGGAAGAAAAAAAGACTGGCTCCGATGTTGCATACCTCTGGGTTATTCACACTACCCAAGGATAGAGCCCTGACAGAGACGGGTAGGCAGGGGCCCACTGGGAGGACTGCCACTGTAGCCCTGGGGTGGCACAGACTGACCTGAATGACAGCGGCTGGGGCAGCACTGAAAGTGGCTTCAGTCTTCCACCTGACCCTCGGGATCCCACTGACCCTTCAGCTCGGAGTGCCTCCCTCTCTGGCTCCCCGGCATCCTGCCCAGTGTACCTTCTCCAGTCTGAGGGTTCAGGGGAGGCGGGGCAGAGCACACTTTCTCCTGTCGCTATGCTAAGGGGCAATGTCATCCTCTGACTCCTCACAAGTCCCATAAAGGCTTTGGGTGCTGAATACCTAGGAGCCTGCCCTCTACTGGACATGGGGGATATGGCAGTGACTAGAGGGAGAAGGTGTTCAGGGAGCTTGCTTTAGAGTGAATGGCCTCAGAAAGTCTTTCGAGGTGACATATGAGTGACAGGAAACTGCCAACCACACAGCAACCAGGGAGGAAAGAGCTCTGGACCGAAAGGACAGCAGCTGTTGCCAGGGGCTGAAATGAGCTGAGAGCACCACAGAAGGGAGAGTCCGCTTCTCCCTCAGTCTCTCCCTGCCCTCCTCAAGCCCAAGCCCTGTGTCAGTAGCCGGTCACTGCAGGAAGTGGGCAGACAACACAGACTCCGTGCAGAGAGATCAGAGGATGTGGAGTGTGAGGTCACCACAGGCAGGACCTGTGGGTCCTGGGCGGAGGAGACACGCTTGAGAAGTTGTTGTTCAGTCACCAAGTCATGTCCAACTCTTTGCAACACTATGGACTGCAGCATGCCAGGATTCCCTGTCCTTTACTATTTCCCAGAGTTTGCTCAAACTCATGTCCATTGGGCCTGTGAAACTTGAGAAGGGGGTGGGCCTTTTTGGATTCTGGGAGGTTCTTCATTGCCCTTCTTGTAGAACAGTCCAGGCTGCTCCAGGCTGAACCAGGATAAACATGAGCCCAGCGCACTCAGTTTCATCCTTGACCCCCAAATTGCAGATCCTGCCTGGGTCTAGCACAACCGGGCTCAAGCACTGTCCTGGTCTGTGGCCCAGAACCAACAGGTGGTCAGTTCCCATGTGAGTTGGGGTATTTTCACGTCCATCTGCCTGCAGGGAGATGGCTGATGACCAAATGGTAGGTCCTCTGTCAGTCTCCCACAGGTCTTAGCCAGAGAATCCCAGAGAGGGGGGAGCCTGGTGGGCTGCCATCTATAGGGTCGCACAGAGTCGGACACAATTGAAGCGACTAGCAGCAGTAGCAGCAGCAGACTGTCCTTAGTGCCTGCTCTATACCTTCAGTTGCCACTAGGGGGCATCAAAGCCCCATCATAAACTGCACAAAGGCCAAGTGAAGGCCAAAGTTCCCACCCTTCCAAATCCTAGGTGCCTTTTCAGCAGGAAAGTAGAAACAGGAATTTTATTTATTTTCATTAAAAAATATTATGGAAAAGAATCTTAACTATGTATATATATACACACACTATAACTATAGTATATAACTATAGTATATATATATATATATATGCTGCTATTGCTGCTAAGTCGCTTCAGTTGTGTCCGACTCGGTGCGACCCCATAGACAGCAGCCCACCAGGCTCCCCCGTCCCTGGGATTCTCCAGGCAAGAACACTGGAGTGGGTTGCCATTTCCTTCTCCAATGTGTGAAAGTGAAAACTGAAAATGAAGTCGCTCAGTCGTGTCTGACTCCCATATAGTATGTAACTAAATCATTTTGCTGTATACCTGAAACACTGTAAATTAACTATTCTTCAATTTTCAAAAACAGTATTTTTTTATTGCAAGGGTAATATGAGAGAAAATAAATGTTCTTTACTGATAAACTTTGGGGGCTTGTTTGTTTAAATAAACTTGGAAATACAGAAAAATAGAGCAAAAGAAATTGCTGGGAAGGCAAGTTCCTGAGGAGAGAACTCAGAGAGGCATCGCCCGCCTCCCTCCGTGGTGCGAATCTTGTTCCAGAAACAGGCTCTGCCCCGCCCACGCTGGCATTTCACTTAGTTCAGCAAACACCCTGAAGACCCTCTACAGCTTACCCAGGCCGGAACAGAGAGTTGGAGGAGACACTAAGTCAGGCGTGGGGGCCTCTTGGCTATGCTCAGTTGGCCCAGGATGGTGTGGGGCAGGTTATTACATACCGAGCAATGGACAGATGGGTGCGGATCTCCGCACCTTCTTTCGGGAGGTAATGTGGGGGAGCTTGAGAAAGGAGTAGGAGCTCATCAGGCAGTCAGAGGTGCAGACACGGATGTCAGGCAGATGGTGCCAGGGCTCAAGGGTGTGGCGTCTGAGAGTACAGGTTGAGCTAGGGGTCACAGGAGGTTAGGTAGCTTATAGGACCACAGTGTGGGTGTCCAGCGGCCAGGTGGAGACAGGTCCCCCAGAACTCCTTTGGTCACTGCCTTTGTTTTCAGAGTCTGACGACGCTGGGCCCTAGGCACCTCTGGGTCTCAGCCTGGTCCCTCCTCAGTTCCTCCCTTTTTTTGCGCAGCCCAGCCCAGCCACTGTGGAGGCAGCAAGACTAGACAACGATGCCTGAGGGGTGGGGCTTGTACGGAGACGGAGGGAGCGGATGGGGCCACATCAGTGTGTTTAGGGCCAACAGGAAGGGCTGAGGCAGAAGGAGAGAGGCTGGAGGAAAGAGGGGATCTCTGGAGCCACGGGGGGAGGGAGGGAGGGAGAGGCAGAGGCTGTGTGGGCCAGAGTGGTGGGTTGAGTTCTCACCGTGGGCTGGGTCTCAGTTTTTCTCCTTGAAAACCTCAGGTCAGGCTCATGCCCACTGAGGCACAGGAGCCCTTTAAGTCTGGTCCAGAGACCACCTGGAATCTCTCCCTTGACTGAGCCCAGGCCTCTAGGGGTACCTACTGCCTACCAGCTCCAGCTTTAGGGGTGCACAGCACAGCTACAGTGCTTCAGGTCCATCCTGCATTCACAGAGCCACCACATGCTTCTCACCAAAATCCTCTACATGAATATTTGTCCCTTCTCCTACCCAGCACACCCCCTCTCTCCACGTCTGCACACAGTGAGCTTAGATCCATGCTCGCTCCCATCCCCACACCTCATGGAGCTTCTGAGAGACCACTGGCTCACAGCCATACCCTGCCTTGGCTGGTAGTCAAGGCCTCCTCCCTCCCACCAGCCCCTCAGAGATCCCAGACTCAGCTTCCACCTCCAGCCTCGGCTCAGGCTGTGGCCTTCCACAGGCCTTCCTGCTTCCCAGGGTCCACGGAATCCAAGCCTGAGGTCTTCTCTCCACCTCCTCAGACAGGTGCCCTTGAGCTGGCTGCCCCTGGGACTTCCTTCAGCCAACAATAGGCGAGTGTCTCTACTCAGCCTGCCCTGGAGGGCACCACATGGGCTGTGCCAGAGATGAAGTAGGGCAGCCAGGGATAGCAGACTGTGACAGTGAAGACGTGCAGCTCTGAAAGGAGCTGTGTTGGGAAAGGAGCACAGCTGGGCCTGTGCCTGTGGCCAGGATGAAGCATGGAGTTATAAGAGCGCCTGGAGCAGGGTGCTGTGGCAGAGTGCTGCGAGTGAGGGTCCACATCCAGGGGTGATGGTGGGCAGGGTGTTCCCTCTCCTTCCACTGTTTATGTCCTGTCCCCTGTGGGGAGAAGGACCAGGGTCCCCTTGAGTGTGGTAATAAAAAGAACGGACCCCTCAGAGGGGGTCTGAGCCTTGAACGAGAGCGGGGAAAACGTTTTGGACAAGCGCACCCGATGCCAGTGAGCATCCAACAAACCTGACTCTGTCTTCTGCAGGCTGAGGGCTAGACCCGGTGCTGCTTTTTCCTCCAAGGCAAAGCCTCAGGCTCCTGGCAGTCTGGGACCACCTCCTCCCACCCCGGACAGGGGGCAGAAATAGGGAGGACAGTGCCCTACACCGTGGTGTCAGTTGACTCTCCAGGAAAATCCATGGACTGAGTCATTTCCTAGTCAGCTGACCTTGAATCCCCAGGCTGCCTGCCAGGGTTTGCTCCTGGGGGTTGCTTGTGGGGTGGTGCTGGGGTACTGAGGAAAGGTCTGAACAGGAAAACCCCCTACCACCCCCACCAGAAGCCTCTGGAGACTGGCCCAGACTCCAGCAATCACTCCCCTCTCATCCTCTCTTTCCAACAGGGTGATAGAGGCTGGAAGTGGGGGGGGGGCACCCAGTCAGTCAAAACAGAAAACATCCCCCCCATGCAGCCCCGGACTTCTTTGTTAGGGAGTTGTTACCTGCAAAGCGGACCTTTATCTCCTTGTGGAGATAAGCCAACTGGGGTCCAGAGGTGGAAATCACAGTTTGAGGTCATTCAGTGAAAAGTGGCCAAGCTTGAAGGCAGGCCCGTTTGCTTCTAACCCTTCATTCAACACAAAGGCGGTTGCTGTTCCCCTACAACCCTATACAGGGGACTTGGCACAATCCTTGCTAGGATGTGGCCTGAGGGAGTGGGAAATGAAGGTGTGTTTCAGGGAGTGTGTGTTTATAAATCCATGGCCCTAGGGATGGGAGGAGAGATCCCCAAGGAACCCCTCTGGTCATCCTAGAGACATTGTGTGTGCCATCTCCCTCCCCTGCCCCACAGTTCACTGAGCCCTTTGTCACTACTCCTGCTGGGAGGCGCTAGGGGGCTTCTGGGAAAGGTGCTGGGAGGAGATAGGGGGTTCTGCCCAGAGGCAGAGGTATATAACAGGGAGCTCACCGCTCAAGGCCAGAGCCCTCTGGGACCTGAAGAACAGAACTGGAAGCAAGAGACACACCTACCCAAATAGGACCTCAGGGTGAGTCCGAGGGAGCCCTAACACTTCAGAAAAGTCCCGAAGGAAGCTCGTTCTAGAACCACCCATCTTGCCCAGAAGAGAAAGCTTGCACCTGCAACTTTGACTGGCCAATCAGCTCCAGGAGGACTGGTGAGACAGCCAGGCTAGGGTCCCCAGGCTCCCGCCCAGTGCCTTTGCCTGAACTCCAGACCCAAACAGAGAGAAGTGAGGGGCACCCTAAGGACTCTGGGAAGTTGTAAAGGCTTCCGGTAAAGATTTCTCCTTTTAATTTTTAATGAAGCCTCCAATGTCTCCCCACCCCGCCCCATCCCCGCCCCCCACACCAAGGAGGCAGGTAAAGGCAGAGGCCCCTTCTAGGTATCTGATGACACTCCTAGCTGGGGAAGAGCTTAAGGGACAGAGATTCACAGGTGGGAGATGCATTTCCAGCCTGGAGGCGGTACTCTGGGAGAGCGAGGGGCATAGGCTGGGGGGAGGGAAGGCCTGGTGCACCTACCCTTGGTATGTCATTACCTGAGTGTAGAGTTGTTCGGTGCTGGGAAATAGCAAAGAAGCCCCACGGACCAAGGAGTGAAGTGAAAAGGACATCTCATCATCCTTGGGTGTTCAGTTGCTTCAGTCATGTCTGACTCTATGGGACCCCATGGACTGTAGCCCACCAGGCTCTTCTGTCCATGGGATTCTTCAGGCAAGAATACTAGAGTGGGTTGCCATTTCCTCCTCCACGGGATCTTCCTAACCAAGGAATCAAACCCATGTCTCATGTCTCCTGTGTCGGCAGACGGGTTCTTTACCACTACCACCTGGGGAGCCCCAGAAAACACATCGTCCCTGACCCGGAACCCAGGTCTGTGCCAGTGAAGGTGCCAAATCCTGGCCACTAGACGACTATCATCCTTGGCCCTGCCTTGAAGTTGGCATCCCTGGGTACTGCCCAAGGCCTGGCTGACTGTGCAGTGCTCAGGAACTTCCTCTTCACCAGTGACTTTCACGTGTCTTATGCCCTGACTTCTCTCTGACCTTTGGGCCCATGTGGCCACAAGTGAGTCTTTTGAAGTTCCCCTGGCCTCTCAAACTTGCCACATCCAGTCTAGTCTGGACTGACTCCCCAAACCTCTCCGACACTTTGGGTCTCTCCCATCGCAGCAAACGGCCCTACTGTCCACCCAGCTGCCTGAACTAGAACGCCGACTGTCAGAGGTTCCTCACTCACCTCCTAACTCCAACACACACATCCAGCGGGTCCCCTCAAGGCTTCCTCTTAGCTTGCTTCACTCTCATTTCATGACTGACCCCTCCGGGCTGTTCACTTTCTGTTCATGTCTTGATTGATACCTTCAACACTGTGCCTAAGAGTCTGGTCCTTGCTCTCCCTGCCCTGTACCCAACATGAGCATCAGAAGTGAGCTCTGAGAGCAGAGGGCTGTGAGGTCACCCACACCCCCATCTCCCTAGAAGGTGGGCTATATGGATCCAGAGTTCACACGCACATGGTCAGGGGTTAACCGCCCTCAGATTCCCCTAGACCAAGAGAAACTCGCCAGCGCCAGGGGTCTTGGGATGCCCAGAGAGCAGGACCACAACAGCGTTCCAGGGCAGCCTGGCCTTTCACAGCGACATCTCTTTCAGGAAGAGCAAGCCACTCACAGTGCTGTTCCCACACTGGGTTCTCCTGAGGGTTCCCCCATGAGCCCCGAGTCTGGGTGGTGGTTGGGCTCGCCACCTTGCCACATCTGTCGAGAAAGATGCTGTCTGGGCTGCAGCTGGGCAAGGAGTAGCTATCCCTGCAAATTCCAGTAAGGCTGAGTCCCCTGCCTTGTTTGGACTATAGAAAACTCCCAAAGCGATGCTTCCTACCTGGGAGGATTCTCCCATGAAGTTTCCTGGGACAAGCAACAGTTTCCCATGTGAGGTAGCAATAATTAAATGCACTGTACAGATGAGGGAGCTGAGGCTCGGGGAGGAGGGACTTTCTTGGGCTACCCAGGGATCAACGGTGGAGAGTTAATCCTGAGACAGAGATGCCTGGATGTCAGGCTCTGCTGGGCAAATTCTGCCTTTGGCCCCCAGGGCTTCCTGGGGATGATGACAGGCCACCCTAGGTTCCCTGCCAACACCTGGAGGAGTCTCTCCTTATAAATGCCCTGAGGGAGACATCCCTCTGCTGGTCTAGCCAGGTGACTAGCATNGATGCCTGGATGTCAGGCTCTGCTGGGCAAATTCTGCTTTTGGCCCCCAGGGCTTCCTGGGGATGATGACAGGCCACCCTAGGTTCCCTGCCAACACCTGGAGGAGTCTCTCCTTATAAATGCCCTGAGGGAGACATCCCTCTGCTGGTCTAGCCAGGTGACTAGCATTTCCTGGCTTTCTGATCCCTGAGAGAAGATATCAGAGGAGCAGGAACAGATATGGGCTCAAATCCCATCTCTGCCATCAGTGATTGAACTGGGTGGGCCACAGCTCTCCTGGTTCTCAGATCCCCAGGGAGGAAAAGGACCAGCACCCCCATCAAGGGGTGGCAGGCCCAGGGAGTGCAAGATCAGTCGAGATGCTCATGCAAAGGTCCCATAGGATGCAAGGCACCCTGGGGCCCATTTCCTTCCCTATTGATAACTTCCTCTGTGAAAAAGATGCCAGGGAAACCACAAGCCCCTAATTTCCCTCAGAGTCTGTGGGAGGGACACTCATAGGAAACCCCTTCCAGAGGGCTTTCTCCTGACTGGGTGGGAAAGGGGCCAAAGAGGAGTCACACTGCCCATCTTGGTCCTCACCCCCACCCTCCCACAGTCCCACCGGGGGCCCTGAGTCACTGTACCCGCCCGATGTTATCACTGCCACTTTCCATGCAGTGCAATCTAGGAATGCCTGCCCGTGTCACAGCCTCAGCCCTGATGTCATTTTTCCAGAAGACGCGTGGCTGCCCATGAACCTCACTGTCAAAGCCCTGGACTTCTGTCCTCGGTGTGCCGACTTCAATGCCCACAGGCCACCTTGCTGGTGTGGACCTCTCCTTGCGGCTCCTGCTCCTCCTTTCCTTCTCTCCCAGGATCACTGACCAGTCTCTTGCCCAGCTATCATGCCTCTGGCCCCTAGATGCTACTGCCCTGGCCTTCAGCCCTTCTTCTCAGATAACAGGGCCCTCAGGTCCTGCAGACCTGCTTTTTCAGCCCCGGGTCCTTGCCTCGGGCACATGGGCAGTAGCTCTAACCTTCCTGGCTTACACTGCACAGCACACTGTGTAAGCTGCCTCCTCTTCCCCGTCTTACTGTTGTTGTCTGGTCACTACCTCGTGTCACCTCTTTGAAACCCCAGGGACTGTTCCCATGGGACTCCCTAGGCAAGAAAACCGGAGTGTGTCGCCATTTCCATCTCCAGGGGATCTTCCCAACCCAGGGCTCGAACCTGCGCCTTCTGCATTGGCAGGCAGATTCTTTACTTCTGAGCCACCAGGGAAGCCCCTCTTCACCGTACCTATTCCTAAACCTGATTGTGCCCAAGACACCCTCCCCCTAAACTATCTTCTTCCTGTCTCCGGCAACCTGACTTGCCACCTGACTCCACTTGCCCTTTCACCGTGCACTGGGAGGCAGCATCTCCCAGGAAAAGTCTCTGGTGCCCTGTGCCCACTGAGCTGGAAGAAGAGGTTCCTTGAGATTCCTTAGCTCTGAATTTCCTCCACCCCAGCCTGGATCATACAATGGGAGGGTCCACTGCTCCCCTCCAGAACTGAAAGCCTTCAGGGCTAGATGAAAGGACCAGTGGGAGGGTCTCAACTTCCTCCTCCCCAGCACAGGGCTTGGTGCAGACTGGAAGCGTTCGTTGACTAATTGTCTGAGCTGTGACAACTCATTTCAAGGAGGAAAGTGACCTTCCATCTCAGAGAGGCCACCCCAGCCCTTTGCCTCCCTGGCCACAAGCTTAGTGATAGCCCACCACACAGTCTCCAAGGCACTGTCTGACACAGACTTTCACTCTGTGTGGCCCCTTCACCTATGTTCCCCCTTGAGTGCTCCCTGTTAGAGCCTGAGCAGAGGTTTCGTGGAAAAGGTAGAGGAAGGGCCAGGGTTTGAACCCATCACACTCTTATCCCCAGTTTGGCCACCTACAAATGTTCCAGCAGGCGCAAAGGAGTAAGGTTGGCCTCACGGTGTGCCCCAGATCCTGGTAGGGACCTCGCGGGGCCGGGGGTGGGGCGTCTGGATGACCAAGGCCTGGCTTCCCTGTGCAAGGACAGCAACTCTCCTATGCCATGAAACTTGCTAGGGCTGCAGGTTCAGACAGTGAGTTCTACCTGCTCCCCAGGGCTGTCCCCTGGGGCTCAGCAGCATGTCTTCACTTATGTCTGACACCATCAATCAAGGTTAAACCAGCATCTGGGGCCCTGAGACATCATCACCCAGCGGGGAGTTCCTCCCCTATCAGGGAGGTACCTGCAGAGGCATGGGGGCTCACACAGATGCGCCACATTAAATGCCCTCCCCTCCTGACACATCTGTAAGTATAGAGAGCAACCACACAGGCACATGGACACTCAGATACAGAAGTGTGTGGACCCATACCCCTTCAGTCATGAAACTTAGAGCATGGGGAAGTAAACACCAACTCATGTCGTCCTCTCCAAAGTTCATTGTGAAAATCAAACACTTGTTAGCCCCTCAAGAGCTTGTGACCTTTCCAGAAGCAGTTCCTGTTCCACAGGGAGGCTGCTGAGCTGGAGGTGGGCTGGCACTGGGGCCATGTAGGAAGTTAAGCCTGGAAGAACCTTGGTTAAGAAGCCGTTGTCCCCTGTACCTCCTGTGGATGCAGCCACGACCCTGCTGGTGCCTGCAAGAGGCTGTAGATAGGGGCACAGTGCCCACCTCAAAGGGGACAGTCTGCCCTGCAGAGGGAAGCGAGGTTCACACAACTCAGAAGAGTCACTCGGCAAGGTGGTATTGGAGGCAGGCGTTGAACTCAGAACCCTGACCCACCCCAGCTGAGAGCCCCAACCCACCTATGCAGCTTTGGAGCTGAATATGACTGTGTACACCAGGACTGTTGCTTTCAGATGAGATTTCACCGTAGAGGAACATTCTGGAATCTTTCTGGCTGGACATGCATATGGTTATTATTCCCTCAGCTCACAGGAGCTGTGAGGCAGAGGATCCTGGATGGGCACAGCTTGCTGACCGCTCTAGACCCTTGATAGAAGCTGAGGTGAGCTGTCACAGGCCCATGTCATTGGGCTGGAATCTGGCTAGGTGGGCAGTGAGGCAGGCCTGTGAGAGTCTTCCTCACACTCCAATGTCTCACTGTGGCCAGAACTGCGGGCTCTTGGAGGAGAAGGGGAGACTGGGTCGGAATGGGCCCCACTGTAGCTCAGCCAGCCCAAAGGCTTCTCGGGACACAGGCAGGATGGGGAGCCAAGGGTGGGGGCGGGGGTAGAAGCCCAATCCAGTGTCTTCCAGGCCCCGCCCTGGCCACTTAAGGCCAGGAAGTCCAAGCTGTACCCAGAGGCCCCTCAGAGGGAGGGGGAAGCCTTGGCAGGTCAGGCTGCTGGGGAGGGCTGGAGAACGCTCAGGAAAGCAGGCAGGTGGGCTGCCAATTCTTGGAAGGGCTCATTAGTGAAAACCCCCAAGCCTGACCACCTGGGGGAAAGGCTCACCGTTCCATGGTAGCTGATAAGGGCCAGGAGATTCCACAGTTCAGGTAGTTCCCCCGCCTCCCTGGCGTTCTGTGGTCACCATTAATCATTTCCTCTAACTGTGTATATAAGAGCTCTTTTGCCAGTGAGCCCAGTGCTCAGAGAGAAAGGCTAAAGTCCTCAAGAGGATGTGGCTGCAGAACTTGCTTCTCCTGGGCACTGTGGTCTGCAGCTTCTCCGCACCCACTCGCCCACCCAGCCCTGGCACCCGGCCCTTGCAGCATGTGGATGCCATCAAGGAGGCCCTGAGCCTTCTCAACCACAGCAGTGACACAGCTGCTGTGATGGTGAGTGCGGGAGGGTGCACAGGCCACGCCTGGGCCACCCTGCTGGCCTGGACTCGTCCTGCCTATCAGCTCGATAACAGAACATTTTCCTTTTCTGCAGAATGAAACAGTAGAAGTCGTCTCCGAAAAGTTTGACTCCCAGGTAAGATGCTTCTCTCTGATACACCTTTTCCCAAAGGCCTCTGCACTGGGGACTGACTCCATTTTAGATGGACCCTTACAGGGTTGTCCACTTTCTCTCCAGCCAGCTGGCTGCCAGAAGGAGGACTGCTTAGGAGGCCTTGCCCCTGTGGCAGTCATGTGGACTCCTTTATTAGCTGAGCAGCCATGGACAGACCTAGTGTTCAAGGGTATCGGAGTCACCTGGGGACAGGTGGGAGTTTTGTCATGAGACAGGGGCTGTGGGCTTGGGACACTCACTGTGCCCTGAGACCAAGCCCTGTGGACACTGTGCTGGCCACTGAAGGTCACAGAAGGGTTTCAGGAACAACTATGTTTGCACGGCAGGTTTGGGCAAGCCCCCCACCCCCTTCTCCCTGAAGGGTAAAAGGACCAGTGATCTCTTTTTCTGGGGGCTGGGACCCTCTTGAGATACCAGACCAAGAGAATGTGGCTGTGCTGGCTGGGGGTGGCCTGAGCTGAGTGATGAGGGCGAGTCAGACTTGTCTGCAGTGGATGGGGGGACAAGGCCGTGTGTATGACAGGGCCTGGCCTGAGCTTAGTCAGAAATAATCCTGTGCCCCTCCCAGGCCCTCCTCTTGGGAGAGTGGGGTGAGAAGAGGAAGCAGTGATGGGGAGGATGTCCTGGGCCCACCAGAGCACACTCGGCCACTGCTCACCAAGGAATGGATATTTCCCACAGGAGCCGACATGCCTGCAGACTCGCCTGAAGCTGTACAAACAGGGCCTGCAGGGCAGCCTCACCAGTCTCGCGGGCTCCTTGACCATGATGGCCAGCCACTACGAGAAACACTGCCCCCCCACCCAGGTGAGTGCCCCCATTAGGCGCCCAAGCAGAAAGGTCTCATTCGAGGAGGGTGGAGAAATAGTGGGGCGAGACTTTTGGCTGTGGGCATTTGGGACTCCAAATGGTTTGAATCAATAGATCTGTAATGATCAGCGCTTCCTGAGAGGGAACCACTCTAGATGTTAAAGCCCTGGAGCTCGAGAGACTGTACCATGTCCTAGCGGGAACTGCTACCTTGCTTGTCATTACCATTGATGATGTCAGAGGTGAGGCAAATACAAGGAAACTCAAGACCTGCCTAAGGCCCAGAGGGAGTTCCACAGCCCAAGTGCCTCCTCCTAAAAGGACTTTCCCAGGTCCCTCCTGGGATGCTGGGACTGCACTGGAGCAAGGAGGGAAGCTTACTCGGCATGGAAAAAGGCCCCAAACATTCCTTCCCTGAGGGAAAAGTGGTCTGTGGCCTTGAAATGTGCTCATTCTGGGCTCCTAGAGACAGCCAGGGCTCAGCTTTGTGCCCTGGCCTGGGACCAAAGACGCAAGGGCCCAGCTGCCCAGCAGACCAATGTCTGTCTTGCACTTTTATTGGGCCCCTGGTCCAGCTGCCACTGACAGCGCTGTGCACCCTTTGGGTGGCAAGATGTCACCTGACCCACGTCAGCAGGCGGGCCCCAAACAGGCCTTCTGACCTCTGAGTTCTCAGAGGCAGTGCAGAAACATGTTGATCCCTCCCCCACGTTACCCCTCAGGCCTAGACTCAGGTTTGTTTTTCCTTTTCTCTCTTAAGGAAACTTCCTGTGAAACCCAGATTATCACCTTCAAAAGTTTCAAAGAGGACCTGAAGGAATTCCTCTTTATCATTCCCTTTGACTGCTGGGAACCAGTCCAGAAGTGAAGCAGGCCAGACCAGCCAGAAGCCAGCCTGGGAGCTTACCTCACAGATCGCTGCCCTCCTGCCCAGAAAGAGCCAAACAAAACTCAGGATCTTCACACTGGAGGGACCACAGGGAGGGCCAGAGCTGTAGGGGGCCACTGACTTGCTCAGGGCCATGTTGACCCTGATACAGGTGTGGCAGGGGAAACAGGAAATGTTTTACACTGGCAGGGATCAGTAATATTTATTTATATATTTATGTATTTTAATATTTATTTATTTATTTATTTAAGCTCATACCCCATATTTATTCAAGATGTTTTTCTATAATAATAAATTATTAAAAGTCTGTTCTTATTTGTGCAGTTTTCCAGTTTGTTTTCAAACATGAGCAAATGTTCAAGGTGCTCTCCTCCCTGGCCCAGGGCAGGGAGGGGAGGAAGGTAGGAGTTGGGGAAGGGGCCTGGGGCCTGCAGGTCAGGCACAATTGGACAGACAGCACTGTCAGAGCACAGGGGAGGCGGGAGCCCACCTGGGTATGACATTCTGCACACGTGGACATGCTTCCCTGGATGCTCAAAGGTTCCCACTCCAGAGAGAGGTTTCCAGGTTCACTTGGAAATCCAAGTAACCCAGACAGTGGGAATCTTGCTCCAGAGAAGGGTCATCATCCTTCTTGGGCAGGTGGGGGATTCCTGAGGCTTGGCTGGTCACTGGCCATGCCCTGCCCCTCACACTCAGGGTTTCAACCACTCCCAAGGTGAACCAGCAGATAGACCAGCTGTTCAGGGAAAAAGAAACAAAACCACAGGGGTCAGAGCTCAGCATATTTACCAAATTTTCCTCCAAATGGGTGATCTTAATCTTTGAGTGTCAGAATGTAAGTGCATAATTTGTTAGTTCATGGCTCTCTTCTGGCATTTTTCTGAGTTGGTTTTTGTTTTTATATTAAGTTCTGCATGTAATCCAGCACCTTCCCCCCAAATCCATGGCCTTCAGACTGGGAAAGCGGTATTTCTCCTTCCTGCCCGTGCTTTGTCAATGGGGCTGGAGGCCTTGCTCCTGAACCTGTCCTCCAGTGTCCCTTCTGGGCTCTGTGAGGAAGTGGGTCTCTCCCTAAGTGTCAAGTGGGCACCATGGCCAGCCTTTATCTTGACAAGTGGGCCTGGGGAACCTTATTTGGTGAGTTTTAGCTCCTGTCTGGTTTTTTTTCTCCACCCTACTTGCTTGCTCTGCTCAGGCCACCAACTGTAGACAGCACCAGTCCTGGTCAAAGACCTGCCCCACACTCAGGCAGAAAGGTCATGACTTGAGATGCAATTATAAATAAAAATTCTTAGACCAAACCTGAGTTTTAGCAAAGACAAGAATCCACAGAGTATGATGTAGACATAGAAAAAGCATAAAAAACACATCTTGCCCAGAGATAACACAGATGCTCGGTGTCTTCTATGTAAACCAATGATAACTGATAAGAGATGTAGCGTTTCCTCAGACTCTCATATATAGGTACAGCTCCTCGCAGAAATGCTATCAAGCCCAGGGTTCGGATCAGCTTGGAGCCACCCTCAGTCATACCATGTACCTGTACGTGCTCCTGGCTTGTGTCTCATGGGTCTTGGAAAGCCATTCCGCCCCAATGAAGATAGTCAGTGGGTCTACCCAGGACAATCACACGGCAGTCTGTGCTGAGATTGAGAAGGAGCTCATGGCTGACAACGTTACATACAAGGTAAGTCTGGGTCTTCATCAAACATCACTTTACTCTCGCTGGCCCTCTGTGTTTCTAACCAACTTTTCCTGCTTTCAGGGTTCCTTCGAAAGGCCTCAGAACACCAGTGAGGTAAGGAGCAGTCACCCCATGGTCATTTCTGACTCCTCTTGAAATCTCAGGGCAGAGACAAGAACAAAAGCTGTTGAGTCAAGAAATCTGGGGAGAAAGTTGGGAGTTTGAAGATGAAGTCTCTGGCTCAGGCAGCAGATGACCCAGCAGCCAGGTTTTGCCGGGCTCTTTGATCTCTATCCCAGAGCAGCCCCGTGCCTAGGGAGAGACCAGAAACCCACTGCAAACCTCAGCCATCCCTGTTTACCCTGGCCTGAGTTTGAGTCCAGGGTTCCATCTGGCCAGGGTAACTAGGGATGGATGAGGCTGAGGGTCAGCGGACCCTCAACTCAACGCCCCCAACCCTGTTTCAGGAACTCTGCTATGGGACGTTTATAGAGGGCTTCATCTCCACCCTGAATAACATCTCTACGAAACACAAGAATGACTGTCACATAGAAAAAGTCTGTAAGAACATGAGGCAACTCACCGAAATCTGCCCAAAGCTGAAAGTAAGTTGTTCTTAGAGGAACCTGAGACATCATTTCTCTGGCCACAACAGCTGGAGATCCAGTGGGGCAAACGGCTTCTTAGGGCCCCCATTTGCCACATGTGAGGCTTCAGATACTAATTTGTCATCCAAAAGAAGTCCACTCACTGACAGGGACTGAGGCTTGGGGGAGTGGGGATTCAGGGGTTATTCTAGACATTTTTGTTTACCCTCTGCCAAGCCCGTACACACAGGAATCAGTGTGGGACAGGTCAGGGCGTGGACTCAGCTTGGGAGAAGGAAGGGCACTCAGGGCCAACCCCAGTCATGTGGTCTTAACTGGCTCTGGTTTGCCCTGCTCTTGGTACTCTTTCTTAGGCTAAGGAGCTCCACTGGGAGCCCACGGTGTGGGGATGGGTAGTGGCTTAATGGAGGATGTTGTGGGGAAACGACTGAGGTTCCCAGCTCTTTGCTCACCTTACTGTTTGTCTCCTGCATGTCCCTGTCCTGGGAAGCCAGGAGACCTCTCCACACTCTGCTGGGTCTCTCCCTAAAGCTATGGATGATCCTCAGTCCTGGGGCTCTACTATCACCAGACGGTGCCCAGTGAAGACAGATGGGGAGGGTTTGCCTGAGTTACCTCCTAGGTAGATACGTGGGTCTTACAGGGCCCTTATGGCTGGGAGAGCAGAGTTGGCTTTTACTTTTTTTTCTGCTAAGAAGAGAACTTAATTATGTGTTTCTTATTTAGCTAACAGGACACAACTGTATTACTGAGAAAAGTAACTTCTCAAAATTCAAAGAAGCTTTACAGATTGTTGTCATATCTATAGAAGGATGGAAATCTTGTAAAAGGATCAAGGGCATCCTCTGAGACCTCGTCCCCTCACGTCCTGATGCCCTGAGAGTTTCAGGAGATGGGGCTGGAGGAGCCTCAGGAAGAACTTACGGCCGGGGTGGGGTAAGAGTTTGCTGGCCCTGGGTCAGCAGATGGGGCTGAGGGTGGGTAATGGTAGGGGTGTGCTGGAGGAAATATTTCTGTAACTAATGCATCAGCAGCTGTTGCCTTAATAAAGCTGGGGTAAGGAAATGCTGGTAAAAGAGTTGTGATAGTGTTCAGTCTCTCTGGGGCCCTGATAGACTGAGAAGGGTAAGGGGCTGGGATTGTGGCCCCATAACCAAGGCTCCTGATCTGGAGGGCCAGGGGTCTCTCAGGAAGAGAGGCCCAGGAAGGCGAGTGGGAACCCCACCTCATCTGCCCCTTGATGTGCTTCTAGCGCCAGTGGACACGCGGTAGGAGCCCGGTCAATGCTAGCGCAGTTTGTGACTGCTCCTCCTCTCCCTGTGTCCTTTAAAACTCAAATCAGGTCTCTTCCCAGACACCCCTCCCCAGCCTCACCCAGCACCCATGCACGCCTAATCCAAAGGTCCAAGGCCCTCCCTGGTGGGCTTTCTACTGCAGCTCTAAGTCCACTTGATCTCATCCTCCCCGAACCCCGGACCTGAGGACTCAGTGCAGAGTCAGCCCTAGTAAATGGCTCAGGAGCAAGGGGGATCTCAGGCTACTCGCAGAGGACTCAGCACAGTGGGGGACTTGGACCAGGCTAGGGGGCCCAAGGGGGCCCAGAACATTTCCAAACCCTCAGCTCCATCTCAACCAGCAAACAACTGACTTCAAAGCCCCTCTCCTGGCTTACTGAGCCCCTCACAAGCCCTGCAAGGACACTCTCCAAGCATCTCTTTGACCTCACAGCCCACTCCCCAACTATTAACACCCTCCCATCCCCAAAGCATGGGGCCTTGCCTGTGGGGAATCCACCAATCACTCAGGTCTTGAAATGCTGTCACATTGGGCTACCAAGCTCTGACCCCTACCCACTTTCAATTCTAACCCTAACCCTAATTACTCAAACCATTTATTAGAGGTGACTGGGATTACCCCACAATCCAAATAGCTTCCTACCATCCAGACCTTCAGACCATGAACGCGTTCAACAAGATCTAGATCTACGAGATAAAGATCGACTGTTCTGGAATATAAATAGGCATCAAGCTGTAACCAAAACTAAGCCCAGGCGGGACTTGTACAGAGTCTGCAAATCTACCTTACTCTGCTGTAAAGCTTCAGACTGTGCCAGCAGCCAGCACACAGACTCACTACAGCTCTCCCCACCCTCCTCCCTTGCCCCATGATTTTCAGACCACTTCCAGCTCATCTCCACTGTGAGGACCACTTTAGGCTGGAGGTCAGCCTCAAGTGTGACTGAAGGAAGTGGCCAAATTATCTCAGAACATTGAGTGTGGCTCTGTGATTCAGGTTCAGCCGCTATGGGGCCAGGGGCCAAGGTTGGTTTCGGCCCAGAGAAAGCCCATGGTCCAGTCCCCAGAAGCTATGAGTTCCTGTCACTTGGGCAAACCACACAGGTGCTCAGAGTTTCCAAGACCATTCCTCTGTGACTGGCAGCAGGGGCTGTGGGATGCACGGCAGCATGAAGTTGCTGAGATATGCTGGCAGGAAGAACTGCTACTCCAATGCCCGGCCTCCTCTCAGCCTGAGACACCTGACAGGAGAAGGATGGGGGGTTGCATGAACACCCTTGTAATCTCAGGGCTGTGTTCAGGACAGCAGGGTACGCATGAGCCTGGCTTGCCACTAGCTTGCTGTGTGACCTTGGACAGATCCCCAGTCTCTCAGTTAAAATCCACAAAGGCAGGGGTGACTCTAGCCCGGAGGCTGGACTACAGCCTAGGTTCAGAGTATTCATCAAGCTAGAGCACCTCAGAGCACCTGGCACAGTTAAGTTCAGTTCAGTCGCTCAGTCGTGTCCGNCCTGAAAGCCTTAGCCCCAGCCAAGGCCACCAAACACATGGAGAGACCCTGCAGTGTGGGCCATCTATATTTTCCACGTGCCAGTTTTCCCTCCAATTAGTCTCCGATCTGGACAGTGGTCCTGGGGAGGCTTCTGGGGCTGGAACCAGGTAGGAGGGCCATGTGGGCACTGCTCTGGAGACCTAGGCAGGTCTGAGCCCACAGCTCTCTGGGAGTCTACTGGCCCTTCTCCCTCAGGACCTAAGGACAGGCTGGCACATGGTAAAGCTTGAGCTCTAGGCCAGACACCTAGGCACAAGAAGCATGGCTCTGACTGTCCTGGGTACTCTCTTTCCCTAAGAGGCTGGGAAACAAGTTCAAATTATATTCTTTTATGGGAGATAACCATGGGCAGGCCTATGGCAGGCCCACTTTAACCCCAAGGAAACACTCTTGGCTTTGCCAGGCCCACTTCTAGACCAGAAGGAGAAACAGGGCTACGTGGTCTAAGGGGATGGGCTCACCCATACATCAAGACTTCCCAGGACACAAACAGTCCCTTCCATTCACAGGGATCTCCCCAGGGACCACCCAAATGTGCTATAGCCTTCTGCTTCCTGGGGGCCCCATCCTGCCTCAGAAGTCAGTGGCCCTGAAGATGGAAGCAGGAATCGAAGGCTTTCACTGAAGCAGCAGGGCAGCCCTCTCTCCTTGGCTAGGCCTTGAGGCCTGGAAGAGCCCCACTGGCAGCCACGTGGCAGCTTCTGTCAGGCCCACAGGGTGTTCACATCCTTTGACTCTGCATTCACATTCAGGGAGATCCCTTGAAAGACGGAGGAGAGAAGCTCCACAGGAACAATCTGCCTGTCCATGAAATGAGACAAAGGACATGAAGCTAACATGACAACATGCCAAAGCATCTGTGAAAGGCCTAGAATGCTATTACTGCCAGGATGACCCCGCTGTGGGCCAAGAGCTGGAAGGGAACTAAGATGATTTAGACGGTGGGAGGGCAGGTTGAGTTTTCTCCTTAGTTTTCTACCCTGTCATGGTTTTGAGTGTGGCCTCGGAGAAGAAAGACTGAAGGCCAAGGTCAGTGGGCATCATATGGTGCCTTTGCTTATAGAAAATCTGCATCCGCAGTGTCCCCAGATAAATGGGGTGCTCAGTGGTGGCTTGCATTGCGTCGACTGATTCCCCAAATTGGTTGTTCAGCCAAAACGCTGGGATTAGTTTACAGTGCAGACTGTATCCTTCACAGCCCATGCTTGTACATGCTCAGTCATCTTCAACTCTTTGCAGCTCCATGGACCGTAGCCCACCTGGCCCCTCTGTCCATGGGGTCAGGCAAGAATATTGGAGTGGGGTGCCATTCCCTTCTCCAGGGGATCTTCCCGACCCAGGGACTGAACCCACGTCTGAAGGTCCAGATCACCAATACTTTCTTTCTGAGATAGCATGGATAGCAAAAGAGGCCTGTCTGCTCCTCCTTGGCAGGCAGGGCAGCTCTCGGTTTGGGCCTGGAGATTGCAAGGTGCTGTTCAGGCATCCTCGATTACCTTTACAACTGCCCTGTGCGTGGATCCTGCCTTTGGGGCTATACGGCTGGCCTGCCAGCCAGCCCCAAGTGAGCAGGACTGACCCTGGAAATCAGAGCCTGAGTCCTTACACCTGTGGCTTCCTGCATATGTGTGTGCTTGGGAATTCAAATCCATATGACTGGAAGAGGAAGGAAGGGGCTGCATGCACCCAGGTGCCTACCTGGGCTTCTGAGCAAAGCTGCTTTTTGTGTTGAATGCACAAGGCTGGTTGTTGTAGCTCCAGAAGCTACAACAGGACCCTCCCACCTTGTTCCATGGGCTTCACAAATAAGGAATCTGGCACGTAGGTTGTCTTGGGCCTCCATTTTCTTATCTAGGAAGTGGGGTTGTGGCAGGGACAGAGAGGCCCCAGCCCGACACAAGGAGGCCCAGCTAGATGCAGGGCCCTGACACCTAAGCTCTAGGTCAGAACACTGCAGAGAGCACCCTGATACTGGCCCTATTCCTCTGAAGAGATGGGAGGCTGGAATGCTCATGGGATCTAGGTCTGCAGAGCAAATCCGAGCAGAGCCAACCCCTAAGAGGGGAGCTGGGGGTGAGCAAGGGCCATCTCACCCACTGTTGGTGCTGGCAGCTCTCTGCCCCAAGGCCCAAAAAGACCTGGGACTTCCTCATGACCACACAGGAGGTGAGCCAGACAGAGAATCCTAGACCTGGTTCCACAGAAGCCTTCTTTCTACGCTCTCAAAAGGGCCACTGGGCACAGACTTCACCCCCAGAAAACACTGACCAATTTCCCTCCTTTTAGGAGACCCCTGAGTTATGGCTGCCAATAAGGATGAAGCTTCACAGGTTATTTTTCACTGTGGTTTGAGATAACAGTTAAACAGTTTCATGATGCTGCCACTGATGTTATCTCTGGCCCAGACCTGTTCTTTCAACCTAGAAATGATTAATCAAAATTTTTTCTCCCTTTTCTTTTTCTTGACTTCAAAGGAAGAACTCCCTAGGTTCAAAGCATAAACTCCCTAGGTTCTACCCTCAAACATGGCTCCTGAGCCCTCACCTAATGTGAAGGTTGGCATTTTCTTCAAGATCCTAGGGTTCTTCTAGAGGCTGAAAAAAATCCTTTAAAAATTATTTTACTTAAAAAAAATCAGTTATTGAACAATAAAGTACACAAATCTTAAATGTACAGTTCAGTGAATTTTTATATATGTTCATACTGATAAAACCAGCACTCGGAGCAAGACGGAGAACATTTCCCAGCACCCTAGAGGCTTCTTGTGCTCTCTCCCTCCTAGTCAGTATCCACTCACCTAAGTGTAGCCACCTTTTAAGCTCTATCACCATACAGTCGTTTTGCCTGTTCTTGAACTTAGATGAAGTGGACTCACAGGCTGCACTCTTTTATGTTTGACTTCTTTTGTTAAATATTCTCTCTCTCTGGTTGTTGCATGTAATTGTAGTCTGTTCCTTTCTGTTTCTGTGTAGTATTCCATTGCATCCCAAATACATTTTCTTATTTTTCTGCTGATGAATATTTTGGCCATTTGTCAATGGTCAATATTAATAAAGCAACTACAAACACTCTTGTACTCGTGTTTTGGGGAGTGTATGTATGGATTTCTGTTGGAAATGTTGAGTACGGTGTGGGATTACTCGGTCATAGGATTTACATATTTTAGCTTAGCTGGTACTGTCACACTTTTTTTCCAAGGAAGTCCTTTATAAACAACATTGTTGCTGGTCTTCCTGCCTTTTGTAGGTACTGCTTGTCCATCAGACACTGGATCTCTCCTTTCCCTTCACATGATCCAAAGCTATTTCCTGAACATTCTCTCCATTTTTGGAATTCTTCTCTACATGGTTCAGTCTTGCCCAACCATCAACATCCTGACAAGCCCACTGTTGGGANAACAACATTGTTGCTGGTCTTCCTGCCTTTTGTAGGTACTGCTTGTCCATCAGACACTGGATCTCTCCTTTCCCTTCACATGATCCAAAGCTATTTCCTGAACATTCTCTCCATTTTTGGAATTCTTCTCTACATGGTTCAGTCTTGCCCAACCATCAACATCCTGACAAGCCCACTGTTGGGAAACAAAACCCAAATCCGACTAAGTCTGGTCCAAGCTTGGCCCTTGCTCACAGGGCCACGGGGACTGTCCTTGGGAGGCTCAGCTTGGGCAGGCTGCACTGAAGCACGTGCACTGAGAAGAGCAGAAATTAGCTAGCTTATTGCTCACCAGCTCCACATGCTGTCCTGGCTGTGGGTAGGCTGCCTCGACTTTCAGGGTCTTTGCCACTGTCCTAGAGGAGAGCCCAGGTCAAACCAGGCCTCAGCTCCCTGGTCAGCCCCCTGGCATGTCCTGGTGCTTCCACCTTCCTGCCCCCTGTCAAATCTTTCCACTTCTCTCTATCACACAGCCTCACCCTGGTCCACCCAACCTGCACTGCCACAGCTGACTACCACGACTGCCCCATGGACACTCATCTCTAGATGGAACCCACCTGCTGTGCTTCCAGGCAGTCAGATGGATTCATGCACCTAGTAATTCACTCAACAAATATGTACAGAATCCTACAAAGTACCAGGAACTATGCCAGACTCTGCACAGAACTCAACACTTGAGGTGCTTACCTTTTAGTGCATTAGTCTGGCTATGGGAAATAAAACCCAAATCTGACTAAGTCTGGTCCAAGGTTGGCCAGGGGCTCCCTGCTGGCTCAGTGTGAGCTCCTTTGGTCTGTTCTAAGACCTGCCACTCTAGGCACACAGTCCTGGAGACCCTTCCAGCCTCACTGCTTATAGCCTTTTGTCTCCCTCCAGCAGCCCTGGGTCCCAGGAACAGGAATCGGCTGCAGTTCTCCTACCATCCCCAGACCCCTGTGCCTGGAATGCATCCTAGTCAAACAGCGAATGTTTTTCTCCCAGTGGGATAGAACAGTGTCTAGTGGGAGATGGACACGTCCTTTAGTGGGGCATCCTCCTCCTCAACACTTACTCGGGGGCTTGCCGGGCTACCTTTTAGGCCTTGCATGCATGTGTGTTCAGTTGCTTCGGTCATGTCTGACTCTTTGCAGCCCTATGGACTGTAGCCCCCCAGGCTTCTCTGTCCATGGGATTCTCCAGGCAAGAATATCGGAGTGGGTTGCCATGTCCTTCTTCAAGGGATCTTCCTGGTCCAGGGATCGAATCCACGTCTCCTGATTCTTCTGCATTTCAGGCAGATTCTTTACCCTTGAACCACCAGGGAAGCCTTAGGGAGCACTATCATCTGTTAGGGGACTATGAGGTCTCTGCTCTGAACTATAACTCTATCCCCTAAGTCTGGGGAGGATCCCTCACTGTGTAGGTGCCAGCAATGACTGTGTTCCAGGGTTTGAGAAAAGTGAGCCACTTCTCACCTCTGATTAATAGAAATACAGGTTTTAATGGACATCAGGATGGAAAGGCAGCATGAAGTTCCCGAAGTTTAGAAAAGGCTCTGTGGGGCAAATATCAGCACCAGGCTAAAAGGTACTCCACACACAACCAGAGATCTGTTTTCATTATCCTTTCAACATCAGCATCTGAAAGATGAGCCAAGAGGATGACCTTGGGTCACCCAGGAGCCAGGGGAGCTGAGAAACTAACATCAACATAGCTGGCCTGCTCCCTCTCCCACTTAACGGATTTAGAAACTGTCTCAAAGGAAGCAGAAGAAGGGAGGGAAGCCTGGCTCCCTGGCTATGTGTCATACTTCCTCCTGCCCAGAGCCTGGGGCAGCCCCGAGTTGTCCTGGCAGAGGCCCTGGCTCCTGCCCAGGCCTCTTGCGCCAGCAGGGCTGGATAAGGGTGGTGCCATTTCATGCGCTGGAAGTGGAGGCCAAGGAAACAACAACTGTTGCTAGAGCCACAGTTTCGAGTCAGAAACTACGTGATAACTCATAGTCCCATCCATCCCCCTCACACCCAGGAAGTTCTCCTTGACTGACCCCCATGACTTTTAGGTCCCTTTTCCTACCAGGATCTCTTCAGGGCAGTTGCTATCAGCCAATCTTCAGAAGCTCTAGCCAGAGCCAGGGCTGTGCCCAGCCTAGATTCACAGAAGACCTGTGACTCAGACCCTAACATCTCTCACAGGTACAATCCCTGGAAATGCAAACCAACCAGTTTTGGGACCCAGGAAGAAATCACAGGAAGCTACAAGAGTCTCAGGCCATTCCCTGGGCCACATTCGTACCGAAGGCTCCTGCGCCTTTGATGCTTTGGTCTGCTGAGGGGCAGTGATGAGTCCCTAAGCAGACCAAACTGTCCTTTGGGTTCCAGACCAAACAAAAACACTAGGCTGTGGGCCTGCATCCTGTAGTTATCATGAACCCCCATGGAGCTTAGGGGGTAGGAACCCCCGCAGGAAGGAGCTTCTTTCTTTAATGTCATCCAGTCTAGAAGTCTAGGTGTCACAAGCAAACAAACAGATAGAACAGACCCATGATGGTGAGAAAGACACACACATCTGGTACTGACAGATTCAGCCAAAGCTTGGAAGGAATATATGGAAAGACCAGCTAGAGACAGTGGCAGTGACAGGCATGGAGACAGATGAACAGACAGACTTAGGGTCCCAGCAGAGACAAAGACACAGCTGCTGCTGTGGTCAGGGTGAGAGGGGACAGTTTTGTCCTGCACTCAGCCCTAGAGGCTCTTGGGAGTTTCTTTCCCAGCCCTGCAATCAGAGACTTTGAGGGGCTCTTTCCAGGGCCACAGCTCCCCCTTCTGCATGATCCTCGGGAAGGGAGCAGGTTGTGGCTCTCACTGTCCCTGGAGTTGTGACTGAGCAGGACCCTATGAGGCCTTCACAGAATAACCTCCTACCCATGTCCTCTGCCTGCTTTTTGTCCAGAGAAAAACTTTCGTCAAAGAATAAATTTAACCAGAGAAGTGAGAAAATACAGAAAGAAAGGAAAATAGGAAAATAGTCAAGCAAGACAAAATAATACTTTAGCTGTTAAATAAGGGCTTCCCCGGTGGCTCAGTGGTAAAGAATCCACCTGCAATGCAGGAGCTGCAGGAGATGCGAGTTCGATCCCTAGGTCAGGAAGATCCCCTGGAGAAGGTCATGGCAGCCCACTCCAGTATTCTTGCCTGGAGAATCTCATGGACAGAGGAGCCTGGCAGGCTACAGTCCACAGGGTCACAAAGAGTTGGACACAATTGAAGTCACTTAGCACGCACAAACACAGTCATTAAACAAAGTCAAGGACCATTTAGTTCTTCCCTAAGAATTAGAGATAATATTCTAAGCCATGTCCTTTGAGCTGTTTTGTAGATACTTCCACCATCTGGAAGAAGTTAACTGATGCTGCCCACAAGCACATAGACTGCAGACCAGTTGGAACCAGAAGGTTGATGATCCTGACTCCCACTTATCTCACTACCAACCAATCAGTGTTCACAAGCTGGTTGCAACCCACCCTTTGGACACTCTAAGATTAGTCGCTACCCACTCCAGGGCAGGGCAGACAGTTTTGAGAGCATTAATTCACTGTGGCCCCCTCTGCCTGGCAAAGCAAGAAAATTATTCTTTTCTACTTCACCCAAAACTCTGTCTCCACATTTCTATTCAGCACTGGTGAACAGAGGCCAAGTTTTCAGCAACAGAGCCAGACTCAAGAATCAATTCATATCCCTGACACCACTGCTGCTTCCAAACCTTATGGAGTGGGAACAGCCTCCCCACATCCCTCCTGAGGTCTTAGGAGCCACTGTGAGTCTAGACTCTGTGGGCATAATGGCCAGGACCAGGTAGGGGCTGTAGTCTAGTGCTCCCATGGTTATCAGACAATGCTTTGCTCCAACTGGCCAACTTCTTTCTTCACCTCCATGACTTCTAGGGCCCAGAGATCTGAGGAGCTAAAAGCTCCTGGCCAAAGAGAGAGACTTCAGGCCAGACAAAGATGGCAAGACTAGCTGCTTTCACAAGTAGAGACACTGAGACTGACTTGGATACACTCAGCTCTGGGTCTGTGGGGTCCAAGAACCCCTGAGAAGGGGTAAGACTTTCCTACTCTGAAGGGACCTTTGTGTTGAAACCATGACCGGATTGCCTGCCTCAGGCTGAGTGGGTCCCTGGGATGGAGGCTGAGAGACAGAGATTAGCATGAAGGACTGTTTGTGGAAGAGAAGAAACTGGAAGGGAAGGGAGCAGGCTTGAACTGAGGGAGAAGCTGGATTCAATGCAGCCACAACAAAACCCTCAGTTGACCCAAAGGAGATGATCCTTCAAAGTTTTCTTAACTTAGAGGGTGGAAGTCAAGCTTTATTCCTTGATGTAGGCCGTCCCTTGGAGGACACACAGCTCCAAGCATAGCAATGTTTTTCAGCCAAGGAAATCCCCAAAGAGAGGAGATGCCTGCAAAGAGTTGCCTTCCAGCAGCATTCCTAAACTGGGGGAATAAGCCCTTGACCCTTGAAGGGTGTTTTGGGCAGCACGCCATCGTGTCCACCACAATCCACCCCTTGAGCTGTTTAGATCCTCTTCTTCATATAACCACTTCCCACATGTTCTGGGAGCAGCTCCTCCAGGATTCTAATGCTGTATGTGCGGTTACACGTTTAACAATTGGCTCTTAGAAATTAGCAATGGGCTGTCTCAAGCCAGGCTGAGTGACCTCGGCACATCGATGGTTCTCGTGTGCTCCTCTTCTTGGAGGAAGCTTAGTAGAGGAAGGTTACTGAGAGGAACTATAGCCCCTGCTGTTGTAGCCAGTCTCAGGGCCACCTCGGGACTCATCTTCTCTTTTGTTTCAGATCCCCTTAGTTAGCATTGGGCTTCCTTGGTGGCCCAGTGGTAAAGAATCCGCCTGCAGTGCAGGAGACCCAGGTTTGATCCCTGGGTCAGGAAAATCCTCCAGAGAAGGGTATGGCAACCCACTCCAGAGAATCCCATGGACAGAGCAGCCTGGCAGGCAACAGTCCGTGGGGTCCCAAAGAGTCAGACACAACTGAGCATGCACGCAGTTAGCCTTGAGAACACTGAGTATATACTCATCTTGGTGGCTTCCCCAGCGGCATAACCAGTCCCTTATCACAGAGGATCTAATTCCTGACCTGATTTGATTTCAGCCTGGGGATGCTGCCTTTGTCTCTTTTACTGTCAAAACTGGGGGTAGGAATAGCAGAGAGGCACTCAAGTGGATCCCACTGAGTAGAACTATGGATCAGTACTCTTTCTTCCACCTGATGATCAGGCTTTGGTACACTTGACCAGAGTAGTTCTTTTCTACTGGTCCCTGGACACAAGGAGGTCAAAATTCCCTGGCAACAGCTTTGGCTTAGAGTTTAATGGGACTCTTGCTTGTGGTCTCAGGTGAAAGTGTCCCTTCCTAAGGACCAGGATCTCTAACCCCACAGAGTCAAGAGTCACAGGAATGGGAAGCATAAATTTCCCAAGTGGGTCACTCAGTTCAGTTGCTCAGTCATGTCTAACTCTTTGTAACCCCATGGACGGCAGGCTTCCCTGTGCATCACCAGCTCCAGGACCTTGCTCAAACTCATGTCCATCAAGTTGGTGATGCCATCCAACCATCTCATCCTCTGTCATCCCCTTTTCCTCCTGTCTTCAATCTTTCCCAGTATCAGGGTCTTTTCCAATAAGTCAGCTCTTCACATCAGGTGGCCAAAGTATTGGAGCTTCAGCTTCAGCATCAGTCCTTCCAATGAATATTGAGGACTGACTTCCTTTAAAATTTACTGGTGTGATCTCCTAGGAGTCCAAGGGACTCTTGGTAGTCTTCTCCAACACCACAGTTCAAAAGCATCAATTCTTCAGATGGTGATGGTAAAGGGAGCTATTTCTACTTCTGTCTCTTGGTTCTCAGACCTTTGTATTACACCTACTGGAACATGGCTCCATATAGGCATCNCTTCCTTTAAAATTTACTGGTGTGATCTCCTAGGAGTCCAAGGGACTCTTGGTAGTCTTCTCCAACACCACAGTTCAAAAGCATCAATTCTTCAGATGGTGATGGTAAAGGGAGCTATTTCTACTTCTGTCTCTTGGTTCTCAGACCTTTGTATTACACCTACTGGAACATGGCTCCATATAGGCATCTTTGACTTAGTGAGAACTGTGTTCTGGAGGATGGCTCTTTATCCTTGTAAAGTACCACTCCCAAGCTGGTGCTTCAATTATGCCTCCAACAAGCTGCTGCACAACATTTTATTGGGTCAGCAGCTCCTGCATGGTACAGTATGATCAGTGAACCTTACAGTCATGAACCTTCTCCTTTGCCATAAAGTATATCTCTTGGTTTAAAATACTATATGAGATACCATGCTAGTGTTGCCCTTGGATAGTGATTTGACAGGCCCTGTAGATATGAAAAGCAAACCCATTCCTGGTATGTATATTTATTTTCATCAAAAAGAATCACTTGCCCTTCCAGGGTTTTAGAGAGCTATGTAGTCAATTAGCAATCAAGTGGTCTGTTGATCTCCTTGACTCAGTACTGTATCTGGGCTTCCCTGATGGCTCATTGGTAAAGAATCCACCTGTAATGCAGGAGATTCAAGTTTGATCCCTGGGTTGGGAAGATCCCTTGGAGAAGGAAACAGCAACCCACTCCAGTATTCTTGCCTGGGAAATCCCATGGACAAAAGAACCTGGTGGACTACAGTCCATGGTCACAAAAAAGTTGGACATGACTTAGTGAATAACTGACAACGAAAACAACAGATTGGGTCTGGAGCTCGAAGTTGGCATGTGTTGCTGACAAGCCAGACATTTTACAGTGGCGATAGCTAGATCAACCGTGGTTAAGTAAGAGCTCATGGTACTGGGTTTATGCATAGCTTGCATCCCTGCCCCCATGGCTACTCCATTCATGTATCCACTGAGCTAGCACTGGGGTACAATAATGGAAGTGGGTTGATATTACCTGGAATAGTCAGTATGTATATCCGATCACTGTAGATCTTCCACTGTGGTATGCTTCCTAGCAGGCATTAACATGCAAAATGAAGCTCTCCATAGTTCACACCACTAACATCTCTCCTTGTATGCCTCTGTACTAGATTTCCTTGTTCCAGGTGTTCTCGTCTTTCTCATTCCAGGTTCCTGAGCAGCCAGTCAAGCCATTGACACTGCCTTTGTGTCCATATATATTTTAGGTTCAGATAAGTTTCCCACACAAAGCCAATGGCCAGTTTTACCACCTGAAGTTCTAGTCTGGATTTTTCATTATTATCTTTCAAGGTCAGTCCTTAGTGTAGCTGTAGTACAGTAACAAGCATTTTTGGCTTGACCCACATACTTATCTGACCTACGCATAAACCAGATTTGGGCTTTTACCTCCTCCATCAGTTGGCCCTGGGGCATCACCCATGTATCTCTATGTGTAAGCTGGGAGAGGCTCTGGTGCTACAGAGGCAGATACATTAAGCCCTGGGTTACTTGTGCCCTCCAATCCTGTTTATACTTGATACTAGTTCAGTTGATTCCCACTGTATGACTTCCATCTCATGATGGGTTGTTGCTAAGCCTGCCTGGCTTCCTAAATTAGGCCCTCCAAATCCATCAGGGCTCAGCAGAATAACAGGAGTTGCTTTTCAAAAGGTGTATAATTATCCAAGGCAAATGATATGGCCTGTTTCAGAGCCATAGGGATACAATGTATTTTTTCCCCACTACTGATACCTTTAAGAAACACAGGATCTGATGATTCAGATGTTCCAAATGGCAGGGCTACTTTTACTACAGCCTGAAAATGCTGTAGAGCCTTGGGACCCCGCTCAAAAGTGGCAGGCTTCCATGTTACTGCCAGGTATATGGGTCAGAGCAATAGTTCCAGGTATGCAACAGGTTGCACCCATAACCCTAAGAGGCCTACCAAAATGGTGCTTCCTTCCTCATGTGAGAAGTACAACATGTAGTCATTTGTCCTATACATTGGAGGAAATTTCCTGACATACTCTAGACCACTGAAAGAAAGTGAAAGTGAAAGTCACTCGCTCAGTCATGTCCGACTCTTTGTGACCCCATGGACTATACAGTCCATGGAATTCTCCTGGCCAGAACACTGAAGTGGATAGCCTTTCCCTTCTCCAGGGGATCATCCCAACCTAGGGATTGAACCCAGGTCTCCTGCATTGCAGGCGGATTCTTCACCAGCTTAGCCACAAGGGAAGCCCAAGAATATGAGAGTGGATAGCCTATCCCTTCTCCAGCAGATCTTCCAGACCACTGGATCCCTAAACATTTTACTAATGTGGCAGTTTCTGAATCTTCACAGGGGTTATCTTCTGGAGTATATGTCTTTTGTCATGGGCATCAGTATGTTAGTCACTGCTTGACTACCTTGTCTGGTTGGCATACAATTTTTGATAGAGTAGACCAGGGTGATGTTCTGCAGGATGTCCAGATCACTCAGACCTCTTAGGACTACAGTGTGACAGAGAGAAGGGGCAATAACCTAACCCTGGAAATTTAGAACGTTGTTTGTTCCAAGTAAGTCCTAACTATTTCTGATAGGAGTAGAAAAGAATGGAGTCACCATGTCAGTGTCCACACACTATATGCCTGAAGTCATGTTAATCTACTGTAGCAAAGATAAAACACCTGGCAGGCACAGTGGCTGCCACTGTGGCTACTCTTTGTTGAGCTGGTAGAAGCCCACTGATATCTTCTAGGGTCTGAGTTTTACTGGTAGATTAAAGAAGATACATGGAATTCCTTTAGATCTTTAATGGTGGCACTAATTTCTGCCTTCACCTCTGGGATGTAATACTGGATTTTTGTGATCTTGTTTTTGATTTATTTTGATTTATTTCTAATATGATTCTGGCTGGAACAGAAGTTTTCAAGGCTTCCATTTGGCTTTCCTCACTATGACAGCTCTTACCATATTGACCAGGGACCCAAAATAGAAGATTATACTAGCCATGAAATATGTTTATCTGATTATATCATTGAGTGGGTCTGTGGACCTAGAGGGATTTCTATGAGCAGGATTCAGACTAAGAATCTATTTATTATCTGAACTACATATGTCCCCAACTCTAACAAGAGGGTCTTGGTGCTATTTCAAGTCTCCATAGCATAATTTCAACTCAAATTCTGTGTTTAACAGTCCTTGAAATGCTGGTCTATTCTCTTTCCCAGTATCTACAGTTATCCAAATAAATGGCCTTCCCAAAGGTTCCCTTGGGGAAGAGCTGGGGAAATCATTGTCACGTACCCTTGCCATGGTACCAGGAGATCCTTCCTTCTAGAGATCTGGCTTTTTCTTCAGTCAGTGCCTTCTGAATCTGAAAACTAGTTCTGATCTGGAAAGCTGGCAAGGGACTTGTGATTGGGAGGACTAGGCTCATTATCCTTGATTGATTTCTTTTGATGGTACAGAATGAGCAGCCCTGTTCTCAGTGAGTTCAGTTCTGTGACAATATCTCCTACTATCAGTCTCGACCTGTAAGTGACAAACACTGTTTTACTTAGTCACGCTGGTGCCCCTCTTTCCAGCATACTCCTCATTGTTTTGGTGTCTTTGGAGCCCTTCCAACCTTAGTGTATTGACTCTGGCACACCCACTTCCTTCGCACACTCTGTCACAGCAATTCTGGCACAGCTATCTTATTTTTCCATGCTTCTAGGAACCATTCTAATGGTTTATTTGCATAATCTCCTGGGGTTCATGCCACAGTTTTTTAAAAATATTGCATTCCTTGGACAGTTCAGCTCAGTCGCTCAATGGTGTCTGACTCCTTGCGACCCCATGGACTGCAGTATGCCAGGCTTCCCTGTCCATCACCAACTCCTGGAGCTTACTCAGACTCGTGTTCATTGAGCCGGTGATGCTATCCAACCATCTCATCCTCTGTCATCCCCTTCTCCTCCTGCCTTATTGGCCCGAGTACTGGAGCTTCAGGATTGACTGGTTAGATCTCCTTTCAGTCCAAGGGACTGTCAAGAGTCTTCGCCAATACCACAGATCAAAAGCACCAATTCTTCAGTGCTCAGCTTTCTTTATAGTCCAAATCTCACATCCATACATGACTACTAGAAAAACCATAGCCTTGACTAGATGGACCTTTGTTAGCAAAGTAATGTCTCTGCTTTTTAATATGCTGTCTAGGTTGGTCATAGCTTTTCTTCCAAGGAGCAAGCGTTTTTTAATTGCATGGCTGTAGTCACCCTTGGACAAGTCATTCCTTGAACAGTGATCTCAAATCCATAAACTCTTTTATCCAAATTTCTGTTTCACCCTCTTCATTCAGAATCCAGTTTCATATATATTCTTCCAACTCCTGCTTGTTCTTACTGGTTAGCTCCTGTGTTTTATTTGAGTGTAGATCCTTTCCTACCGGAGATCCAGCATATCTCTGGCCAGGTTACATTGTGATTCAACCCAAGTTACTGACCTAGTGGATCAAGAGTGGGAGTGGGATAGATCCTGGGAGGATAAAGAACAAGAACTGAAGGATAAAGGCCTCTGCACCATCTTTAGTTAGGCAAGAGTTAGGGTCCCTAATTCTTAATAGGGATGAATGTGCCACTTGTATAAGCTCAGAGGGTTCGAAGGAATCTGAGGAGTCAAGATTTTTAGATGCAATAGATGTACTCATTCCACATATCAGGGTCCCCTTCTTTCCCACCCAGGGATCTAATNCTCTGCACCATCTTTAGTTAGGCAAGAGTTAGGGTCCCTAATTCTTAATAGGGATGAATGTGCCACTTGTATAAGCTCAGAGGGTTCGAAGGAATCTGAGGAGTCAAGATTTTTAGATGCAATAGATGTACTCATTCCACATATCAGGGTCCCCTTCTTTCCCACCCAGGGATCTAATTTGGGCATGGGAGACTTGTCTTAGTTGGGAATTTAACCTTCTTTGGAGCTTAGCTACTGACATTTTCCTTCTCTTTCACTAAAAGAGATGAGAGCTCATTATATGTACCAAGGGAGCCTAGGGCTTCCATACTTAATTTTTATTTTTTATTTTTCATCACCAGTTAATTGCTCTAAGCTTTTCATTACCTTTTTGTGAGACTCAGTCAAGCTTAGCAATAGTTACCCAAACATAGTTATTGGAGTAACTGATTCCCTCATATTTCTCAAATACCTGATAAATTGCACCAGCTAATACAATCTCTTCCAATAGGAGCAGAAGTACTAACAGCTGCACTAGTACCTACTGCCTCATGCTAGGGGCTGTCTGCCAACTGCGAACAGGTGGGTCCTCACTAGCAGCCAGGTGGTGAGTGATCCAGCTCCACAATTCCATCTGAGCATCTCCTTTATTCCTTTTACCACTCCTCGAGCCAATACCATAGATCAGGTGCTGTGGGAAGCAGACTCTGAGTCAGAGATTAGCATGTAGGACCTTCACTTGGGATCAACATCTGCAGAAAAGAGAGGTCAGGAGGATGAGACAGAAGGAGGATGAAATGCTATATAGTTTTAACACAGGTTCCAGCTGAGCTCAGGGGCTCCCCAGGGGTTATCGATCAGAGTTTTCCCAAGATAGGGAAGGGAGCCATGCCTTTACGCACTCACATTTATTAGTCACTAGACCTGAGGTATGACCTTATGCAAGGTAATTTTCTTTAACAGAGGCAAGACCCAAAGAGAGCTGAGAGCTGAGGCAGTCATCTGGTAGCTCTTTTAGCAGCTGATAGAATAAATCCTCCATTCATAAATGAGTGTCTGTACATCACAACATCTACCACACCACTTTCAAAATGCCATGCACAAAATCAGCTCCTGGCAAATGGGTCAGAAGCCTGATGCCTACAAGTCACCCATTAAGATTCTCTTGCTTTAGCTTAAGTGTCTTTCCTACTGAGACATGTAAGCCCAGGAAATGGCCCCATGCTGTTCTCTGGTACCCAGCTCCTCGGGAGAAATGGCTTCAGGGTTAGGAGTGGTGGCATCATGAAGGCAGGGAAGACCAAGAGGTCAGAAAATTTCCCTGTGGCTTTCCTGGTGGCTCAGTGGTAAAGAATCCACCTACCAATGCAGGAGACACGGGTTCAATCCCTGATCCAGGAAGGTCCCACATGCTGTGAAGCAACTAATTCTGTGTGCCACAACTACTGAGCCTGTGCTCGAGAGCCGAGGAGACACCACTACTGAGCCCATGTGCCACAACTACGGAAGCCCATGAACCTAGAGCCCCTGCTCCACAGCAAGAGAAGTCACAGCATTGAAAAGCCTGTGCACTGCAACTAGAGTACAGCCCCCACTCGCCACAACTAGAGAAAAAGCCCACACAGCAATGAAGATCCAGTATGGCCAAAAATGAAAAAATAATTAAAAATGAGACCTTCCCTGATCCTGGAGAGCAGGTCAGTGCAGGGTGAAGCAGCATCTACTGGCAGGTCTCGGGGCAGCTTGCGGGGGATGATGGGGAATGAGGAGGGGATCTGAGTGGAAGAGGTTTCTGTAGTTTAGGCCCTTGGGGCTGGAACCTTTGGACCAGTGGGATGTTGAGCAAGGTTCAGGTAAGAGCAGCCCTCTGCTTGTGGGTAATCCCAGCCTCCTTTCCCAAGCTTTCCCCAGAGCCTTGTTGGAGCAGGATGGACCGGAACTGTCCTCTGGTCCAGGTGCCAGCTCATGCCTGGATTTCCCCAGGAGGCAGGTCCAACTGGTCCACCCGTCCATTCTGACAGTTCTGAGCTCTTCTCAGGCAGAGCTATATCCAGCTGTTTTGAGGGCTTTCCAGTGAGCTATAGTGCTTCTGTCCCATGGAACCTACAGGGAAACCCCCAGCTCTGGCCCCCACCCCTTGACTAAGGCCTCCAGAATCTGGGCCAGAGGCCAGGGTGGGGCAAGCCACTGAGTCAGGTCAGCGGTTTTCTCTCCACAGATTCCCCTACCATCTGCACCCCAGAAGATGACCCTGTAGGAATGGGGAGCTGAAGTACATACAGTCACTGGAATGAGTTACATCATTTCTTTAATGCTCACCACAGTCATGTGAGACCATAACCCCCCTCTTTCACAGATGGCGTAACTGAAGCTGCTAGCAGAGAGATAATTTGTTCAGAGCTATAAAGCCACAGAGTGGCAAAGATGAGACTTGGACACTTGGACCCTAGTCTCTGAGACCCCTTGTAAGGTGCTCTTCCCATGCCCTCTCTGCCACTTGGCATAATCCAGCCAGGATAAGATTCTGAGAAGGGATGGCAGGTCTTGACTATGTGGCATCAGGATGCCAGCTGGACCTGGGCCTTCTAAGTGTCTCCCCCTTGCCTGCCTCAGGATCCTCTGTGTAAGCCTTATGGCCCATCTAGCATCCCAGGCTCCCACTAATACCTCATATCTCAGCCTTCCCCAGTGCCTACTGAGATCTTCCTCCCAGATGTCCCAAATTCTTCACAACCATCAGTGTGGTGGAACCATTTTACTAACAGAGACTAAAACACAGAGGAACCCAGGGAGCCAGGATAGTTGAAAGCATGTGGATCCAGCACATACCCTAGCGCAGGTCCCCAAGTGTCCATGAATGGCAGATATGAGGGACCAGCAGTCTTATGTCTCAGTCACCTCAGTGAGGACAAGGGCGAGACACCTGGGGCAGTCCCAGCTCCAGGGCCTTCAGAGGGGATCTCCTCCCCTTGTTCTCCACAGGAAGTGTGTGATGCTGGCCGGCCAGCCACAGAGGCCTGGGCATCCCCACAGAGCAGCTTCATTTCTCCGCTCCCTGGCTCTCTCCCCACCTTTATCACACTGGCAGTCACGCTTCTTATCTCAGAGCCTGGCTTCCTGCTGCTTTTAAAGAGACACATGGCCTACCACTGGCTGACTGCCACCTTGCTAAGAGGTCCCAGCCTCATCGCCCAGGGTCGTAGCAGGTTTGTGCCTTGCTCATCACCAAGGAAAGGCTCTCTCCCCTCCACTCAGTGCCCAGGTCACTCTAAGGACCACCAAACAGCCTAGGGACTGGATTCTTTTGAAGGACAGATAAGTGGATGAATGGACTGACTCACTCATTCAACAAATTAATACTGACTGAGCACCCANGCCTTATTGGCCCGAGTACTGGAGCTTCAGGATTGACTGGTTAGATCTCCTTTCAGTCCAAGGGACTGTCAAGAGTCTTCTCCAATACCACAGATCAAAAACACCAATTCTTCAGTGCTCAGCTTTCTTTATAGTCCAAATCTCACATCCATACATGACTACTAGAAAAACCATAGCCTTGACTAGATGGACCTTTGTTAGCAAAGTAATGTCTCTGCTTTTTAATATGCTGTCTAGGTTGGTCATAGCTTTTCTTCCAAGGAGCAAGCGTTTTTTAATTGCATGGCTGTAGTCACCCTTGGACAAGTCATTCCTTGAACAGTGATCTCAAATCCATAAACTCTTTTATCCAAATTTCTGTTTCACCCTCTTCATTCAGAATCCAGTTTCATATATATTCTTCCAACTCCTGCTTGTTCTTACTGGTTAGC
The DNA here is from genome assembly GCA_006410615.1 of Neotragus moschatus. Classification (NCBI taxonomy): domain Eukaryota; kingdom Metazoa; phylum Chordata; class Mammalia; order Artiodactyla; family Bovidae; genus Neotragus; species Neotragus moschatus. Next base: position 167,464 of record SJYA01001091.1, read on the forward strand.
TCCTGTGTTTTATTTGAGTGTAGATCCTTTCCTACCGGAGATCCAGCATATCTCTGGCCAGGTTACATTGTGATTCAACCCAAGTTACTGACCTAGTGGATCAAGAGTGGGAGTGGGATAGATCCTGGGAGGATAAAGAACAAGAACTGAAGGATAAAGGCCTCTGCACCATCTTTAGTTAGGCAAGAGTTAGGGTCCCTAATTCTTAATAGGGATGAATGTGCCACTTGTATAAGCTCAGAGGGTTCGAAGGAATCTGAGGAGTCAAGATTTTTAGATGCAATAGATGTACTCATTCCACATATCAGGGTCCCCTTCTTTCCCACCCAGGGATCTAACTTGGGCATGGGAGACTTGTCTTAGTTGGGAATTTAACCTTCTTTGGAGCTTAGCTACTGACATTTTCCTTCTCTTTCACTAAAAGAGATGAGAGCTCATTATATGTACCAAGGGAGCCTAGGGCTTCCATACTTAATTTTTATTTTTTATTTTTCATCACCAGTTAATTGCTCTAAGCTTTTCATTACCTTTTTGTGAGACTCAGTCAAGCTTAGCAATAGTTACCCAAACATAGTTATTGGAGTAACTGATTCCCTCATATTTCTCAAATACCTGATAAATTGCACCAGCTAATACAATCTCTTCCAATAGGAGCAGAAGTACTAACAGCTGCACTAGTACCTACTGCCTCATGCTAGGGGCTGTCTGCCAACTGCGAACAGGTGGGTCCTCACTAGCAGCCAGGTGGTGAGTGATCCAGCTCCACAATTCCATCTGAGCATCTCCTTTATTCCTTTTACCACTCCTCGAGCCAATACCATAGATCAGGTGCTGTGGGAAGCAGACTCTGAGTCAGAGATTAGCATGTAGGACCTTCACTTGGGATCAACATCTGCAGAAAAGAGAGGTCAGGAGGATGAGACAGAAGGAGGATGAAATGCTATATAGTTTTAACACAGGTTCCAGCTGAGCTCAGGGGCTCCCCAGGGGTTATCGATCAGAGTTTTCCCAAGATAGGGAAGGGAGCCATGCCTTTACGCACTCACATTTATTAGTCACTAGACCTGAGGTATGACCTTATGCAAGGTAATTTTCTTTAACAGAGGCAAGACCCAAAGAGAGCTGAGAGCTGAGGCAGTCATCTGGTAGCTCTTTTAGCAGCTGATAGAATAAATCCTCCATTCATAAATGAGTGTCTGTACATCACAACATCTACCACACCACTTTCAAAATGCCATGCACAAAATCAGCTCCTGGCAAATGGGTCAGAAGCCTGATGCCTACAAGTCACCCATTAAGATTCTCTTGCTTTAGCTTAAGTGTCTTTCCTACTGAGACATGTAAGCCCAGGAAATGGCCCCATGCTGTTCTCTGGTACCCAGCTCCTCGGGAGAAATGGCTTCAGGGTTAGGAGTGGTGGCATCATGAAGGCAGGGAAGATCAAGAGGTCAGAAAATTTCCCTGTGGCTTTCCTGGTGGCTCAGTGGTAAAGAATCCACCTACCAATGCAGGAGACACGGGTTCAATCCCTGATCCAGGAAGGTCCCACATGCTGTGAAGCAACTAATTCTGTGTGCCACAACTACTGAGCCTGTGCTCGAGAGCCGAGGAGACACCACTACTGAGCCCATGTGCCACAACTACGGAAGCCCATGAACCTAGAGCCCCTGCTCCACAGCAAGAGAAGTCACAGCATTGAAAAGCCTGTGCACTGCAACTAGAGTACAGCCCCCACTCGCCACAACTAGAGAAAAAGCCCACACAGCAATGAAGATCCAGTATGGCCAAAAATGAAAAAATAATTAAAAATGAGACCTTCCCTGATCCTGGAGAGCAGGTCAGTGCAGGGTGAAGCAGCATCTACTGGCAGGTCTCGGGGCAGCTTGCGGGGGATGATGGGGAATGAGGAGGGGATCTGAGTGGAAGAGGTTTCTGTAGTTTAGGCCCTTGGGGCTGGAACCTTTGGACCAGTGGGATGTTGAGCAAGGTTCAGGTAAGAGCAGCCCTCTGCTTGTGGGTAATCCCAGCCTCCTTTCCCAAGCTTTCCCCAGAGCCTTGTTGGAGCAGGATGGACCGGAACTGTCCTCTGGTCCAGGTGCCAGCTCATGCCTGGATTTCCCCAGGAGGCAGGTCCAACTGGTCCACCCGTCCATTCTGACAGTTCTGAGCTCTTCTCAGGCAGAGCTATATCCAGCTGTTTTGAGGGCTTTCCAGTGAGCTATAGTGCTTCTGTCCCATGGAACCTACAGGGAAACCCCCAGCTCTGGCCCCCACCCCTTGACTAAGGCCTCCAGAATCTGGGCCAGAGGCCAGGGTGGGGCAAGCCACTGAGTCAGGTCAGCGGTTTTCTCTCCACAGATTCCCCTACCATCTGCACCCCAGAAGATGACCCTGTAGGAATGGGGAGCTGAAGTCCATACAGTCACTGGAATGAGTTACATCATTTCTTTAATGCTCACCACAGTCATGTGAGACCATAACCCCCCTCTTTCACAGATGGCGTAACTGAAGCTGCTAGCAGAGAGATAATTTGTTCAGAGCTATAAAGCCACAGAGTGGCAAAGATGAGACTTGGACACTTGGACCCTAGTCTCTGAGACCCCTTGTAAGGTGCTCTTCCCATGCCCTCTCTGCCACTTGGCATAATCCAGCCAGGATAAGATTCTGAGAAGGGATGGCAGGTCTTGACTATGTGGCATCAGGATGCCAGCTGGACCTGGGCCTTCTAAGTGTCTCCCCCTTGCCTGCCTCAGGATACTCTGTGTAAGCCTTATGGCCCATCTAGCATCCCAGGCTCCCACTAATACCTCATATCTCAGCCTTCCCCAGTGCCTACTGAGATCTTCCTCCCAGATGTCCCAAATTCTTCACAACCATCAGTGTGGTGGAACCATTTTACTAACAGAGACTAAAACACAGAGGAACCCAGGGAGCCAGGATAGTTGAAAGCATGTGGATCCAGCACATACCCTAGCGCAGGTCCCCAAGTGTCCATGAATGGCAGATATGAGGGACCAGCAGTCTTATGTCTCAGTCACCTCAGTGAGGACAAGGGCGAGACACCTGGGGCAGTCCCAGCTCCAGGGCCTTCAGAGGGGATCTCCTCCCCTTGTTCTCCACAGGAAGTGTGTGATGCTGGCCGGCCAGCCACAGAGGCCTGGGCATCCCCACAGAGCAGCTTCATTTCTCCGCTCCCTGGCTCTCTCCCCACCTTTATCACACTGGCAGTCACGCTTCTTATCTCAGAGCCTGGCTTCCTGCTGCTTTTAAAGAGACACATGGCCTACCACTGGCTGACTGCCACCTTGCTAAGAGGTCCCAGCCTCATCGCCCAGGGTCGTAGCAGGTTTGTGCCTTGCTCATCACCAAGGAAAGGCTCTCTCCCCTCCACTCAGTGCCCAGGTCACTCTAAGGACCACCAAACAGCCTAGGGACTGGATTCTTTTGAAGGACAGATAAGTGGATGAATGGACTGACTCACTCATTCAACAAATTAATACTGACTGAGCACCCAGGTGCTGCATATTCGTTGTCCTGGGCACTGGGCACAAGTGGGAGATAAGACAGACTGTCTGTCCTCTCAGTGCCTACATTCTAGTGGGGGAGACACTACAGCAGTAGACAAAAAGCCTTCCCCAGACAATGTCAGAAGAGCCGAGCAATGAAGATTAATAAAAGAGATGACGGTGTGGAGTCTCTGGAGTGACTAATGGCAGCCTTTCTGAGGAGACATCTGGCAGAGACTGACAAGAAGGAGCTAGAATTATAAAGAATCACACAGGCTACTGTGCTGGCCAAAAGCATCGGGAAGGGGATCAGTGGAGGAGATTGCCAGAGATGATGACCTGATCTGGGCAGCAGGGGGGTCAAGGGGGAAAGGGGTCAGGAAAGGGGTCACAGGGAATGGGGAGCAGAAGATGGAGCATAGCAGGGAGACAGGGTGTGGTGCTTAACGGCCCGCAGGTGGGTACCACTTGCCTCAACTTTCCCGCCCTCTGTTCCCCAACTGACCTGGCCTCTTAGAGGCCTCTGCTGAATGCCCTTGCACAGAGCTAGGGTATTCAGAAGAAGGTGGGGACAGATTGGGAGTGCACATGGGCCCTGACCCGGTAGGCTCCGTCCTCACTCTCGGGGCATCCTAATTCTGGTCATATGAGAAACTGGGCTTGAAATGTAGTGAGTACTCTTCTTCCTGTTGTTCCTGAACCTCAAACTCCTGGAACTTTGAAGCATGGATGCCACAGCCGCTGCCCATCAGTTGCCTGCCACTCAGCACTTGGGCCATGACCCAGGCTGACACCCAGAGGGTGATGCCCACTGAAGCTCTAGCAAGTTGGTCATCAGGCACCTAAGCTGGTATCCTTCCCACTTGGAGCAGCTTCTGATCTCCTGGCCATGGGAGAGCAGAGAAAAGTGTCAGACATAGGTGAGCAACACAGGGCCGGGGGAGGATGGCTGCCAGAGGAGGAGCAGTCAGCGGTCAGCAGAGGCCTGGTGCTTGTACTGTTGCTCATTGCCAAGGGAAGGATATTTACTCAGCATCCAAGCCCCAAAGATCTCAAAGCAGGAGGGCTGAGGTGTTGAGACGAAAGGGGCAGAAACAAAGACAATTTCAGCATAAACAACAACATCAGTCAGGTTTGAGGCAGAGGCCCCTTGAGGGCATTCAGTGTTGGGGTAAAAATGGTCATTGAAGGCACTCGCACTTCGGGGGGCAGTAGCGGCAGTGGCTGGGGGCAGATTGGGTGACCTATTCAGTGATATTCCCCCTCACCAGTTTGGCACCCACCAGTTTAGTGGGATGCCGAAGGTCAGAGAGTATGGGAATTGAGTCATCTTCAAGAAATGGACCACCCTGGACTCTAACAATGAGCCGTAGGGAAACTGTTAGGTATGGACTTCCAATCTAGAGCACCCCAAGGCTTCAAAGCCAGGTGCTCAAACACTCTGTTCTGCACTATTTGATAGCTTTCTTGAGAAACCACACGGGAATTTAGCCTGTCCCTTTTTACTGTTTTACAATTCAAAGAGACCTGTATATTAGGGATTCACTTGCAAATGCCCACAATGGCAGCTGCCTACAAACCAAATATCTAGAACTTAAAAGAGAGTGATATGGGATCACTGTTCTCATATACGCCAGTCCTATCAATGGCCCTCAAAGAGAACTTCTGGATGTGAAGATTTTGTTATTCTAAAGCTGTCAAAGATGTTCCCTATGAACCTGGAGCCCTCACACCATCAGTCAGTGTAGAGTTGTTCATACCTTTCTGCCTGGAGCAAGGCTGTCTCCAAGAATGTGCTGGTAAGTGAGAGTGAGCACAGCTCTGGGTCTTGACAGTCACCAACCTCAGTGGAAGAGGGAAGTTGGTGCTTCTGAGGAAGGTTCTCTTTCCCTAAGCTACCATCATCTCATGTGCCCTTCCTTGGCTGGCTCCACGCATTCAGCAGGGGCAGGCTGTCCCTCAGATAAAACAGTGTCACCAGTGAAAACACCTCATGAGAAAGCCTATCCATCTCATGGGCGCCACACGAATCTCATTTGAACATTTCACAGACTTCTTAAAAATGACTCTCCTGTCTTAATAATGATATACATTTATTGGTAAAAATCCAAACAAGTAAAGCAAAACAGCAACCCATATCCAGAGATGGTTCTTGGTTACCATTCTTCATTATCTCTTTCTCTATTATAAAGGATGTACTCGACTCTATAAGTCTTATTGTACACGTTATAACTTTTTTTGTTTTGTTCATTCAGCAGCTGAAATGTGCCACGTGCCAGCAGCTTTATTCAGGGACAAATGATTCAAAGAGTTAAGAGAAAGTTGTGACCTAATGTTATGTCAGCAAACTATCTTTTGATAATAAAAAGTAGAATTCTGGAGAAACTCCTCCCTTAGTCTCTGTTCACTGTTTTAAGGTCTTGCCTCTTGCTCAGCTAACAGCTACTGTGTGGCTGATGTGGAAAGCATGAGTGCACAGATGAGAGGTTGCCTGGGCCCTGAAGGGCCACTGATGCAGAAACTCATCAACACGCCAGTGTGTCAACAATGCCAAGAAACCTTTGACAAATTGAAAGACCCTGTTAGCAACAGTGAAAGTTTTTTAAAGGGTGAGAAAACCACTGGGGAGGAGACCGCTTTGGCATCTGACTGGCTCATTATATCTACAGAAAAGGAGTTAGTCAAAATGACTTAGAAGACCCCCAATTGCTCATGCTTCATCCACCTGTCTTAGACAGGAAAAGAGAAAGTGGCATTTACTGAGAGCTAGCTATGTGTGACAGCTAAGAACTTCCACACATTATCTTATTTAATCCTCACATATTATCTTATTCTTCGTGAAGTGGATATCATGATCCCATTTTACATATTCAAAAGTGAACTCCTGATCTTCCCCTTCAAACCTGCCTTATTGTAGACGTCCTTATCTCAAGCAATGTCAAGCCCTTCTTTCCAGCTGCCCAGGGCAAAATCCCTGGAGTCAACACTCCTCACTCTCATATTCATTTCTAACCCATTAGAAAATCCTGATGGTTTTTCTTTCAAATTATATAGAGTCCAATATTTCTTGCCATCTCTACTGCACCCATGATGGTTCAAGCTGGTTCATCTTCTGCCTAAAATAAACCTCAGTGGACGCCTGGCTAATTTCCCTGCTTCTACCTGTGCTCTGGTTTATAGTCTATTCTCATCTCAGCAGCCAGAGTGATCTTGTTACAATCTAGGTTAGATTGTGGGATTCTTCTGTGTTTTATCAGAGCAAAAGCCAAAGTTCCCACAGTGGCCTGCAAGGCCCAACGTCATCTGCCCCTTCATCTTTCCGTTACCTCTCTGTCTTTCCCCCCTGCCCCACCCCCTCACTGATGCTACTCCAGCCCTGCCAGGCTCCCTTGCTGTTCCCCGAACACAACAGGCTCAGGGCCTTAGCACTGGTTCCTTTCTCTGTCNTGGGATTCTTCTGTGTTTTATCAGAGCAAAAGCCAAAGTTCCCACAGTGGCCTGCAAGGCCCAACGTCATCTGCCCCTTCATCTTTCCGTTACCTCTCTGTCTTTCCCCCCTGCCCCACCCCCTCACTGATGCTACTCCAGCCCTGCCAGGCTCCCTTGCTGTTCCCCGAACACAACAGGCTCAGGGCCTTAGCACTGGTTCCTTTCTCTGTCTGGAACAGCCAAACTTCTTCAACCACGTTCAAGCCTTTGCTCAGATGTTATTTTCTCAAAGAGATCTGCCTTGCCCACCTTATTTGAGACTGCAGTCCCTTCTACCAGCACTCCCAGCACCCCAAATCCCCCTTTATCTGTAGCTCCTATCACCTTCTAACATATTATCAAGCTTGTTGGTTGTTTTGTGTCTCCCATGCTATGATACACATTTCTGAGGGCAGGAATACTCCTGTTTCCTCTACTGAGGACACTCAAGTCCCTAAACAAGTGCCCAGTACACAGAAGATTCAAGCAGTGAATGTTGAATGAGTGAATAATGAACTGGGGCAAAATGAAGAGTTAGTAAACTGTCTAAGACCTGCCAACTAATAGATAGCTGACTTAGGAGTTGCAGCCAGGTCCCATGGACTCTAAAACTCAGGCTATTTCTACCAAATGTCTCTTAGAAAGAAAGAGGCAAAGGATCCAAAAGCAAACTGACTATGGGACTTTTGCCTACAGGATAATCTGGGGACGCTAGGGGCGGGTGCCCAATTCAGAGCTGGGCCCACCTCCAGCTGTACCTGTAACCTCACTTGGAGTCAATGCACAGTGGCCAGCCTGAGCAGTGGCCCTGAGTCATCCCGAAAGGTATCAGTCGATTAAGGTGGAGCATGAGAAACACTGTGAAAAGGATGTCTGTGAAACGTTGGAGTAATGTCTGGGGTTGGCCCACCTATGTTATTCGAAAGAGTCACTTCCTTATGAACTTGGAGTCCTGTTTTTCTGAGGATAGAGCAGCCACTTCCCTTCTCTCCAGCTGTCCTCTTGATCTGCTGTCTGTAGTTTGTGCATGAACCACCATCTGCCTGACAAGCCTCTCTCTAAACCTGCCCTGGATGTGGCAGCTTGTTTGCTGCTTCTGCTTCCCATGAGAGGCAAGGCATCCTCTTCCTAAATTCTCTCCCCTAAGAAGACTGTCCACTCTTAAGAAGGCAGGCCAAAGCTTAGAGGCTAGGTTATTTCTCATCTAATTACACTGGCGTCAGGAGCATGGGCAAGGTAGGTGAGTGGTTGTGTTACTTCATAAGCATAGAAAAGGGCCTTGGAGGCTCCCAAATGTCTGGAGCACTGGGCCAGTTTTTGGCCCCACCAGAATTGAGGTAGCATCCAGGACTTCAGAAAAGGAAGGGCACTTTCAAACAAGCAAGCAAACCGACAAACAAATTCCTGCTGCCACATTAAGACTATTTCTCATAGAAATAAGACCAGGAAAAGATCAGTTCCTTCAGCTGCGCCCCACTCTGCCTGCCTCAAAGGCACCAACTCCTGCTCGCTGTCATGCCCTGACTGAGAGATCCTCACAGAGGACAAGTTGGAGCCAGTTGTAAGCTCAGGGAGGAGAGGCCTGCCTAGAGGCCACTCCAGCCCTTTCCACTTAGGAAAATGCCTCCAGTTGGCAATCGAGATGCATGACTATTCCACAGCTTTGGGGCAAGGCTCAGGGGCCAGTTCTCAGGCCTGAGCTTAGCAGTGCTTTACCAACTCCTTAGAGGCACACAGTGGAGCCCAGGAGCTGTGGTGAGACAACCCAGGACTTTAGAAGAAGAGGCTGAGTAGGTAAAACTCCCACAGAAGGGTAGCTATGCCTAACTCAACCTCCCTGAATGAGGTACACCCTAGGGAACCAAGTGTAAACACCACACAGTGCCATCTTTCTAATAAGCAAGGAACTCTGAATACTGTATAGTTTCCTGAAAGTGCTTTATCAAAAACCTCAATTAATGTATTCTTTGTCTTAAGAACTTTTCTTTCCTTAAAATGAAAATGCCCCCCAAAGGTCATAGACTGGGCTCTCACAATTCCACAGAGCATGTGGGTCTTCCTTTCAGTGGATTTTCTGGGAGCTACTCTCTACCTATACACCTTCATTGAGATCATAAGGGGATTTCTTGCTCAAACTAAAAACTGCTCAAGAAGTTGTTTCTGAAGAAGCTCCACAAACAAGGGAGGCACACAGAGAATTCCAACCTTAGTGCTCAGAGGATCCAGGGCTCCTGGCCTACTGCTGAGGTCTAACCTGAGGATGCAGGACTGCCACACTGGAATGCCATCTCTGTTAGCCTGTCACAGAGGAGCAGGAGCCAGGAGCTGGGGGCAGGGATCACCTTGGTGACTAATAACCTAATCGTGGAAAATTACAACTTCCTGAGTTGGGTCTATCAGAGGTGGCCACAAAACTCAAAAATGATGTGGCCAAAAATTCTTCCTGCCACCACAGCCCTCGAAAATAGGTCAAAGACACCTTCTATGGAACTCTCAAAGCAGGCTTTAGCTCATACCATCAAACTATGTCAATACGCTGCAAACATTGGAGCTTTTGTGAGAATACTCTTAACATCTTTGGGTCTGAGCCTGGCCCTGGTTCTGAGCTGGTCGTCGGTCTTTCTCGCCTCGATCTGCCTCAGGGGAGTAAGTGGCTATGGAGGCCAAAGAGAAGGTTTCCTGCTCTTTGCCCCCCAGAATTCTGTCTACAGCCTCTCTGGGGCAAGAGAGTCTCCTTTTATGTACCAACCAAGACCTACAGGCCTGGTTTCACCTCTCATCTCCCAGGCTACACCTAACCCAAAAGCAGCGCAAGGAGTAGATTAGCCACTGGCAGAGACTTTAACCATCTTTCCTTTGGCTTCTGAGAGGTCCCAGGCTTGTGGCAGGGGCTCATGCTTGGCTGATGCCTGGGTCAGACATGCAGAGCTCCCTCCCTGAATATTGGGCATCCCGTTGGCAGTATGGTGCAAGAAAAGTGAAAGTGAAGTTGCTCAGTTGTGTCTGACTCTTTGCGATCCCATGGACTGTAGCCCACCAGGCTCCTCCATCCATGGAATTTTCCAGGCAAGAGTACTGGAGCAGGTTGCCATTTCCTTCTCCAGAGGATCTTCCTCACCCAGGGACTGAACCCGGGTCTCCCGCATTGCAAGCAGAAGCTTTTACCATCAAGGGTCAGCATATAAACTGGCTCTGATGCCACCCACACTAACTATGTAACCCTGGGCCATCTCCCTTACCACAGTGAAGCCTGTCTTGCCTGAGAATGAGGGCAGCATTCTCTGCTACAGGGGCTGCTGTGGAAGCCCTAGGGTACACAACAACAGATGAAAGTGGCTCTGCAGGCCCTTACGGAGGTGAGCACAGAGCTCCTGTCTCCTATTTCCTGTGTTCAGGCCTTGGCAGAGATAGAAACCATTCAGCTCTGAGGGTGCCAAACAGTGGGGAATTTAGCTCTAAGAAGTCAGGACTCTCTGAAAGCTCTGTGCTTATTTCTCTGCATTTGTGTCTATTGCTACTAGCAGGAGTCCCACCCTCCAGGGCTAAAGCAGTGATGAAATCTCTAGGGTTTGAGTGTCCTCTCTTCTAAGGGGCTCAAGAAAGGGCTGACCTGGAGAAAATGTCCCACCTAAATGCCTGCCACCCAATATTTCACTTCTCTTGGCCATAAAACCTCATCTCACCACTGGCCCACAGCTCAGCCTGGACGGGGGTAGATGGTCCTGTCCTGACAGGACCCTCAGAGCCTCCAGGCAGCCCTTACCAGGGATAAGAGACCTAGAGTTGGCCTGGCCTAGAGCCAGCTGAGTCACAAGAGTCTGCCTTGAGTTCAAGGCCAAAAACAATGACTCAGGCAGGATGGAATCCAGGGAAAACCAGCCCTGGCTTTCCACCCAAGAGTGTTGACCAGCTGGGCATGAGCTCATGCAGTTAGACAATGACAATGACAGTGGGAAACTATCAGCCCCTTGTATATGAGAAAGACTTGGGGGCTGAACCTTGAGCCTGAAACCACCCCTGAAACATTCTTTGAAAACCCCATATCATATCAACTCATCTAAAATTAGCTTTCAGCATCTAAATCACTTCCTGTTACGGAAACCACAGGTCTGATGCTTCAGTCATCACCCTGACAGCCTCTAGGGGGTGGGGCAGGTGAAACAGGGGTGCTGCACATAGAAAACTATGATAATCCAAAAGAGATACAGCAGTCAGGAGCCCCTCTCTCCCTAATGCAGAAATGACAGTTACACAGAACTTATGAGGCTACTGCTGCAGGAACCAGGACCATCATGAGCAGACATGTGCAGCCAAGCACACATGTACATACCTCCCGGTGCCTCGTATACACAGGCCAGGGCCTTCACTGCTGCTACAGATAGACCAGCACACACGTAGCCCAAGCACGTCTCCGCCATGCCCCTTCTGAGCATGGGACTCTCCAGCAAAGGAAGGTGGGCGTCTGGCCCGCTTTAAGCATCTACAGCCTTGTTTCTTCTTGTCTTGTAGCCAGCCTTGGGTACTTTATGCCCAATAGGCTGCAAGCAAGACGGACCTAGTGCTCAGGGCTTGGCCTTCACTCACTGCTTCAGCTAAGTCTTCGTATACTAGGACTCCCAGGAAGCATTCTTAACAAGACTGAGGATTATTCTAGAAATCTATAGCAATATATTTTAACAGTCAAACATTTGAAAAAATTCCACTAAAGTCAGGAATAAGACAACAATATCCAATACCCATGCTATTACACATACTGAAGTCCTAGTCAGTGCATTAAGATAAGAAAAACAGGTATGAAAATTTAAAAAAAATCCAATAAACTTATTTTCAGATAAATGATGATTGTCATCACTGTTTGCTTTATATTAAATGGCTTATGTATCTTGTTTAACTCACTTAATCCTAACAACCACCTTATGAGGTAGGTATTAGTATAGAGCCATTTTTATAGATGAGGAAACTAACAAAAATTCTGAGATACTTGTCTGGTAAATGGTAGAATTTAAACCCAGGAGGCAGTGTGACTTCAGATTCTGTACTCTTAAACACTATTACTATATAACCTCTTGATGATATCAGACCTTACACAGAAAACCCAGGAGCTGAACAATGTGGCCAGATATAAGTTCAGTAAACAAAAAAATTAGCATCTTTCCCAAATATCACAAAAGTCAGTTCTCTTTCAATTAATCTATAAATTCTATCCAAACTATCCTAATCTATTAAAATCAAAACCCCCAGAGAACATCTCCTCAATCCTGATTTATTGATTCTAAAACTCATAATGGAGAATATTGAAGATCATTCTGAAGAACTATGGTGGAAAATTTGCCATGTATGATTTCAAAGTATGTTATAAAGCAAGAGGAATTAAGACCGTGTGGTACTGGTACGTAAATAAATAAACAAACCAGTAACTCAGAATGAGGAGTCCAGAAATAGAGCCACATATTTAAGGGGTTTATGAGGGCAAGACAAAGTTTAGATTCTGAGATGAGTGATAATGCTGACTTGGACTCTCTTTAAGGTGAGTTTTATTTTGAGTTACCCCTAAAGTAGTTACTAATTAGGAACACAAAGGGCATTCGTGAGATGAGGATGCACGTGGGGTGGATGCATCCTCTTTTCTTGCTTTCTCATAAATGAATCCCTCAAGTTCATGGTCTTGACAACCTGCAGAGACTGACATGTCTGCCAGATCAGAAGAGCCCAGAAGATTACTCACGGCCTTTTGCAATCCCTCTTATGTACGACAAACAGCTAACACTACCAAATGAAGCAATAATTCTGCTCTTCAGTAAGTCATACCACAGAGTCCTAATATGTATACTCTAGGTCTTGAAAATTCTTGTTGCTAATTTTATGGGTAACCTATCCTTACCTAGCTATGGAGTCTTGGGATTTTCTGTTCATGCATACTCTTCCGGTAAGCAAGCCTAAACCTACAACAAGTGCTCTCCATGTACCTGTGAAAGATATGGGGCTTCCCAGGTGGCACTAGTGGTGAAGAACTGACCTGCCAGTGCAGGAGCTGCAGGAGATGAGAGTTCAATCCCTGGTCAGGAAGACACCCTGGAGTAGGAAATGGCAACTCACTCCAGTATCCTTGCCTGGAAAATTCTATGGACTGGGGAGCCTTGTGGGCTACAGTCAGTGGGGCTGCAGAGACTTGGACACAACTAAACATGTGAAACACACTAATCTTTATTTTTTGTTTGTCTGTTTTTAATTTTTATTTTTACTTTATTTATTTTACAATACTGTATTCGTTTTGCCATACATTGACATGAATCCACCACGGGTGTACATGAGTTCCCAATCCTGAACTCCCCTCCCCCCTCCCTCCCCATATCATCTCCCTGAATCATCCCCGTGCACCAGCCCCAAGCATCCTGTATCCTGCATCAAACATAGACTGGCGATTCGTTTCTTACATGATAGTATACATGTTTCAATGCCATTCTCCCACATCATCCCACCCTCTCCCTCTCCCTCAGAGTCCAAAAGTTCGTTCTATACATCTGTGTCTCTTTTGCTGTCTCGCATACAGGGTTATCATTACCATCTTTCTAAATTCCATATATATGTGTTAGTATACTGTATTGGTGTTTTTCTTTCTGACTTACTTCACTCTGTATAATCGACTCCAGTTTCACACTAATCTTTAAATGAACAATATTGAGATGATTGTGATTCAATGTTAGAAATACTTCTAGTTTTAAGTAAAACTTAACTCAAACTGGCTTAAATAATAAGAAGTAGTGGCTCAAAAGTACGCTGGATTTTAGAACAGGATTGGCCCATTAGATCAATAATGTCATCAAGAATCTGATTTCTCTTCTCTGTCTTCTACTTTATTGGTTCATCATAAGATTAGATTCCCCTGTGGGAGTAAGATGATTGTCAGTAGCAACTGAGCCAACACTGAAAAGAAAACCTCTTTGTTAGAAGCTCACAGCAAACATTATTTCGTGTGTCTTAACCCCTAAAGGGTCATTTACCCAATTGAAACATTCGTACCCTGTAGCCAGGGTGGATGGGATGCATTGATTGGCTTAAGCTACTTTAAGGGGTGAAAGTGAAAGAAAGCAACATCGCTCAGTCGTGTCCGACTCTTTGTGACTCCATGGACTGTAGCCTACGAGGTTCCTCCATCTATGGAATTCTCCAGGCCAGAATACTGGAGGGGGGTTGCTGTTTCCTTCTCCATTAAGGGGTGAGGGTGAGAGCAATCCCACATATACTACACATCTAGGAAATTCGGAATGCTGTTAGCAAGGGAGGAGGGAAGAAGGGGTACTGTGAAGACAATCAACAAAGCTTCTACAAAATTATCACTTAGTTGAAAAGATAAAGGTATTGATAGATTCCTCCTTATACCATTCACAAAGTAAATTCAGAGATATTAAAGTCTTAAATATAAATAATAGACATAGGAGAAAATATAGAAAAATATGTTTATGACCTGGAGTGAATAAGAATCCTTTTTCAATAAGATCAAAATAAAATAACGTAAAAATAAAAATTAAAAAGAAATAAAAAAATAAAAATTGATCATTTTACTCCATCAAAATCACACATTTTGGTATAGTAAAAGATACTGTAAAATGAAAGACAAGTGAAATAATGGGAGGAAGGATTCATAACATGTATAATAGACAATTAATATCCAGAGTATACAGAGTCTCAAAGAGTTAACAAGTAAAATCTTAACAACTTAATAGAAAAAGAGTATGAACCAGCTAAAAAAACTAACAGAAGAAACAAAAATATCCAATAAATATATAAAAGATGTTTAGCATCACTAAGGAACTTGAGAAATAAAGTCAAATTTTGCATGTGACATTTGATAATATGAAGCCTATGATTTTAACAGGTTCTTGGCAGGTACGTGATGTTAGTGGCTTTTAGTGGATCTAACTTTTTTCTACGAACAAGTTGACAGATGTTACTAAATATGTGTGTGACACACACACACACACATATACACCCATGAGTCTGTAATTTCTTATACTTGCTTATGAGCTTAACAAAACATATGCAAGAATATTCATTATATGCCATGTGTAATACTGAAATTTTAGAGACGCATAAAATTTTTATCACCCAGAGGTGAATAAATAAACTGAGGTATGTCCATGCTAGATTATATCATGCAGCAATTCCAAAATGCACTTGCTCTCTTTGAACCAACACAGAAAGATCTCTAACATATCACTGACTGATAACTGTAGAGTGATAACATACAGCACATCATTTATGAAAAAGAGAGAGAGAGANCATAAAATTTTTATCACCCAGAGGTGAATAAATAAACTGAGGTATGTTCATGCTAGATAATATCATGCAGCAATTCCAAAATGCACTTGCTCTCTTTGAACCAACACAGAAAGATCTCTAACATATCACTGACTGATAACTGTAGAGTGATAACATACAGCACATCATTTATGAAAAAGAGAGAGAGAGAGGAAGAAAGAAAAGCAGAAATCATAAAAGAATCCTATCTTTTTTTTTAAACAAATATACAGGGTCAGTAAGTAAATATATTTAAAAAAGAGCTGGAAGGATGGAGATATATGCAAATATACAGCTAGCTGAGAACTGTGGTTACCGGTAGGAACTGGGAGAGGGGATTAGGATCTGATGAGGCCATCAAAGAACACTTTAGCTTTACAATTTTATAATCATCAGATGAACTTTCTTGCTCTTTTTACAGGAAGATAATATTCTCGCTTATAAGATGTTACAAGAAGAGAATGTAGTCATGCATCACTTGGGTAATTAAAAGACAAAACTATTCTTTATGAAATCATTAGGAGCTGGGCAAGCAAAGGCTAAAGTTTTCAGCCTTATTCTTCTGCAGGAGCCCTGCGGTCCATGACTGACTAGACTCCAGATGTCTCTGCTTACCTGCCATGTATCTGCCCAGGCCTCACTGCCATGTTCATGGACCTCCCTGGCCCCTGAAGGGGGCATGGGCCAGCTTTCTCCTGCAGCACAGCTGCATGTCCCTAAATAGGGAATGGGGCAGGGGAGGCATAAGTCCTGGATAGATAAAGGTTCCTCTTATGAAAGAAGTTCAAAAACAGAAAGAAGGGAAGGCCATGGAAGGTCTAGCCCTGGCAGGCAAATACGAGCGTTCAGCTCATGTGTGCCACTCCCCATGTACTCACCTTGCATCCCAGCAGCACCTCATCCCAAGGATTTTTGCCCAGATTTTGAGAGACTGTTTCCCTCAACTCACCTTGAGTCCAGGGCAGTAGCTAAAACAGGGGCAACAGAAGGAACAGAAAAAGATGGTCTAGGACAGCATCAGGGTAAGAAAAAGGCATGAGGAGAAAGTCAAAATAGTAAAGGACCTAGAAAGGGCCAAGGGCAGGGGCAGGATTATGCATCAGGAGGAGGTTCTACTCACATCCATGGACAGTGGTGGCAGATCAAACTACTACCTACATTCTTCTCCAACATGGAGGAAAATGTCTTTTACCTACAGGGGTAGTAATCCTAATTCCCACTTTGGTTAACCAAGTAAGAGAGGAAAGAGCCTTCCTACCAGGTCAGGGCAAAGAAAGTCATTGTTTTCACTGGAGAGGTACAAATGGAGCTCAAGGCAAATGGCAGAGCCCTCTCAAGGCATGGTCCAAAGGCCTGGGCCAAGATAACTAGAGGGGCTGATGCCACGTGTGCAGGAAATGGAATCCTGGGGGTGGTGCGGTAAAGAAAAAAACCCTCTGGTTTTAGCAGATCCACTCCTAAGGTTACTCAAAAAGTTCAGACCAAAGCATCACCCTTGCTCTACAAAGCATCCACCCACTCCCCAGTGACTTCAGAGAATTGTGGGAACTAAAGTGCTCCATCCCAGGAAAAAGGGCTTCCTTTGAGGTTAAGGTGTGAAATGACAAAGACTACAGCATCCAAGAAGGCCTTCCCAATGCAGAGACTCCTGGTCTTTTCCTCCAGAGCCTCAGTAGAACCTAAGAAGGTGAGTACTTTATCAGGCTCTTGAAAGGAATGAATACGGAAAGCTTCCATTGCATCCTTTTAAAGTCAAGTGACCTGACATTAAAGAAGAGAGGTTCAAAATGTGGGCTTATTTTTTCTTTATGGCAGGCCCAAAGGGGCACAAAGTGAAAGGACTTCACTGTATAATAACATGAAGTATTAACTATATTGTGGTTAAGAAAAATTATGGAGCAATTTGGAAAATGTTTCTCTTTTTTCTGATGGGTTTAGAATATCCAGTCTGTAAGAATTAACAAGTGACTGTGTGTGTGTGTGTGTGTGTGTGTGTGTGTGTGTGTATGTGTGTGTGTCTAATAGTTATCAGATGTCCCTGTAGACAACTAGAATAACAAAGAAGTAGGTACATTCGCTGCACACAGTGGCAACGAAGAACTTGAACCTGCCTTGGACTACCTACATCTACCCGGACAGTCCTGTTGGTATTTTTCTGTATTTTTCAAGACCAGCATTCCAGTAGAACCTTCTGTGATGATGAGAATCATCTATCTCCACTGTCTAGTACAGAAGCCACAAACCGTATGTGGCTATCAAACACTTGAAATATGGTTAAGACAATTGTGAATTTTTATATTATTTAATTTTAATTGATTGGCTATATTTAGTTAAATAGCCACATATGGCTAGTAGCTATTGTATTGGACAGCACAGTTCTAGGTTGACTCTGTCCTGTTTGTTTCTCAAACAGAGTCTGCCAAGGGGTATAAGATGCACCATGGGAGGTACAGAAGACACTGAGAAACACATGAGGAACAAAGCACTCGTGATAGATAAAGCTCAGAGCAAGTGCCATGACAGCACCGAACAGCTGTGGCACCTCAGGTCTTCTCAAGCATCTGCTGCTCACAACAAAATAAAACAAAACCCTTGGCCAAGTGACATTTTCAGAAAAACCCTGGAAAAGGGGGTATATTAGTGAAACGGAGAGACGTGGAACAGGTATAACAAGCTCAGATTAGTAGAAGAGGGTAACCCTAATGATGATGAAAGCTTCATCTCCATTCCCGTTACTGAGAAGTCCACCAGGCTGGACACAGTGTTGGGACTGGACTTCCCTATCATCCATAGGCAGTGACTCAGGAGGCCGAGCTATGGGTTGAGAAATGCCTCAACTTTCTAAACATTAGACTGTATGGTCTCCTGGGCCTTTTATGCAAGGTAGCTCTTCAGATAATGAAAACCACCCCCAAGGCATGGAGTAACAATAACTTCCTTCTATTTTTTTTCTTTCTTTTCCTAAGGCCAGTTTTCATAAGCCATATGACAAGACAGTGATATCCATTTTGCATGCTTCCCAGGTCAGAGTTCAGGATACAGAACTTCCCTTTGGAGAACTCAAACAATTTCTGGCATAGTACCAGAGTATCTGGCATACTACTCAGGGCCCAGACTCCAGTCAGTAGCCACTAGAAAGTAAGGAGTATGGTACTGATCATGTTATTATTTCAGAAATGGTAGGAGTTAGAAGTCATTCCAGGGAATATCCCAGGAGACTGATGCAGGTTGGAGAAAGAGAAGACACGGAGAGGAGGCAGATGAGGTGAAAAGAGGAAAAACACAAGAGGAAACATCTTACATTCTGTTCATCTCACACCAGTGGAAAACTATGAGCGGAGCTTCCTCAAGCAGTTCTAACCACAGTTCTTTTTTCCCTGGCTCAGAGGCCTCTAACACCTTCCAGCAGCCACAAGATAAAGGATAAAATCCTACGCTTAGTAACCAAGGCTCACGGGGCCAGGTCCTATCCACTCTATACACATGTATGTTCCAGACGAACTGATCCTTTTCCTTCTCCCACGCACGTCATGTTGATTAGGGCCGCTACATCATCTTTATATCAGCTACTCCCACAAGCTAGTTCACTCTAACCACATCCTTCCCTTTTCCTACCACTTTACAAGCCAGCTAATATTGTCCGCGTCTGGAAGACTTATCCAGCTAATCAGTTCAAAAGGAGCTCTCCCTCTTTTATGGCACACCTAGATTTACTGATAAATTTCTTCCTTTTTTTTTTTCTTTTTTTTCAGATTTTATTTTACTTTACAATACTTTATTGGTTTTGCCATACATCAACATGAATCCGCCACAGGTGTACATGTGTTCCCAATCCTGAACCCCCCTCCTCTTCCTTTGTTTTTAACTCTTCAAATGGGTAGTAATTTCTAACAGATAGAGCCAACTACAGGAACAGGATTATCATCTCTGAATTTCCCACAGCACCCAGCACAGAGCCAGGTGTACATCAATCACTTAGGGTGCTTCAGTTCATTTCAACAAACATTCTGAGTATTAACTCTGTGCCAGGAGCCATTCTAGACGTTTCTGCCAGAGTCAGTAGAGATAATGAAGAGGCAGTAATACATTTATCCCATCTTCATATACAGCTAAACCAACTCTCAATTCCTCTGATTCTTGAAGGCTGGACAGTTTTCCTTTGATGAAAAAAATATTCCCCATATCAGACCTGTCTATTCCCTTTATCGTGACTTCACTCTCCGTAATGATCTTGTTCATATCAGTAGCCTGAAAGCACTGAAGGAGGACAGACATAATCTACAGCAAAGTCATCTCAATTCCTAGTATTGGGCAAATCAGGCATCAATCCAGGTCTCTCTCCGTAATGAAAAGCAAACAAATAAAGCAAAATGTGAGACAAACAAAAGATTTAGCAGTTCAAAAAAAGTGACCCAACTTGAATAATTTTCCCATCAGATTCCAAAAGGACATTATAGCAATAGAAACAATAAAATCAGAAAAAATAAGGTAAGAAAAAAATGTGATTACAGAATTGCACAGATTTTTAATCCTGACAGAAGCAGTAAATAGAAAAACTAGGTACTACAGAAAACAGAATCAGCATATTAGTAAACAAACTTAAAAAGGAATTCTGAGAAATTCAAAGGAAAACATATGAAGAAGAAAATTATAGCATTTGGAAGAAAACTCCAGATAAGGTCAGTCAGTTCAGTTCAGGCGCTCAGTCGTGTCCGACTCTTTGTGACCCCATGAATCTCAGCACGCCAGGCCTCCCTGACCATCACCAACTCCCAGAGTTCACTCACACTCACGCCCATAGAGTCGGTGATGCCATCCAGCCATCTCATCCTCTGTTGTCCCCTTCTCCTCCTNTCTTCTTGCTATTCTTTGGAACTCTGCATTCAGATGCCTGTATCTTTCCTTTTCTCCTTTGCTTTTTGCTTCTCTAGATAAGGTAAGTGAGTACAAAAAGAAATTTTAGGAGAGAACTGATTAGATGAAGACCTAAAGAAATAGCTGAAGTAAATCTCCCTGAGATGTACAGAGTTACAAGTGCCAGGGATACAACAGAAAAGAGCTCACACAAGGTACCCACTCTCACTGAGTTCCACAAATAAATGATTAGAAATATTTCAGATACTAGTAAATGCTTTAAAGAAAAAAAAAATGAAGCAATATGATCGAGTGACTTGGTGACAGAATAGCTACTTTAGGTTTAGGGAGAATTCTCTGAGGTGACAAACACACTTAGTCTTGAAGGATAAGAGGGCAATAGTCATGATAAGAAGCCTTCTAGGTAGAGAAACTACTTCGTGCAAAAACCCTTAAAAAGGCACAGCATGGTTTAGGAAAAGAAATAAAGCCAGTATGGCTAGAGCATAGGAAGCAAAGGGGAGAGAGTGATGAGATGAGGCTGGAGAAATAGGCTGGGGTAGATTACATAACAGAAGCATGGGAAGAAGTGTAAGGGTGAGAGAAGGCACAGGAGAGCTTTCAGCTAGAAAATTATTACTCTGGCTGCTGACTGGAGAATGGATTGTAATAGGGTAAAAGTAGAACAAGACCGATGAGAAAACTATATCAATAGTCTAGGGAAGGGAGGACAGTAAATATGTACTTGAGTTTTCAGTGGATACAGGAAGCAGGTTAAAAATAAAGAGATGGGCAAAAATACAAGAAACAAGAAATTAGAAGTTATCATAGGAAAAAAAAAAACCCAACTGAATTAAATCAGAGGGTTATCTTGCTTGATATTCTAAAACAAAGACATTCATAAGTATTTCTGGGCTGAAAACAGCTTACAAAATTATAACTAAAATAACCAGGGAGAAAGAAAGATAATTAAAAAAAAAAAGTGTAAAGCTACTACTATAGTGGATACCTTAACATATGTTTTTCAATCTTTAACAGATCAAGCAGACAAAGATACATAGAATTTGTCTATTACTAATAATTAATAAACCTGGCTTAATAGAGATATCAAACACATATCCTACAAATTCTGAATATACATTCTGGTCCAAAAATCATAAGAATGATAGTGACTTTTTAAAAGTCTCTGTCTAGATAACTGTATATCAGTGCTCTCTTCGGTAGCACACATACTAAAATTAGAATGATACAGAGAAGACCAGCATGGCCCCTGCATAAGGATGACTTGCAAATCTGTGAAGCATTCTGTATTTCTGGGGGTGACCTAGAGGTATGGGATGGGGGTGGGTGGAAGGTTTAAGAGAGATGGGATATATGTATACATACAACTGATTTGGGCTTCCCTTGTGGCTCAGATGGTAAAGAATCTGCCTGCAATTCTTTAAGAGACCTGAATTCAATCTCTGGGTTGGGAAGATGCCCTGGAGAAGGGAATGGCAACCCACTCCAGTATTCTTGCCTCGAAAATTCCATGGAGAGAGGAGCCTGGTGGCCTACAGTGCACGGGGTAGCAAAGAGTCAGACACAACTGAGCAACTAAGCACAACAACACAGCTGATTCGCTTCATTGTACAGCAGAAAGTAACACAACACTGTAAAGCAATTATATACCAATAAAGAATAGGTATGTTAAAAAATAACTGTAAGTCAAAGGGAGAATCAAAATTGCTAATAAATGAAAGGCAACATCAATTATCACGCTACATATTAAACATACATGAAATGGACTAGATTAAAAAGTACTCAAAAAAAAAAAGAAAGTCCTCAAAACACAAAGAAGAGTTCTAGGAGGTAGAAAGCTGGGAAGAGTATTGCTCACACCCTAACAACAGCAGCAATAGCTGGATAAACCATAAAATGGTAACTTTTACCGGACCCATCAGAGAACTGAGGTCACAGAGCAATCAAAGAGCTAAAATCTAAGGGAACTCAGATGCCAACACTTAAGAGGTGGAGCAGGAGCACATGTTCACCTGTGGCAGAACACAAAAGACTGGAATACTGGGTGCCACAGAAGGTAAGAAGAATTCACACAACACTTTCTGACGAATCGCTAAAGGCAAGGTATGGGCTACATGAGAGTGTGGGGCTCCTGGGAGTCACAGGTACAAGGGAAACTCACACCTCTCATGCTCACAGGAAAGACTGACTATTTCTGTCCGCAGGGCTTTCTCAATGATCCTGACCCTCCTCTCTATGACATTCAAAACTCTTCCTTGTATCTTTGGTGGGTCTTGGGCAGGAGATAGTATAATGAACCTCTCACAATGGTAGAACACTTCTAAAGACTTGGGGCCAGATCATTTCCTGACCTCCCATATGGCAACAGAGTTTTCGAACTGTCTCTAATTGAGGCTGGACCAGGACAACACAGGATCCCCATTGGTTTCCACCACGAGACTAGCCACACCTAGTACCAGACAACAGAAGATTACTGCTAGGGAGGAGCAAGAGTGCATCAAGAAAATCCTGAGGTACAAATACACTGGGAAGTCTCAAAGCTGCAGGTGAAGCAGGAATATTAAAAACAAAACAAAGCAAAACTTCTGGAAACTTAGCCTCTTCCTAAGCAAAATGTTTTGAAGCTGAAGGTACACTGAAGGCAAAATATAGCAATGAAAAATGATCTCAAACTCAAATACTAAGTAAATTGACTCAGATCTCCACACTAATGGCTTAGGAAAAAAAGAAATGTGCATACTTCCAGGAAAAGAAAATCATATTTACATCATGGTATTACGTACTATCCCAATTCCCAAGAAGGGCAGTACTTTAGTACATTCAGTACATTAGAACATTCAAACCACCAGACAAGTGCACTCATCTCCCATGCTAGTATAAGGTTATGCTCAAAATCATCCAAGCTAGGCTTCAGCATTACATGAACAGAGAACTTTCAGATGGTCAAGCTGGGTTTAGAAAAGGCAGAGGAACCAGAGATCAAATTGCCAACATTAGCTGGATCATAGAGAAAGCAAGGGAATTCCAGAAAAACACCTACTTCTGCTTATTGACTACACTAAAGTCTTTGTGTGGATCATAACTAACTGTGGAAAACTCTTGGAGAGATGGATATACCAGGCCATCTTACTCGTCTTCTGAAAAACCTGTATGTGGATCAGAACAGTTAGAACCCTTATGGAAAAACTGACTGCTTCAGGATTGAGAAAGGAATACAACAAGGTTGTTTATTGTCAACCTGTTTATTTAACCTATACTCAGAGCACATTATGTGAAATGCCAGGCTGTATGAGTTGCGAGCTAGGATCAAGATTGATGGGAANGTATGTGGATCAGAACAGTTAGAACCCTTATGGAAAAACTGACTGCTTCAGGATTGAGAAAGGAATACAACAAGGTTGTTTATTGTCAACCTGTTTATTTAACCTATACTCAGAGCACATTATGTGAAATGCCAGGCTGTATGAGTTGCGAGCTAGGATCAAGATTGATGGGAAAAATATCAACAACCTCAGATATGCAGATGATATCACTCTAATGGCAGAAAGTGAAGAGGAACTAAAGAGACTTTTGATGAGGGTGAAGGAGGAGAGTGAAAAAGTCAGCTTAAAACTCAATATTAAAAAAAAACTAAGATCATGGCATTTGGTCCCACCATTTTATGCCTAATAGAAGGGGAAACGGTGGAGGCAGGACAGATTTCCTCTTCCAGCTCTGAAATCACTGTGTATGGTGACTGCAGTCATGAAATTAGAAGACGATTTCTTCTTGTCTGGAAAGCTATGACAAACCTAGACAATGTGTTAAAAAGCAAAGATATCACTTTGCTGACAAAGTTTGGTTTAGTCAACGCTATGGTCTTTCCAGTAGTCATGTATGGATATGAGAGCTGGACAATAAAGAAGGCAGAGTGCCAAAGAATTGATGCTTTTGAACTATGGTACTAGAGAAGACTCTTGAGAGTCCCTTGGAAGGCAAGGATATAAAACCAGTCAATCCTAAAGGAAATCAACACTGAATACTCTCTAGGACTGATGCTGAAGCTGAAGCTACAATACTTTGACCACCTGATGCAAAGAACTGACTCACTGGAAAAGACCCTGATGCTGGGGAAGACTGAAGGCAGAAGGAGAAGAAAGCGACAGAGGATGAGATGGTTGGATGACATCACTGATTCAATGGACATGAACTTGGGCAAACTGCAGGAGATGATGAGAGACAGACAGGGAAGCCTGTCTGCAGTCCATGGGGATGCAAAGAGTTGGACACGACTTGGTGACTCAACAACAAATTACACACTGTATTACATACAAGTATGCAATAAAAATTATGAGACACATAAAAAAACCAAGAAAATAAAGCACTGTTAACAGACAAAGCAATTATCTGAAACAGAATCATGAAAAACCAGATATTAGAATGAACTGACAATTTAAATGTAAGGTAAATCAGTTAAAGTCTTGAGTAAAAAAAAAATGGATGGCATATATGAACAGATACAGAATTCCAGAAGAAATATAAAAATCATAAGAAAGAATCAAATGGAAATTCTAGAAATAAAAAATACAATAAGAGAGTTGAAGAATGCCTTTGACAGACACATTATAGACTCAATACAGCCAAGAAGAATCAAGGAACCCAGAGACAGAATAATAGAAATTACTCAAATGTAAACACAAAGAGAAAAAGGGTGTAAAAACCAGAACAGAGTATTCAGGAGCTGTGAAAAAAGATCAAGTGGTCTAATATATATGTAATTAGAATCGCAGAAGGATGAAATATAATTAAAGGGGAAAAGAGAAACATTTAAAGACGTTAGGCAAGAATTTTCAGAAAACAATGAAAAATATAAACTAGAGAAACAAGAAACTCAGAGATCACAAACAGGATAAATACTACCCCCAAAAAATCACACTTAGACACATTCAAACTGCTAAGAAACAGACAAAAAGAGAAAAATCTTGAAGGCTGTGAGACAAAAAAAATTACACACAGAGAAACAAAGATTAAAAAATTATAGCAGACATATTCATAAAGTATGCAATACAGAAAACAATGGAGTGAGATCTTCAGTGTTGAAAGAAAAAAAAGCTGTCAATCAGGATTCAACAACCGATGAAATAACCTTTTAAACTGAAAGAAAAAAAAAACCTTCTGGAAAACAGACTTTATTTTGTTAGAGCAGTTTTAGGTTCACAGCAAAACTGTCCAGAAAGTACAGAGTTCCTAGACATTCTCTGCCCTTACACATGCACAGCCTCTCTCACTACTAACACATTGTACCTCAGTGGTGCAAATTTTTTTACACTGTAGTTTTTTACGCGTGCAAAAATTGATGAACCTAAACTGATACACATCATTATCACCTGAAGTCTACAATTTACATTATGGTTCACTCCTGGTGTTATGGGCTTCCCTGGTGCCTCAGTGGTAAGCAATTTGCCTACGAATGCAGGGGACACGGATTCTTTCCCTGGGACAGGAAGATCCTCTGGAAAAATAAATGGCAATGCACTCTGGTATTCGTGCCTGGGAAATCTCATGGACAGGGAAGCCTGGTGGGCTTCAGTACATGCAGTCACGAAGAGTTGGAACCAAGACTAAATAACAACTTGGTGTTGTACATTTCATGGGTTTGGACAAATATAATGACGTGCATTCACCATTACAGTATCATATTAAATGGATGACTACCCTAGAAACCCTCTGTGCTCTGCCTATTCATCCCTCCTTCCCCTATTCCCTAGCAACTACTAATCTTCTGTCTTCGTAAGTTTTGATTTTCCCTGAATTCTATGTAGTTGCAGTCATACATTATATGCTGCTGCTGCTGCTAAGTCACTTCAGTCGTGTCCGACTCTGTGCGACCACATAGACAGAAGCCCACCAGGCTCCCCCGTCCCTGGGATTCTCCAGGCAGGAACACTGGAGTGGGTTGCCATTTCCTTCTCCAATGCATGAACGTGAAAAGTGAAAGTGAAGTCGCTCAGTTGTGTCTGACCCTCAGCGACCCCATGGACTGCAGCCCACCAGGCTCCTCCATTCATGGGATTTTCCAGGCAAGAGTACTGGAGTGGGATGCCATTGCCTTCTCCACATATATTATATAGCCTTTTCAAATTGGCTTCTTTTTTTTAAATATAAATTTATTTATTTTAATTGGAGGTTAATTACTTTACAATACTGTATTGGTTCTGCCACACATCAACATGAATCTACCATGGGCGTACACGTGTTCCCCATCCTGAACCCCCCTCCCTCCTCCCTCCAGGCAGGAGTACTGGAGTGGGGTGCCATTGCCTTCTCTGCATACATTATATAGCCTTTTCAAATTGGCTTCTTTTTTAAAAATATATAAATTTATTTATTTTAATTGGAGGTTAATTACTTTACAATATTGTATTGGTTCTGCCACACATCAACATGAATCCTCCATGGGCGTACACATGTTCCCATCCTGAACACCCCTCCCTCCTCCCTCCCCGTACCATCCCTCTGGGTCATCTCAGTGCACCAGCCCCAAGCTTCTTTCAGTTAGCAATATACATTTAAGATGCCATCATGTCTTTTCATGACTTGATAGCTCATTTCTTTCTGGTCCTAAGTAATAGCCCATGGTCTGATGCACCATAGTTTATCAATTCATCTACTAAAGGACATCTTGGTTCCTTCCAAATTTTGGCAATTATGCATTAAGTTGTTATAAAATGTTTATGTGCATGTTTTTTTGTGAATGTAAAGTTTAACTTATTTGGGTAAATATCAAGGAGTTGTGATTGCTGAGTGATACAGTAAGACTGTTTTTTTAAAGAAACTGCTGAACTGTCTCCCAATGTGGCTGTAAAGTCATTACTGATGTAGTTAAGATTAATACCTACTATATTTGTTACTGCTTTCCATTTGTTTCCCTTGTTCTTTTTTCCTGATTTTTGTCTTCCCCTCTTTTCCACCGTCTGCAGTTTTACTTGAGCATTGTATATAATTCCATTTTCTCTTCTTTCTCAGGAGAAGGCAATGGCACCCCACTCCAGTACTCTTGCCTGGAAAATCCCATGGATGGAGGAGCCTGGTGGGCTGCAGTCCATGGGGTCACTAAGAGTCGGACATGACTGAGCGACTTCACTTTCATTTTTCACTTTCATGCGTTGGAGAAGGAAATTGCAACCCACTCCAGTGTTCTTGCCTGGAGAATCCCAGGGACGGGGGAGCCTGGCGGGCTGCCGTCTATGGGGTCACACAGAGCTGGACACGACTGAAGTGACTTAGCAGCAGCAGCAGCTTCTTTCTCAGAATATCAATTAAATTATTGTTCAGTCACTAAGTCGTGTCTGACTTTTTGTGACCCCATGAACTGCAGCACACCAGGCTTCCCTGTCCTTCATTATCTCCCTAAGTTTGCTCAAACTCATGCTTGTTGAGTCACAGTTGATGTCATCCAACCATCTCAACCACTGTCGTCCTCTTCTGCCCTCAATCTTTCCTAGCATCAGGATCTTTTTCAATGAATTGGCTCTTCCCATTAGGTAGCCAAAGTATTGGAGCTTTTGCATCACTCCTCCCAGTGAATATTCAGGGTTGATTTCCTTAAGGACTGACTGGTTTGATCTCCTTGCTGTTCAAGGGATTCTCAAGAGTCTTCTCCAGCACCACAGTTTGAAGGCATCAATTTGGTGCTTTGCCTTCTCAATGGTCCAACTTTCACATCCCCACATGACTACTAGAAAAGCCATAGCTTTGACTTCACCAACCTTTGTCAGCAAAGTGATGTCTCTGCTTTTTGATATACTGTCTAGGTTTGTTAAAACTTTTCTTCCCTTTGGTTGAGCACTAGGATTTTCTCTTTATTTTTTAATTGGAGGAAAATTGCTTTACAATGTGTTAGTTTTTGCCATACAAAAACATGAATCAGTCATAACTATATAGGTATCCCCTCCCTCTTGAGCCTCCCTCCCTTCCCTTCAACTCACTCCTCTAGGTCATCACAGAGTGCTAGGCTGGGCTCCCTGTTTTATATAGCAACTTTCCACTAGCTATCTATTGTACGCACGATCGTGCATGTATGTTGATGATACTTTCTCAATTTGCCCCACCCTCTCCTTCCCCTGCTGTGCCCACAAGTCCGTTCTCTACATCTGTGTCTCCTTTCCTTGCAAATACATACATAAATACCATTTTTCTGGATTCCATATATATGGAGTATACATGATATTTGTTTTTCTCTGACTTACTTGACTCTGTATAACAGGCTCTAGGTTCATCCACCTCACTACCAGTGACTCAAATTCATTTCTTTTTATGGCTGAGTAAATACTCCATTGTATATATGTACATCTTCTTTATCCATTCACCTGTCAGTGGACATCTAGGTTGCTTCCATGTCCTGGCTATTGTAAATAGTGCTGCAATGAACACTGGGGTACATGCGTCTTTTAGAATTGTGGTTTTCTCGGGGTATGGGACCCAGTGATGGGACTGCTGGGTCATATGGTAGATTTATTCCTAGGTTTTTAAGGAATCTCCATACTGTTCTCCATATTATCAGTTTACATTCCCTCCAACAGTGCAGGAAGGTCTCTTTTTCTCCACATCCTCTCCAGCATTTATGGTTTGTAGATTTTTTTGATGATGGCCATTCTGACTGGTATGAAGTGATACCTCATTGTGCTTTTGATGTGCATTTCCCTAATAATGAGTGATGCTGAGCATCTTCTCATGTGCCAGCTGCATGTGTTCTTTGGAGAAATGCCTGTTTAGGTCTTCTGTCCATCTTTTGATTGGCTTGTTTGTTTTTCCGATATTGAGCTGTATGAGCTGCTTATATATTTTGGAGATTAATCCTCTGTCAGTTTCATTTGCAATTACATTTCAAGTCCACTTTCAAATAATACTATACCACCTACAGTATTACTTTTTCCTCTGCCTTTTTTCAAGATTTTTTAATCTTTGATTTTCTAAAGTTTGAATATGATATACCTAAGTGTAGGTTTTTCAGTATTTACCATGCTCATCATTCTCTGAGTTTCCTGTATCTATGGTTTGGTATCTGAAACTAACTTGAGGAAGTTCTTAGTCATTAATGCTTCAAATATTTCTTTTGTTCCTTTCTCTCTTTCTTCTTTTGGAACTCTGATAACGTGTTATTTAGACCTTTTGTAGTTGTCCCACAGTTCCTGGATATTCTACTATTTTTAAAGACCTTTTTCCTCTTTGCTTTTCATTTTGGGAAGTTTCTATTAACACACCTGCAAGCTCACTGTCTCTTTCCTTGTCTGTGTCCAGTATCCTGATAAGCCTATCTAAGGCATTCTTGATTTTTGTTACAGAGTTTTTTAACTTCTAGCATTTTCTTTTGATTCTTTTCTTAGAGTCTCCACATCTCTTCTTTAACTACCCATCTGGTTTATGTGTTTTCCACTTCTTCCTCTAGAACCCTTTACATATTAATCACAGTTGTTTTAAATACAGTCTGATAAGTCTAACATCTCTACCATATCTCAGTCTGGCTCTGATGTTTTGCTCTGTCTCTGCAAACTTTTTTCCTCCCCCTCCTAGTATACTTTATAATCTTCTGTTGAAAGGATACGAAGGACAGAGAAGTGAGGTCACAAGGCAAACCTCTGTATCATAAATTGTAACAACAGACAGGTAGAGCAGAAATCCACCTCCATGAGAATGAGCACTGGGATAGAAAGGTCTTAACTGTGATTAATAAGATCCTAGAGGCTCAGTATGGACAAGATTGAGAGATAAAAAAACTCCAGGGGGATCCTAATCATGAGAGAGCTCTCATACTTTCATGAGTTTTATCTCTGGCATCCCTGACAGGTTCTCACAGGAAAGACACAGAAAAATCCCCTCATGCTTCGGGTAGGAGTAGAAAAAAGAGAATTGTTTTGAATTATACTAGAGCATTCTGGTCTTAATAAGGCCTGCTGTCAAGAGACTCTACTTTACCATGTGAGAAGGCCTCTAGCAATACAGTGGAGAGAGTGGAAGCATTTTATAATTCCATGATTAGGTCTCAGTCTTTTGGTGATCCTGTGCCTGTGGACTGTCAGCTTCACCAGTGTTTCTTAGCTCCCCCACCCCCTTAGGTGGGAGAGGATGGATGAGGGGACTGAAGTTGGTATTTCCTCTCCCTTACATGGAAGGGTAGAAAGAACTAGAGTTGGGTATTTCCCTCACCTCAGGTTAGTTAGATTCTGATAAAACCCCAGCTCTGATAAAGTAGATTCTGTTGACAGCAGGCCTTGTTTTTTTCATTGTTATTATATAGGAACACAAGGGATTTCTGTGTATTAATTTTATACCCTGACACTTTACTATATTCATTGATTAGTAATTTTCTGGCAGTACCTTTAGGGTTTTCTATGTAGAGGATCGTGTCATCTGCAAAGAGTGACAGTTTTACGTCTTCTTTTCCAATCTGCTCATTTTATTTCTTTTTCTTCTCTGATTGCTGTGACTAGGGCTTCCAAAACTACATTAATAGTACTGGTGAGAGTGAGCACCCTTGTCTTGTTCCTGATTTTATAGGAAATGTTTTCAATTTTTCACCATTGAGGATAATGTTCACTGTGGGTTTGCTGTATATGGCTTCTATTATGTTGAGGTATGTTCCTTCTATGCCTGCTTTCTGGAGAGTTTTCATCATAAATGGGTATTGAATTTTGTGAAAGCCTTTCTCTGCATCTACTGAGATAATCATATGGTTTTTATCTTTCAATTTGATAATATGGTGTATCACATTGATTGATTTGGGAATATTGAAGAATCTTTCCATCTCTGTAATAAAGACCACTTGGTCATGATGTATGACCTTTTTAATATGTTGTTGGATTCTGTTTGCTAGAATTTTGTTCAGGATATTTGCATCTATGTTCATCAGTGACATTGGCCTGTAGTTTTCTTTTTTTGTGGCATCTTTGTCTGGTTTTGGTATTAGGGTGATGGTGGCCTCATAGAATGAGTTTGGGAGTTTACCTTCCTCTGCAATTTCCTGGAAGGGTTTGAGTAGGATAGGTGTTAGCTCATCTCTAAATTTTTGATAGAATTCACCTGTGAAGCCATCTGGTCCTGGGCTTCTGCTTGTTGGAATTTTTATTACAATTTTTATTTCTGTGCTTGTGATTGGTCTGTTCAGTTTTTCTGTTTCTTCCTGGTTCAGTTTTGGAAGTTTATACTTTTCTAAGAAATTTTCCATTTCTTCCAAGTTGTCCATTTTATTGGCATATAGTTGCTCATAGTGGTCTCTTACAATCTTTTATATTTCTGTGTTGTCTGTTGTGATTTCTCCATTTTCATTTCTCATTTTATTGACTTGGTTCTTCTCCCTCTTTTCTTGATGAGTCTGGCTAACAGTCTGTCTAATTTATCTTCTTAAAGAACCAGCTTTTAGATTTCTTGATCTTTGCTATAGTCTCCTTCATTTCTTTTACATTTATTTCTGATTTTCATGACTTCTTTCCTCTTACTAACTTTGGAGTTGTTCTATTCTTCTTTTTCTAGTAGCTTTAGGTGTAAAGTTAGGTTGTTTATTTGATGTTTCTCTTGTTTCTTGAGGTAGGCTTGTATTGCTATGAACCTCCCTGTTAGCACTACTTTTACCGAATCCCAAACGTTTGGGGTTGTCATGTTTTCATTTTCATTTGTTTCTATGCCTATTTTGACCTCCTTTTTGATTTCTTCTGTGATCTGTTGGTTATTCAGAAGTGTGTTGTTTAGCCTCCATATGTTTGTGTTTTTAATAGTTTTTCCCCCCATATTTGATATCTAGTCTTACCACATTGTGATCAGAAAAGATACTTGAACTGATTTCAATTTTTAAAAATTTTCCAAGGCTAGATTTATGGCCCAAGATGTGATCTATCCTGGAGAATATTCCATGTGCACTTGAGAAAAAGGTGAAATCCATTGTTTTGGGGTGAAATACCCTGTAGATATCAATTAGGTCTAACTGGTCAATTGTATCATTTAAAGCTTCTGTTTCCTTGCTAATTTTCTGCTTGGTTGATCTATCCATAGGTGTGAGTTGGGTATTAATGTCCCCCACTATCATTGTGTTATGTTAATTTCCCCTTTCATACTTGTTAGCATTTGCCTTACTCATTGAGGTGCTCCTGTGTTGGGTGCATATATATTTATAATTGCTACCTCTTCTTCTTGAATTAATCCTTTGATTATTATGTACCATCCTTCTTTGTCTCTTATTACGGACTTTATTTCAAAGTCTATTTGATTTCCAAATTTGCTGGCATATTGAGTGCAGCACTTTCACAGCATCATCTTTCAGGATTTGAAATAGCTCAACTGGAATTCCATCACCTCCACTAGCTTTGTTTGTGGTGATGCTTTCTAAACTTGACTTCACATTCCAGGATGTCTGTCTCTAGGTGAGTGATCCACNGGGTGAACTCCAGGAGTTGGTGATGGACAGGGAGGCCTGGCGTGCTGTGATTCATGGGGTCACAAAGAGATGGACACAAATGAGCGAATGAACCGAACTGAATGATCCTTTTACCATTTACTTCATTGTTTTGGGTTCATTTTTATAAACCTTTTCTGTGTTTCCTGTCAGAGAAGATCTTTTAGCATCAGTTGAAGAGCTGGTTTGGTGGTGCTGAATTCTCTACGTTTTTGCTTGTCTGAAAAGCTTTTAATTTCTCCTTCATATCTGAATGCGATCCTTGCTGGGTAGAGTAATCTTGATTATAGGTTTTTCTCTTTCATCATTTTAAGTATGTCCTGCTATTCCCTTCTGGCCTGAAGAGTTTCTATTGAAAGATGAGCTGTTATCCTTATGGGAATCCCCTTGTATGTTATTTGTTGCTTTTCCCCTGTTGCTTTTAATATTTGCTCTTTGTGCTTAATTTTTGTTAGTTTGATCAATATGTGTCTTGGGGTATTTCATCTTGGGTTTATCCTGTTTGGGACTCTCTGGGTTTCTTGGGCTTGGGGGGCTATTTCCTTCCCCATTTTAGGGAGGTTTTCAACTATTATCTCTTCAAGTATTTTCTAATGCCCTTTCTGTCTTCTTCTGAGACACCTATGATTTGAATGTTGGGGCATTTAACATTGTCTCAGAGGTCTCTGAGGTTGTCCTCATTTCAATTATTTTTTTCTTTTTCCTCTCTGCTTCATTTACTTCAATAACTATTTTTAAGTAGTTCATATAAAAAAATCTTTTAAAGAGTCTTATTAAGTTTTTTGCGTGATACAGCCAAAGCAGTGCTTACAAGGGAATGTTTGTCATTAAATGCTTACATTAGAATAGAAGAGAAGTTTCCCAATCTAACCTCTGTAAGAGTGTTGGAAAAGGGTAAACTAAATGCCAAGCAAGCAAATGGAAGGAAAATATTTGGTAAGGGCAGAAATCAATGAAACTAGAAATAGAAACAATAGAGAAAACCCATGAAACTAAAAGTTAATTCTTAAAAAGATCAATAAAACATAAACTTAGACTGATACTGAAAACAAGAAGACACAAACTATCTATATCAAGGAGGAAAGAAGGGAGGTCATTATAGACCATTCTGTGCACATGCATGCATGCTAAGTTGTTTCAGTCATGTCTGACTCTTTGCAACCCTATGAATTGTAATCTGCCAGGCTCCTCTGTCCATGGGATTCTCCATGCAAGAATATTGGACTGGGTTGCCATGCCTTCCTCCCATGGATTTTCCCTACCCAGGGATAAAATCTGCGTCTCTTATGTCTCCTGCATTGGCAGGTGTATTCTTTACATGTAGGTATTTGAAAGCTTTTCAGTGTTGCAGTGTCTGACATGTGAATTTTAAGAAGGATGAAGAAGTAGTTTGGGCATTTGGAAGTCTCTTTCTAGAATGTTACAAATACTGATGTTTGATGTGGAATGATATTATAAAAACAGCCTTAGAGATGCCTGCTATAAACAGTCTTTTTGCAAAACTGCTGTTTGCTAATAAAGAAATCAGGATTGACCAGCAGTTGTTGTCTTCTTTTTGGATGTTACCTGTGTCTCAGACCAAAGTGGGAATCAGAGATCCCTGGCTAACTTGTGTGGGGATGGGAATTCGGTCCAACCCCACACAAGCGCCACCTGGGAAGCCCCATAGACCACTCTGGTATCAATAAATTCAACTTGGATGAAGTGGAAAAATTTCTTGAAGGACACAAACTACCAAAAGCTCGTGCAAGAAGAAAGTAACATCCTGAATAAGCCTATACTTATTAAACTATATTCCAACGTAGAAAATTCTGGGCACAAATGACTTCATTGGTGGATTCTACCAAACATTTAAGGAAGAAATACTATCAATTCTACACAAACTCTTCTGGAAAAAAGAATAGGAGGGAACACTTTCCAATTTATTTTATGAAGTCAGAATTACGCTGATAACAAAACCAGAGGAAAACATTACAGGAAAATAAAACTACAGACCAACATTCCCCATGAACTTAAGACACAAAACTTTACAACAAAATATCAGCAATATATCAATATATCAAATGGACAACATCATGACTAAGCAGGGTTTATCTCAGGAATGTAAAGTAAGTTCAACATCTAAAACTCATTTAATGTAACTTATGACATCAATGGAAGGACTGATGCTAAAGCTGAAACTCCAACANAAGAAAGTAACATCCTGAATAAGCCTATACTTATTAAACTATATTCCAACGTAGAAAATTCTGGGCACAAATGACTTCATTGGTGGATTCTACCAAACATTTAAGGAAGAAATACTATCAATTCTACACAAACTCTTCTGGAAAAAAGAATAGGAGGGAACACTTTCCAATTTATTTTATGAAGTCAGAATTACGCTGATAACAAAACCAGAGGAAAACATTACAGGAAAATAAAACTACAGACCAACATTCCCCATGAACTTAAGACACAAAACTTTACAACAAAATATCAGCAATATATCAATATATCAAATGGACAACATCATGACTAAGCAGGGTTTATCTCAGGAATGTAAAGTAAGTTCAACATCTAAAACTCATTTAATGTAACTTATGACATCAATGGAAGGACTGATGCTAAAGCTGAAACTCCAACACTTTGGCCACCTTATGCGAAGAGTTGACTCACTGGAAAAGACCCTGATGCTGGGAGGGATTGGGGGCAGGAGAAGAAGGGGACGACAGAGGATGAGATGGCTGGATGGCATCACCAACTCAATGCACATGAGTTTGAGTAAACTCTGGGAGTTGGTGA
This sequence comes from Neotragus moschatus, assembly GCA_006410615.1. Lineage (NCBI taxonomy): Eukaryota > Metazoa > Chordata > Mammalia > Artiodactyla > Bovidae > Neotragus > Neotragus moschatus. The sequence goes on from SJYA01001091.1 coordinate 202,819, forward strand.
TGGACAGGGAGGCCTGGCTTGCTGCAATTCATGGGGTCGCAAAGAATGGGACACGACTGAGTGGCTGAACTGAACTGAATCAATGATATCAACAGACTACAGAAGAAAAATGTCATATGACTGATTACATCACTAGTTAAAGAAAAAGCATTTAACAAATTCAATCCCCATTCATAATACTGTCAGCAAACTAGGAAGAGAAAGAACTATTCATAATCTGACAAAAATCATTTGAAAAAACTTTAAAATATTTAATGATTAAAAACTGAATGCTTTTCCCTAAGATTGAAAGTAAGACATAGATTTTCCTTCATCATTCCTATTCACTATCCTATTCTAGGTCATAGCAAGTACAATAAGATAAGAAAGTGAATTAACAGGTTTACAGATTAGAAATGAAAAAATAAAGCTATCTGTAGACATGTTTGTCTATATAAAAAATTCTGAGGAAATTTTAACATAGCTACTAGAATCAACTAATAGCTAACCAAGGTCACAGGATAAAAAAATCAAAATTAAAAATTAACTGTATTTCTATATATTATCAAGGAACAACTGGAAATTAAAATTCAAATAAGGGTACCATTTATAACAGCACAAAAGATTATTTAGACAGAAATGTAACAAAATATATAAAGATTTTATATTCTCAAAACTACAACAGTCAAAAAACCTGATAACAAAATATCAAAGATCATCTACATAATGTGTTATAGAGGTGTGTTCATGGACGATGTTCATAGATTATAAGGCTCAATATTGTTTGACTACACCAAAGCCTTTGACTGTGTGGATCACAAAAAATGGTGCAAAATTCTTAACAAGATGGGAATACCAGATCACCTTACCTGCCTCCTGAGAAATCTGTATGCAGGTCAAGAAGCAAAGTTAGAACTGGACACGGAACAATAGACTGGTTCCAAATTGGGAAAGGAGTACATCAAGGCTGTTTATTGTCACCCTGCTTATTTGACTTATATGCAGAATATTTNAGAAAGTGAATTAACAGGTTTACAGATTAGAAATGAAAAAATAAAGCTATCTGTAGACATGTTTGTCTATATAAAAAATTCTGAGGAAATTTTAACATAGCTACTAGAATCAACTAATAGCTAACCAAGGTCACAGGATAAAAAAATCAAAATTAAAAATTAACTATATTTCTATATATTATCAAGGAACAACTGGAAATTAAAATTCAAATAAGGGTACCATTTATAACAGCACAAAAGATTATTTAGACAGAAATGTAACAAAATATATAAAGATTTTATATTCTCAAAACTACAACAGTCAAAAAACCTGATAACAAAATATCAAAGATCATCTACATAATGTGTTATAGAGGTGTGTTCATGGACGATGTTCATAGATTATAAGGCTCAATATTGTTTGACTACACCAAAGCCTTTGACTGTGTGGATCACAAAAAATGGTGCAAAATTCTTAACAAGATGGGAATACCAGATCACCTTACCTGCCTCCTGAGAAATTTGTATGCAGGTCAAGAAGCAAAGTTAGAACTGGACACGGAACAATAGACTGGTTCCAAATTGGGAAAGGAGTACATCAAGGCTGTTTATTGTCACCCTGCTTATTTGACTTATATGCAGAATACTTCATGCGAAATGCCAGGCTGGATGAAGCACAAGCTGGAATCAAGACTGCCAGGAGAAATATCAATAACCTCAGATACACAGGTGACACCACCCTTATGGCAGAAAGTGAAGAACTAAAGAGCCTACTGAGCCTCTTGATGAAAGTGAAAGAGAAGAGTGAAAAAGCTGGTTTAAAACGCAATATTCAAAAAATGAAGATCATGGTATCCGGTCCCATCACTTCACGGCAAATAGATGGGGAAACAATGGAACTAGTGAGAGACTTTAATTTGGGGGGGCTCCAAAATCACTACAGATGGAGACTGTAGCAATGAAATTAAAAGATGCTTGCTCCTTTGAAGAAAAGCTATGACCAATCTAGATAGCATATTAAAAAGCAGACTTTTGCCAACAAAAGTCCGTCTAGTCAAAGCTATGGTTTTTGCAGTATTCATGTACGGATGTGACAGTTGGACTATAAAGGAAGCTGAGTGCCAAAGAATTGATGCTTTTGAACTGTGGTGTTGGAGAAGACTCTTGAGAGTTCTTTGGACTGCAAGGAGATCCAACCAGTCAATCCTAAAGGAAATCAGTCCTAAATGTTCACTGGAAGAATTGATGCTAAGGCTGAAACTCCAATACTTTGGCCACTTGATGCAAAGAACTGACTCATTGCAAAAGACCCTGATGCTGGGAAAAACTGAAGGCAGGAAGAGAAAGGGATGACAGAGGATGAGATGGTTGGATGGCATCACTGACTCAACAGATACGAATTTGAGCAAGCTCCGGAAGTTGGTGATGGACAGGGAAGTCTGGCGTGCTGCAATCCATGGGGTCACAAAGAGCTGGACACAACTGAGTGATTGAACTGAATGGATATTAATTCTCCCTCAATTGACCTAAATATTTAATGCAACCCCAATCAAAATCCAAGCACACACAAAAATTAGTTGTATTTCTATACATTAGCAATGAAAATCTGAAACAAAATTAAGGAAACAATGCCATTTAAAAATAGAATAAAAAAGAATAAAATACTAAGGAATAAATTTAATCATAGTAGTGCATGATTTATACACTGAAAACTACAAAACACTGCTGCAAGAAATTAAAGAAGACTTAAATAAGCTGAAAGACATCCTCTGTTCATGGACTGGAACACAATATTAGTAGGAAGGCAGTACTTTCCAAAGTAATCCACAGATTCAGTTCAGCCCCAATCAAAATCCCAATGGCCTTTTTTGTATAAACTGAACATCTGATCCTAAAATTCATATCGAATTTCAAGGTAACAGCCAAACCAATATTCAAAATTAGTTGAAGAACTCACATTTATTGACTTCAAAACTTATTACATAGCTACTTACCATTAAAGCAGTGTAAAACTGGCCTAAGAATAGGGATAATTATTCCATATCAATGGAATACAACTGAGGGCCCAGAAATGAATCTATAAATCTGTGGTCAATTGACTTTTGACAACAGTGTGAAGGCAATTAAATGCAGAAAGAACAAATAGTACTGGGATAATTAGATATCCACATGCAAAAGAAAGAACCCTTACCTTACAAACAAAATTAACTCAAGATGAATCAAAAGCCTAAACATAAGAGCTAAAACTATAAAACTCGAAGAAGAAAACACTGAAGTAAGTCTTCACGACACTGGGTAGGTATGACACCTAAAGCACAAGTAACCAATGGAAAAAATCAGATAAAATGGACTTCATCAAACTTTAAAAGCATTTGGCTTCAAAGGACACCATCAAGAAAGAAAAGATAACTCACAGAATGGGAGAAAGCAAATCATATTATCTGATTGGGTCTAGTATACAGAATCTATATAGAAGTCTTACAACTAAACAATAAAAAGACAAACAACCCAACTAAAAAATGGGGAAAGGATTTGAATAGACATCTCTAAGCAATATACAAATTGCTAATAAACACATGAGAAGATGTTCAACACCATTATCCCTTACTGAAATACAAATCAAAACCACAATGAGATACCACTTCACAACCACTAGGAAGGCTGTATACTTGGTAAATAGGAAAATAACAAGTGTCTGCAAGAATGTGGAGAAATTGGAATATAAAATGATCCAGCTATTATAAAAAGTAGTTTGGTGTTCCCAAAAGAGTTAAACACAGAGTTACCATATGACTCAGCAATTCCACACCTGGGTATATAATCAAAGAATTGAAAACACATGATTAAATAAAACTCTGCACACAAATATTCATAACATCACTATTAACATTAATAAAAAAAAAAGTGAAGAACAACCCAAGTGTCCATCAACTCATGAATGGATAACCTTGGATAGCCAAAGCAATTCTGAGAAAGAAAAATGGAACCAGAGAAATCAGGCTCCCTGACTTTAGACTATACAACAAAACTAGAACACTGCCGGGGGAGGCGGTCCTAAGATGGCAGAGGACTAGGATGGGGAAACCACTTTCTCCTCCACAAATTCATCAAAAGAACATTTGAATGCTGAGTAAATTCCACAAAACACTTCTGAATGCTAGCAGAGGACGAGGCACCCAGAAAAGCAGCCCATTGTCTTCAAAAGGAGGTAGCAAAAAATATAAAAGATAAAAAGAGAGACAAAAAAGGTAGGGATGGAGATCCATCCTGGGAAGGAAGTCTTAAAAAAGAGAGAAGTTTCAAAACACCAGGAAACACTCTCACTGGCGAGTCTGTGATGAGTCTTGGAACCTCAGAGGGCAACATAACCGGGAAAAAAAATAAATAATGAATTAAAAACCACAGATTACACGCCCAGGGTAACTCCCAGCAGAGAAGCAGCGCAGACTCCGCATCCGCCACTAGCGAGCTGGGGCTGGGCAGGGAGAAGCGGGCTGCATTGCTTAGAGTAAGGACCTGGCCTGAACGTCCCGAGGGCAACCTGCAGAAACTAACTCGAGATAGCAAACCAGACTGTGGGATAGCTATCCATGCAGACGACACCACCCTTATGGCAGAAAGTGAAGAGGAACTAAAAAGCCTCTTGATGGAAGTGAAAG
>SJYA01001092.1:0-12331 GCA_006410615.1 Neotragus moschatus
TTCTCTTGGCAAAACTCTATTAGCCTTTGTCCTGCTTCATTCCGTACTCCAAGGCCAAATTTGCCTGTTGCCCCACATGTTTCTTGACTATATATATAATTTTATATATATGTAAATTATTCTTTTTTAAAAATCTTTTCCTTATGGCCTATCATAGGATATTAGATATAGTTCTCTGAGCTATATGCAATAGGATCAAGCCATATTTGAAAGTAAAAAAGGAATCGCTGCATTTTCATGAACAATGTTTATGATTCTGCTGTCATCTCTTGTGTGCTGTGAGTCTCACCGAAAGGCTCATGTTTACTCAGCTGTTTCTGCTTCTCTTTCCTGTTCCCTGAAGTTTTTCCGTTCTTCCTAAAGCTCTCCTCTCCCCTGGATGTATATACCCAACCTACTCTGGTCTGCTCCAGGATCCCTATTTGTCGAGGAAACTACATGCCTACCTCCCCAGACCAGACAGGTGGAAACCAGTGTCTCACTTTAGCTCTCTTCCGTTGAGTGCTGTCCACCCGAGTTGCTTCCTACTTGTTCTCCTCGGCGTTGTGCTTAACCTCTGGATAGTCTCTTCCTGTGGGTTTTGGGTGTTCTTTGGTGCTTTCATTTTTCTGTGAGTCTGTACTGAACTTCTAGAAATTTCTCTCGAAATGATGGGATGTGTGTTTTCTAATGACTTTAATGGGGTTTTTAGAGAGGAGAGAAGTAAGTAGACACATGTGCCTTCGCTTGGGATCTGGTCTGTATTCTTCTGGCAGTGAGTTAAGCTTTTTTTTTGTGGTGTAAAATGTAGATTAGCTTTTGCATTGTGATCATACAGTTAGTTTTCAGAGGTGGAGTTTGATCTGTCTGTGTTAGATCGGCCTTATTTCTACTCAGATGCTCTGTATTTTTCCTTTTGGGTTTGTGTGATGAAAAATGAGAAAAACCAACTGAGGTCATTTGTTTTAGAATACTGTTGGTATTTCTGATAACTTTTTATTCATGCATGAACATAGGGGTATTTTTTTTAATGTTCTTTTTTCTGAGCAGCATATGAGGAAGCACTTGACCTTTTTTCTTGTCTATCTTTAGTCTTTAGCTTACCAGGCTGTGCTTGTACAAACTAGAATGCAGCAGTCTGTGAGTGATACATTGTTCCAACTGAATGAGAACAGTCAGTACTAAGGAAAAATATCCATTGGGAGATCATGTAGATTATAGCTAATAATTAGAGATCTTAATAAGATATTGATTCTTTGAAAATAGGACTTGGCTTTATCTATAAAACTACCCAAGTTTGTGGTCAGTACTAAGTCACTTTACTTTTATAAAAATTTTTAATAAAATGTACATAACAGTAGCCATTTTAACCATTTTTCAGTATACAGCTCGGTGGCATTAAGTTGTCCGTTCACAGTATTATGCAGCTATCACCATCGTCCATTTCCAGAACTTTTTCTTCATCCAAACGGAAACTCTACCCATTAAATAGTAACTCCTCTTTGCCCCACCTCAGCCCCTAGGAACCTCTGTTCTACCTTCCATCTCTCAATTTGCCTGTTGTAGATTCCACATTTAGTGGAATCATGTAATACTTATCCTTTTCGGTCTGGCTTATTTCATCTCACATGTTTTCAAGGTTAGGATTAGGGCTTCAAAGGTAACAAGTATCAGGGGGACTTCCCTGGTGATTCAGTGGCTAAGATTCTGAGCTCCCAGTGCAGGGGGCCTGGGTTGAATCCCTGGTCAGGGAACTAAATCCCACATGCTGCAGTGAAGGGCAAAGATTGAGTGTGCGGTGACCAAGACCTGGCACAGCCAAATAAATATTTTTTTAAAAGGTTAATAAGTATCAGAAATGATGACCAAATAGTGTTCCATTATATAGCTATACCACATTTTGTTTATTTGTTCATCTGCTGGTGGACACTTGGGTTGCTTGCACCTTCTGACTATTGTAAGACTGCTGTGGGGCATCCCCGGTGACTCATTGATTAATTGCCGATGCAAGAGACATGAATTCAATGCCTGGTCTAGGAGGATCCCACATGCCACAGGGCATGCTGCTCTAGGGCCAGGGAGTCACAACTGCTGAGCCCACGTGCCCCACGCTCTGGAGCCCGTGCTCCACAATAAGGGAGGCCGCCACAGTGAGAAAACTGAGCACCACAGCTGGAGAGTAGCCCCCACTCACCGCAACTAGAGAACACCCAGGCAGCAACGAAGACCCAGCACAGCCAAATAAATTGAAAATAAAAAGATTATTGTGAATGTGGGTGGGCAAGTATTTCTGTTTGGGCCTCTGCTTTCAGTTCTTTTGAGTATAAACCTAAGGGTAGCATTGCTGGGTTTTGTAGTAATTCTGTGTTTAACTCTGTTTAACCTGACTTTGCATGGTGCTGTAATCTTTGGCATAGGCCCAGCCAGGCTGCCTTCCTACTGCTGGATAGACTGGACTTGTGACTGACTCGCTCAGCCGTGTCCCACTCACTCACAGCTGGCTGCCCTCCAGGGAGCGCACATGGAAAAGATACCTGCAAAGTATTTCAGGAAGCTGACCTGCTGCTGGTTTAATGGCCTGTGTAGTCCCAGTCTACAGGCAGTAAGGAGGTCACTTCCTGGCAGGTCAGACATGTTGGCGAACTTGGGATCTCAAGAAAGGTGATACCCCTCTGGTTAAAGGTTATGCCCATGAAACCTGGTAGAGGCTAGTTGTGATAGCCCTTGGTTCCTGAACTCAAAGTGGAGGAACTGATGAGAACCTTAGCTAATACTTCTGGCTTTATGGAAACTGTGACAGGGGGCTTTAGCAAGCCCCATACTCAGTGCCAAGGTGGAGTGTTGTCAGCTTCCTAAGGAGGCTTTAAGTATTAAAGAACAGCTCTTACCTTGTAGGGAAAATGCGCCAAATAGCCCTGCACGTCAGGGTAATTATATACAGTCAAAACGTGGTGGAGGTTCCCACCTCACTGGTGAAATTCTTGGTTCCCTGGTGTGGTGTCAGGAAGAACGGGTTGGCTTTTCCAAGAACAGTGTTGTTGGTGATCAAGTTGTAACTGTCTGCGGTACTTGCATGTGTATTGTGATTTTGTATCCCAATATCCTATTGGCAAATACTGTTCAGTCTGAGCCTCTGCCTTGACAGGCGCACAGTCAATCCGAGGACAGACAGAAACCAGGCAACCCTCCGTGCCGGATGCCCAGGGGTACCTCCTTCCTCTTGGCCATTTTGAGCCTCAGTGACCTACCGAGGTTACTGGGTCCCTGAAACGCCCTGGTATTTGTTGACTTCCTTGGCCTCCATTTCTGTTTATTTGGATTGTTTATCAAAATCACCCAGTCGCACACAAGCCCTGGTGGCAGCCACAGCTTTCAAGAAGGGGAAGGACCTAGCCTAGAAACCCATCTGGTGGTTTGGTTTAGTCACTAAGTCGTGTCCTACTCTTATGACCCCATGGACTGTAGCCTGCCAGTCTCCTCTGGCCGTGGGATTTTCCAGGCAAGAATACTGGAGTGGGTTGTCATTTCCTTCTCCAGAGGATCTTCCTGACCCAGGGATCGAACCCGGATCTCCTGCATTGCAAGCAGAATCTTACCCACTGAGCTACGAGGGAAGCCTAATACTTGTTCCCATCCCTGCCAAGTGCAGAATGTAGCCAAAAGGGAAAGTGAGGAAGGCCCTGACCACAGTAAGTTTTGGACTGTCTTTGTTTGGTTCCTTGCTCTGGGTTGGCTTTGCCACCATCAGCAGAGGACAGGCAAAAAATAGGCACAGCTCCCAGAAAAAACAAAATGTCAGAGACTGGACAAACCAACACAGTCTTTTGGAAAACCGCAAGTTCACAGATTAGTAACCAGTCCAACCCAACCAGTCCTGAATGGACCACTCACAGGCTTCACTAAACGGACCATTCAGTCTGTGTAGATTGTGGTTTTTGATCTTTCGGCCTTTGTAAGCTTTGCCCTTGTGCTTTGTTCAGGAGAAAGTCTTAAAAGAGGCTGTTCCCTCTGGCATGAAAAACACCAGTTCTATGGTCCCCACCCTCCTAGGGAACAACTTTTTAACCTCTTCTAGTTGTTTCTTCCAACCCAGCAGAATAGCAGTGGGCGGACACAGGCCCACAGAAAGGCAGAGGCTTAAGAAGCACCTGCCCTGGATGAGAGCAGAATGACACAGGACTCGGGGTGGGAGTAGATCTTGGGGGTGGCAGCATCATATCCTGGGGCCAGAACATCTGAGAAGAGAAATGTATTAGGTTAAGAAAAGTGCACACGAAATATATTGGGCTTTAGGGTTTATTAAGGTGTGTGTCTGTGATAAGATGGGCTTGGAAATAGTCTCTGATATGCCTGGAGAAACAGAATTAATGGATTCATGAGCAATAGCTTGGTTCCTGTACTAGTTTTCTGCTCTAACAAATGCCTGCAAATGTAGTGATTTAAACAACACAGATTTTTTTTTCTTACAGTTCCGTTGGTCAGAAGCTCAAGGTGAATCTCAACCAATTGAAATCAAGGTGTCATCAAGGCCCTGATTCTTTTTGGAGGTTCTAAAAGAGAATGGTGTGCTTACTTATCCAGGTTGTTGCCAGGATTCACTTCCTTGCAGACGTAGGACTGAGTCCCTGCTTTCTCGCTGTCTGTCGGCTTAGGGCCATGCCCTGCTTCTGCTTCCACATTCCTTGGGTCATGACCTGCTTTCTCTGTCTTCAAATCCCACAAGCGTGGACCAGTCCCTCTACACTTTGAGTCTCTTCCATCATTGCATCTCTCCATCTTCTGCTGCTGCCTTTGAGAGTCCATATCATTACATTGGGCCAACATGGGAAATCCAGGATAATCGTCCTATTTTAGAGTCAGCTGATCTGCCACTCTAATTCCCCCTTTGTGATGTAGCATTAAGATATTCACATGTGTGATGCCAGGGGTTAGGATATGGACATCCTTGGGGGCAATCGTTCTTTCTACCGTGGTCCCTCAGCTGACAGAGTAAAGCAGACAGGAGGGACTGCTGAGGATGTATAGTCAACATCTGCTGGGAGGGCAGAAGGCTGAAACACGGAGTAGCTGCCCTAAGCAGAGGGTCCCCTGGGTCCGAGCTTCACACATATCAGGGCTTTTCCTACTGTTTGGATTTTTTTTCCACCATAGATTAGTCTTGCCTCCTTTAGAACTTCTCAGTGGAGTCATACAGTATAATTTTTTGTGTAAGGTCATTTTCACTCAGAATAATGTTCTTGAGATCCATCTTGGTGTGTCTTAGCAGCAACATGTCATACATTGGGAGATGATATTCACACATACCTGTCAAAGAAATTGATCTACATTTCCCTGGTGGTCCAGTGGTTAAGAATCTGCCTGCCAATGCAGGGGCCATGGGTGATCCCTGGTTTGGGAAGGTTCCACATGCTATAGGGCAACCAGGCCGTGCACCACAACTACTGGGGCTTGCATGCTCTAGGGCCTGAGTGCTGCCGCTACTGAAGCTTGAGAGCCTACAACCAGTGCTCTGCAACAAGAGAAGCCACCATAGCGAGAAGCCCCTGTTCGCCCCAACTAGAGAAAGCCACGCACAGCAACGAAGACCCAGTGCAGCAAAAAATAATAAATTAATTAATTAAATAAAAAACTGGATCTAGAGTATATAAAGAGCTCTTAACACTCAGTGATAATAGTGTTTTTTCTTATGCAAATGAATCTGCATTCTTTATTGTTAGCTTTTATACTTAATGATAGATTGTGGGTGTTATAGGCTGATTAATGGCCTCCCCAAAGATGTCCACATCCTAATACCTAAAACCTGTGAATAAGTTACTTTAGATGGCAGAAGAACTTGGAAGTTGTGATTAAATAAAGGATCTTTAGATGGGAAGACTGTCCTGGTTACCTAGTTGGGCCCAATGTAATCACAGTGACCTTAGAAGAGGGAGACAGGAAGGGCAGAGTCGGAGAAAAACAGATTTTTGAGGATGTTACCTTCTTGGTTTTGAAGACGGAGGAATGGGTTACAAGTCAAAGAACACAGGTAGGTTTGGAAGGTGGAAAAGGCATGGAAATAATGGTCCTCTAGTATTTAGGGGGATCCCAGTCCAGCTGTCCCCTTGATGATAGCCCAGTGAGATTTCTGATCTACCTGACTATAAGATAATAAGTTTATGTTGTTTTAAGCCAATAAAACTCCACTCACAAGGCAGTAATAAGACAGTTGATTCAATATTACAAATGCAAAAGATTTGAACATACACTTCACAAAAGAAGACATACATATGGCCTGTAAGCATGTGAAAAATACTCAGTATCATTGGCCCTGGCTGCTTTTCTGGACCTTTCTCTCCTAGGAAAAATACTTAATCTTCTGGGTTTCCTTTCACTTCATTTAGGGTATCCTTTACAAGTTTTACATTTAAAAAAAAATAAAATTTTAATTTTAGAAGAGTTTTACAGGAAAATTACAAAGATAGTACAAAGAATTCCCATATACTCTACACTTGGGTTCCCATGTTATTAACATCTTACATTAACATGGCACAGTTGTTACAATTAATGAACCAATATTGGTACTTTATTCAGATTTCTTCAGTTTTTACCTAAAGTTCTGCTTCTGTGCCAGGACCCCATCCAGGGCACCATGTCACATTTAGTCATCCTGTCTCCTTAGGCTCCTCTGCTGCTGCTGAGTCACTTCAGTCGTGTCCGACTCTGTGCGACCCCAGAGATGGCAGCCCACCAGGCTCCCCCGTCCATGGGATTCTCCAGGCAAGAACACTGGAGTGGGTTGCCATCTCCTTCTCCAATGGGTGAAAGTGAAAAGTGAAAGTGAAGTCGCTCAGTCGTGTCCGACTCTTAGTGACCCCATGGACTGCAGCCTACCAGGCTCCTCCATCCATAGTATTTTGCAGGCAGGAGTACTGGAGTGGGGTGCCATCGCCTTCTCCATTGGCTTCTCTGGGTGGTGACAGTTTCTCAGACTTTCCTTGTTCTTGATGACCTTGAGTGTTTTGAGGAGTACAGGTTAGGATTTTTTTCTTTTTAGGATGTTCTTCAGTTTGAGTTTATCTGATGTATTTTTCTTTTTTTATTTTTAACTGATGTATCTCTCTTAATTATACTGGAGTTATGTCCACACTACGTGCAGCCTCCATTTAAGGACTGTGGAGTTATGCCAACTCCTTGAGGGCAGAGTAGCCATATACATTATTTAGAATTCTTTTGCATGGGTGACTTGTCTCTCCTCATTTAGTCAGTCATTTATCTATATCAGTATAGACTCTTTTATACACCATAACAACTTTATTTTGTTGCTCAAATTGTTCCAACTCTGCTTTCAGTTGGTCCTGGGTTCCTTTGACATTTTCCCATCACTGTGTGTGTTTATCACTTATTTACTTTCTGGCACTATAAGATGTTTCAGTCTCATCTTATATAATTCCTACCTGGTCCTAGAATCAGCCATTTCTCCAAGGAGCCCTGGTTCCTTTCATTGGAGAATGGTATTTGAAATCAAGATCTCTAGTTCATCAAGTACTAGATGTACTCAAAGTTTTTAATTTTTATGAAGTTCAATTTATCTGCCTTGTGTGTGTGTGTGTGTGTTTGATGTCAGATCTAAAGAGGCTTTTCCTAACCCAAGGTCCCAAAGGTTTACTTTTACACTCTAAGAGTTTTCTAGTGTTACCCATTCATCTAGGCCCATGCTCCATTTTGAGCTCTTTTCCGTGCATGGTGTATGAAAGGGGTCCAGCTTCATTGTTTTCCATGTGGGTATCCAGTCGTCCCAGCACCGTTTATTGAAAAGACTTTTTTCTCATTGAATTGTCTTGGCACCCTTGTCAAAAATCAATTGATATTTCTTTTGAAAGAATTATTTATTTTTGATTGCACTGGGTCTTCCTTTCTGTGCATGGGCTTTCTCCTTGCAGAGAGCGGGGGCTGTTGCAGCACCTGGGCTTCTCATTGCTGTAGCTTCTCTTGTTGCAGAGCACAGGCTCTAGGGCCTCCAATAGCTGAGGAATGTAGGCTCAGTAGTTGTGGTTCTTGGGCTTAGTTGCTCCACCATATGTGGGATCTTCCTGAACCAGGGATTGAACCCATGCCCCTTGCATTGGCCAGTAGTCTCTTAACCACTGGATGGGAAGTCCCTCAATTGATATTTCTTCAATTCTTGAATGTATAATTGGAAAAGACATACCTGGCAACTGGAAGAATGCTGATGTTGGTTCCCTACCCCTTGGAGTGAAAGCTCCAGAAGCTGCTCCTCTGTACCAAAATAGGAACCTGGAAACAAGACTGCCTCCCAAGGGGAGTTGCAGAGCTTAATGCCACATCCCCACTTAAATCAGCTGTTGGCTGCTGGTGACTCAGATTGCAGCCGCTGTCCCAGGCGTCACTGGAGCCTGTCACTGGAGCAGTTCAGCACATCTCCTGACAGTTGGTAGCTGTTGATCTAGCTAATGCCTTTTTCTCTATACCGATTTGTAAGGCTCTCCAAAGACAGTTTTTTTTTTTTCACCTACTGGGACCATCAACTTGCCTTCAGTCTTAACCTCAGAGATATGTCAGCTCTCCTGCTTGGCTGTAATATAATCCATAGACCACTTGACCACCTTGACGTTCCAGAAAACCTGATGCTGATCCTCTGCACTGACGTGATGTTGACTGGTCTAGTAAACAAGAAATAGCAGATACTTTGGATATCTTAATAAGATGCACGCAAGTCATATGGTGAGCAGTATGAACCTCATAAAACCTCATAAAATTTCAGGGGTCCACCACTTCTTCATTTGGGAAGTCTGATGGTCTAGAGTATATCTCTTCTCTGATAAAAGACCTTCTCTGATAAAACACATCTTCCATAACCTACCACAAAAAAAGAGAGGCACAGCTCTTGGTGAGTCATTTCAGAGTGGAGAGACAGCATGCATCATGTTTGTGTCTGATCCCTTACCCAGCGAGAGCTGCCTGGAAAGACACCTGTTTTTTATATTATTATTATTTATTCATTTGGCTGTATCAGGGCTCAGTTACAGCACTCTTTAGTTGCAGAATGCAGAATCTTTTAGTTGAGGCATGTGGAGTCTATTTCCTTGGCCAGGGATCAAACCTGGATCCCTTGTGTTAGGAGCTTGGAGTTTTAGCTGCATCAGGGAAGCCCCAGCCACCTGGGTTTGAGAGGAGACCAGAACAAGGGCAGGCTGTGCAGCAGTAAAAGCTTCCCCAACACTTGGGCCTTACGATCCAGCAGAACCAATGACAGTCGCTGTGTCTGTGATAAATAGGAATGCTGTGCGGAGCTTCTGGAAAGGACCAACAGAATTTCAGCATAGACCTCAGGGTTTTAGAGCAAATTCATCCCCTCCTTTGTGTATAGAACCATTCTCCCTTTGAGAAATATTTTCTGGCTTTGGGTTGGAAAGGCCTAACCACGGACGTCAGGTGATGATGCAGCCTGAGTTGCCCACAATTAACTTGGCATTGTTGTCCTTATATTGTCCTTTGGTGCACCCAGCCACAGCAGAGCAGACTAGAGACCGGGCCTGGGCACGTCCAAAGGCACACATAGGGTACACCAGGGGGTAGCTTGGACTCCTTTGCTGCCAACTCCTGTGTTTGCCTCTTGCCATCAGTCCAGGCCTGTGACCTCATGGAGAGCCTTCTTGACCAGTTGACTGAGAGAGAAAGAACTTGAGCCTGGTTTCCAGATGGTCTGCATGAGAAGCTTTTGACATTCAGAAGCAGGAGCTCCAGTGGACAGCCCTACTGTAGGTCAGAAATCTCACTGGCTAAATTGAGGGGACAGCAGGGCTGGGTTCCTTCTAGACACTCTAGGGGGTCATCCATTGCCTTGCCTTGTCCAGCTTCTAGAAGCCACCTGCATTATTTGACTTAAAACTTCTTTCTCCATCTTCCAAGCCAATTGTATAACATCTTCAAATCTGCTTTTCCCTGACTCTGGTCCTCCTGAATTGGGGTCAGAGGTGAAGAGAAATCCTCTGGGCAGCACATCTGGCTGTGCACTTTGGAGAGAGAAATGCCTGGAAGAATGGGTGTACCATGACTTATGGGCAGTGGCTAATTATTTGGCTGGATTGTCAAAGTCTTAAGAGGATAAAAATTGGAAAATTAATAATGAGGACATCTGGAGAAGAATATGTTTGGACCTCTTGGAAGGGAGCACACTGTGAAGTTTTTTTGTGTTCTGTGTGGATGCCAACCAAAGGGCATCTATGCAGAGGAGGCTCTTCATAATTAGGTGGACAAAATAACATCTGTGGGTGTCCATCAGCCTTTTCCCAGCCACAGCAGGCTCAGTGGACCCATGAGCAAAGTGGCCTTGGTGGCAGCAATGGAGCCTGTGCGCAGTTCAGTACCACGGACTTCTCCTGACCACATCTGACCAGGGTCCTGCCACTGCTGAGTGAGCTGTATGACAGCTGCAGAGACCAGCCCTGAGCCCCTGATGGAGGAAGAGTAGCTACTTTCCTGGTTTCTGGTTGATTGTATTCTCTTTTCCATCATGGAGGAGAAAGAAATTCACTCTTACAGAAATAGACACAGACCCTTGATCTACATCTGAGTGTAGATTTGTCTTCATTGACATATCTTTGGGCTTCCCTGGTGGCTCAGACGGTAAAGAGTCTGCCTACAAATGCAGGAGACCCGGGTTTGATTCCTGGGTCAGGAGGATCCCCTGGAGAAGGTAATGGCTACCCACCCCAGTATTCTTGCCTGGAGAACGCCATGGACAGAGGAAGCTGGTGGCTACAGTCCACGGGGCCGCAAAGAGTCGGACACGACTGAAACACCTACCACTTTCACTTCATTTGATCCAGATCTGAGACTAGATTTGCCTTCCTTGCTTCTGATGCTTCCTTTAGCTCCACCATTCTGGACTCACACAGTGATCTACTCACTGTCGTGGTTCTCTGCACAGTGTTGCTTCTGACCAAGAAATTAATTCCACTACAAAGACGTAGCATTGGGTCCATGCTAATGGCATTAACTGGTCTTGTTACTGAGTCCAAGCTCCTACTCCTCCCTGCATATTATTGGTTGGTTGAAAATTTGTGTCCAGGTCTTTTTGGCTTCCCCAGGGACTATAGCCTGCCAGGCTCATCTGTCCATAGGATTTCCCAGGTAAGAATACTGGCGTGGGTTACCATTTCCTTCTCCAGGGGATCTTCCCCACAATCTCCTGGATTCTTTACCTCGAGTCACAAGGGAAGCCCCAGGGCCCAGCATGACAGGCCAATAAATCAAGAGACAAGCTGTTGATACAAGGAATAACGACTTTATTCAGGAAGCCAGCAGACCAAGATGATGGACTAGTGTTCCAAAGAACCGTTTTACCTGAGTTAGAATTCAGTCTTTTTTTGTACTAAAAGAGGAGGTGTGACTGGTTGTTGCAGACTTCTTGATTCTTTAATCCTTTGTTCTTGCAGCTGTCTGCATAGATCTGCTCACATATAATTTTCCAACAAGACAGTTGTTACTTTCTGTTCTACAACTTTTTATCTCTATTTGAATGGAAAAGTGTTATACTTTTAAAGCCTGTGAGGCAGAGCATTGAGAAGGAGCTAGTATGTATATTTCAGGCTGCAAGGAATATTCTTTTACAGATGTTCAGAACCAGCATGACCAGGCACAGGCAACAGAGTGCAGAGGTTACAGCTACAGGAATAGATCCAATATGCAGTCAGGTTTATTCTTCTGTGTCATAGTCTTAACACACAGTCTGTCATCAAGAAGTGGCTGACTCAATGGAAATGTGGAATGGCTCTCTAAAGACTCAGCTATGGTACCTTCTTGGAGATGGCACCTCGAAAGAATGGGATTCTGTCTTGCCAAATTCTGAGCACTGCAATGAAGAGTAGCCACCCTTGCTGCAACTAGAGAAAAGCCTGAGCAGCAACAAAGACCCAGCACAGCCAAAAATAAAATAAATATAAATAAATTAATTAATAGTATTTTTTTTCCCCATGATCCAGCAGATGTTGGCAATTTGATCTCTGGTTCCTCTGCCTTTTCTAAAACCAGCTTGAACATCTGGAAGTTCACGGTTCATGTATTGCTGAAGCCTGGCTTGGAGAATTTTGAGCATTGTTTTACTAGGGTATGAGATGAGTACAATTGTGCAGTAGTTTGAGCATTCTTTGCAATTGCCTTTCTTTGGGATTGGAATGAAAACTGACCTTTTCCAGTCCTGTGGCCACTGCTGAATTTTCCAAATGTGCTGGCATATTGAGTGCAGCACTTTCACAGCATCATCTTTCAGGATTTGAAACAGCTCAGCTGGAATTCCATCACCTCCACTAGCTTTGTTCATAGTGATGCTTTCTAAGGCCCACTTGACTTC
>SJYA01001092.1:12982-38107 GCA_006410615.1 Neotragus moschatus
ACCTCAGATATGCAGATGACACCACCCTTATGGCAGAAAGTGAAGAGGAACTAAAAAGCCTCTTGATGAAAGTGAAAGATGAGAGTGAAAAAGTTGGCTTAAAGCTCAGCATTCAGGAAACTAAGATCATGGCATTCGGTCCCATCACTCCATGGAAAATAGATGGGGAAACAGTGTCAGACTTTATTTTTTGGGCTCCAAAATCACTGCAGATGGTGACTGCAGCCATGAAATTGAAAGACCCTTACTCTTTGGAAGAAAAGTTATGACCAACCTAGATAGCATATTCAAAAGCAGAGATATTACTTTGCTGACTAAGGTCTGTTTAGTCAAGGCTATGGTTTTTCCAGTGGTCATGTATGGATGTGAGAGTTGGACTGTGCAGAAGGCTGAGTGCTGAAGAACTGATGCTTTTGAACTGTGGAGTTGGAGAAGACTCTTGAGAGTCCCTTGGACTGCAAGGAGATCCAACCAGTCCATTCTGAAGGAGATCAGCCCTGGGATTTCTTTGGAAGGAATGATGCTGAAGCTGAAACTCCAGTACTTTGGCCACCTCATGCAAAGAGTTGACTCATTGGAAAAGACTCTGATGCTGGGAGGGGTCGGGGGCAGGAGGAGAAGGGGACGACAGAGGATGAGATGGCTGGATGGCATCACTGACTTGATGGGTGTGAGTCTGAGTGAACTCCGGGAGTTGGTGATGGACAGGGAAGCCTGGCGTGTTGCGATTCATGGGTTGCAAAGAGTCGGACACAATGGAGTGACTCAACTGAACTGAACTAATAGTATTTTTAAAAAGAAACAGTGTATGAGAATGTAAAGCAATGACTTTATATGCAGACAAGCAATCCTTTAAGTATTAAGATGCTAGAAAAAAACAGCTTAAAAATACAGAAACAGAGAATACCCATTCACAGTTCCTTTGAGGATGAAATTTATCCAAAAAGGAGATGATTTGAGAAACTGGCAAAAAGCTCTTGATGCCTGTAATATGTTATCTGTGGGTCAAACTATAGAACAAAGATAGGAAAAAGGGTGGAGAAAATGTATGTAAACTTTGTGTGTGCTAACAGTGACTGAACAGTGGGGGATGGGGAGAGCGTGGGGAAAGCACGGTGAGCTCACCCATTCTCACAGAGAGAACAGGTCAGCATCCAAGGATGGCACTCAGAGCTGGCAAATAGGACAGCAGAAACCTAAATAAGGTCAAAGCCCTGAGGGCCTCATACAAGTAATTAACTGAAAAAGAACCACTAACCAGAAATACAAACCTCACTTCCAAAAGAAATACAAAAACAAAAGGAAACTAATCATACAGAGAATTTGTTGCGGTTTTAGTCACTTCAGTGGTGTCTGACTCTTTGCAACTCCATGGATTGTACTCTGCCAGGTTCTGTTGTCNAATTAACTGAAAAAGAACCACTAACCAGAAATACAAACCTCACTTCCAAAAGAAATACAAAAACAAAAGGAAACTAATCATACAGAGAATTTGTTGCGGTTTTAGTCACTTCAGTGGTGTCTGACTCTTTGCAACTCCATGGATTGTACTCTGCCAGGTTCTGTTGTCCATGGGATTCTCCAGGCAAGAATACTGGAGTGGGTTGCCATTTCCTTCTCCAGGTGATCTTCCCGACCCAGGAATCAGACTTGGGTCTCCTGCATTGCAGGCTGATTTTTTACCACTGAGCTCCAGAGTGAATATGACATGGTAAAAGATAGTTGACACCACAAAGTATCAGTTATATCAGTAAACGTAGATGAATTGAACTTACGTAACAGAAGATTATATATACTATATAACAGCGAAAATGAAGTGAAGCATTTCAGTTTCAGTCATTTGACCTTTAGTGATCTCAGGGCTTGCAGACAGAACACATGAGTCACAGGAGTGAGAGCAGGCAGGAAGCTAGGAGGGAATCACACAGTTCGTCTCATAGAAAACGACTTCTGGTGGGGCTTCCCAGGTGGCGCTAGGTGTAAAGAAACCCGCCTGCCAATGTACTTGGGTTAGATCCCTGGGTCAGGAAGATCCCCTGAAGGAGGGCATGGCAACTCACTCCAGTATTCTTGCCTGGAGAATCCCACAGACAGAGGAGCCTGGTGGGTTATGGTTCACGGGGTTGCAAAGAGTCAAACATGACTGAAGTGATTTGGCACACACACGCACGCGCGCGCACACACACACACACACACACACACACACGTGGTGGGGGTACGTGGGGAGGGGGTGAGAAAATGCAAAATGATGGGGCCAAAATGTACCTGAGAGGCCCTCAGTCCTGCAGTGTAGTCTCCCCCACAGTAGGTTCACCATCCGGGCAGAGTTGACAGTAGACTCACTTGGGCCTCTTTTATTAATACCAGGCAGGTTGGATTGTGGGTCCTCCAGGGATCTGAGACTTGCAGGAACTGCAAAGAGGAGATGGAACAACTTGTACTAGTGAAGCCAACTGCATAGACCTGCCAGTAAGGATTTCCTCAGACCCAGGAGGCTCTTGAACATGAATAAAGAACAAGCAGTTAGGAAGAATCTACTGGAGATATGGGGCCTGAAACCTGTCATTATTGACATGAACTCAGTAGATGGGTTGAGTAACAACATGTATTCAACCAACTAGTAAATCAAAAGATCCAGTCAAAGAAGTGTGGATGAAAACAATAAACAGTCTATAATGGGAATAGAAAAGAGTTTTAGCTGAGCCAAACTGAGGGCTATAGCCCAGAAGACAGCCTCTCAGATTACTCTGAGGGACTGCTCCAGAGAAACATGGTTTATAGCATGGTTTTGTCTGGTCAGAGCAAAGAACATCAAAGTAAGGGATACAGTCCTTCAGGGTTTTTTTTTTTTTTTTTTAAAATCAGATCAGCACATATATATTGAATCGGTATGACCTTGGCATGTGAAGTGTAGTCTTATCATCCAAGGGTACCAGCATTGGTGTCCCAGGAAGCAAGAGACACTTCAGTTCAGTCACTCAGTCGTGTCCGACTATTTGCTACCCCACCGACTGCAGCACGCCATGCTTCCCTGTCGATCACCAACTCTCGGAGCTTGCTCAGACTCATGTCCATAGAGTCGGTGATGCCATTCAACCATCTCATCCTCTGTCATCCCCTTCTCCTCCCGCCTTTAATCTTTCCCAGAGTCAGAGTTTTTTCAAATGAGTCAGTTCTTCACATCAGGTGGCCAAAGTATTGGAGTTTCAGCTTCAGCATGAGTCCTTCCAGTGAATATTCAGGGTTGATTTCCTTTAGGGTTGACTGGTTGGATCTCCTCGCAGTCTAAGAGACTCTCAACACCACAGTCTTCTCCAACACCACAGTTCAAAAGCATCAATTCTTCAGCTCTCAGCTTTCTTTATAGTCCAACTCTCACATCCATACATGACTACTGGAAAAGCTGTAGCTTTGACTAGACAGACCTTTGTTGGCAAAGTAATGTCTCTGCTTTTTAATATGCTATCTAGGTTGGTCATAGGGCTTCCCTGATATCTCAGTTGGTAAAAAATCCACCTGCAATGCAGGAGACCCTGGTTTGATTCCTGGGTTGGGAAGATCCCCTGGAGAAGGGAAAGGCTACCCACTCCACTATTCTGTCCTGGAAAATTGGTCACTTATTTAATCTTTTTTTTTTTTAATAAGAGACACTTATTTTATCTTTATTTATTAATTTAAATTTTCTATTTATTTATTTTGGGCTGTGCTGGGTCTTCGTTGCTGCACAGGCTTTCTCTAGTTGTGGCGAGCTGGGGCTACTCGAGTTCTGGTGCTCATGCTTCTCACTGCTGTGGTCCCTTCTGTTGTGGAGTCAAGGTTCTAGGGTATGCAGACTTCAGTAGTTGCAGCTCCTGGGCTCTAGAGCACAGACTCAATAGCTGTGGTGGGTGGGCCTAGTTGGTTCAGGGCATATGGAATCTTCCAAGATCAGGTATCGAACCTGCGTCACCTGCATTTGTCGGCAGACTCTTTACCACTGAGTCACCAGAGAAGCCCTAATTCTTTGCTTTTAACATGGAACAGCCTACTTCTGGTGGATGAGCTCTTTTTTAAAATAATGAAAGCACATGTATAGGGTATGTTCGCTAGATCATAAATAGGCTATTCTAGTTAGCATAAAATTCGTTAGCTCATGTTTAAGCCAGAAGGACTTTCCCATACCTCAGTATGTGAATATTTCTTTTATGAGAAGTGTCCTAGAAAACTTTGGGAGGAGATTAAAAAGATGGACATTCTTAAAGATTAAGGAAGGGACTTCTCTGGTGGCCCAGTGGTTAAGAATCCACCTTCCAATGCAGGGGCCACTGGTTCAGTCCCTAGTCTGACAAGATCTCATATGCCTCAGGCAGTCAGTTCAGTTGCTCAGTCATGTCCAACTCTTTGCTACCCCGTGTACTGCAGCATGCCAGGCTTCACTGTTCATCACCAACTCCTGGAGCTTGCTGAAACTTATGTTGATCAAGTTGGTGATGCCATCTAACCATCTCATCCTCTGTCGTTCTCTGCTCCTTCTGCCTTCAGTCTTTCCCAGCATCAGAGTCTTTTCCTATGAGTCAGTTCTTCCCATCAGGTGGCCAAAATATTGGAGCTTCAGCATCAGTCCTTCCAATGAATATTCAGGACTGATCTTCAGGATGGACTGATTTGATCTCTTTGCAGTCCAAGGGACTCTCAAAAGTCTTCTCCAACACCACTGTTCAAAAGCATCAATTCTTCAGTGCTCAGCTTTCTTTATGGTCTAAACTCTCACATCCATACATGACTGGAAAAACCATAGCTTTGACTAGACGGACCTTTGTTGGCAAAGTAATGTCTCTGCTTTCTAATATGCTGTCTAGGTTGGTCATAACTTTTCTTCCAAGGGGCAAGCGTCTTTTAATTTCATGGCTGCCATCACCATCTGCAGTGATTTTGGAGCCCAAAAAAAGAAAGTCTGTCACTTTCCATTGTTTCCTCATCTATTTGCCATGAAGTGATGGGACCAGATGGCATGATCTTAGGTTTTTGAATGTTGAGTTTTAAGCCAATGTTGAGTTTTTCACTCCCCTCTTTCACTTTCATCAAGGGGCTCTTTAGTTGCTCTTTGCTTTCTGCCATAAGGGTGGTCATCTGCATATCTGAGGTTATTGATATTTCTCCCGGCAATCTTGATTCCAGCTTGTACTTCATCCAGCCCGCCATTTCGCATGATGTACTCTGCAATTAAGTTAAATAAGCAGGGTGACAATATACAGCCTTGACGTACTCCTTTCCCAGTTTGGAACCAGTCCATTGTTCCATGTCTAGTTCTAGCTGTTGCTTCTTGACCTGCATACACATTTCTGGGGAGGCAGATCAGGTGATCTGGTATTCACATGCCTCAGGGCAGCTAAGCCTCCACAAAAATTGAGCCAGCTGTTTAGAGCCTTGTGCCCTAACTACTGAGCCTGCAAGTCCTGGCGCCTGTGCTCCACAACGAGAAAAGCCACTGCAAGGAGAAGCCCGCACACTGCGACGAAGTATAGCTCCTGCTCACTGCAACTAGAGAAAGCCCAGGCATAGCAACAAAGACACAGTGCAGCCAAAACTAAATAAGTAAAAAGTTTAAATATATATTAAAAAATCAGTAATAGAATTTAGAAATGATAGAATCCATTTCCACAGAGTTGGTTCACTGGGTGGATAACGAAATCAAAAGTAACAAGACATAAGCAAAAAATCCATTCTGCCTTGGTTATTATCTGTAATTGCTAAAATGAAAGCAAAAGAGTGTTGCCGATCCTGAGACTGGGCCAAGCTTGGATTACAGCTGGTCTGAGCTCCAGGCACTAGTATCAGGGCCACTGTCAAAGGCAGAAGTGATACTGGAACCACAGTGAAGATATGTATATATTATATATGTTACGTTATGGGCTTCCCAGATGGCGCTAGTGGTAAAGAACCCACCTGCCAATGCAGGAGACATAAGGAATGTGGGTTCAATCCCTGGATTGGGAAGATNGCACTAGTATCAGGGCCACTGTCAAAGGCAGAAGTGATACTGGAACCACAGTGAAGATATGTATATATTATATATGTTACGTTATGGGCTTCCCAGATGGCGCTAGTGGTAAAGAACCCACCTGCCAATGCAGGAGACATAAGGAATGTGGGTTCAATCCCTGGGTTGGGAAGATCCCCTGGAGGGATGGCATGGCAGCCTGCTCCAGTATTCTTGCCTGGAGAGTCGTATGGATAGAGGAGCCTGATTGGCTACAGTCCATAGGGTCACAAAGAGTTGGACACAACTGAAGTGACTCAACACACACACACATGTTATATAAGTTATATATATTTTTAAACTTAGAAGACTTTACAGATTTGCATGTCATTCTTGCACAGGGGCCATGCTAATCTCTGTATCATTCCAATTTTAGTGTAGTGCTGCTGAAGTGAATACAAGCTCTGATAGCGAAGGGCCCTAAATAACTTTGCTTTATTTATTCTTTGTGGAAGAATTTTTAAAGCTGGAAGACAAAGATGGCTAGAGGCCTCCAATTATCTGGGGCAATGGCCCTGCAATATAATCAAGATAAGAACTGACCCCTGCTGGAGACCCAAGGCCATCCGAACTTGAGTGAGTAAAATGGTCAGAGAATGGAGAAGAGACTTTTCTGGGACTCCTTGATATGGGAGCCCCATGCACTGTGATTCCAAAATCTGTATGTGAACAGTGCTATAGCTGAACTGGGAGGATAAATGGGATAAAGGTGAAAGTCTGGATGAAAACTGAAGACATGAACAGACTATAGGAAGTGGTTGCATNCTGATTCATGGGGCCTCAAATAGTCGGACACGACTGAGCGACTGAACTGAACTGAGTAGTGTCTGATTCTTTGTGACCCCATGGATCCACCAGGCTCCTCTGGCCATAGAATTCTCCAGGCAAGAATACTGGAGTGGGGAACCATTCCCTTCTCCAGGGGATCTTCCTAACCCAGGGATTGAACCTGGACCTCCTGCATTGCAGGCAGGTTCTTTACCATCTGAGCCACCAGGAAAGCCCGTGCAGAATGGTAGCTGAACATGAAGTTTAATGATTTATGCAGTTTACCTTGGTACCTTGAGAGAAGCTCAGAGTAAGATGTTATTGCCTCTTAGCTCAGTTATACCAGATGCCTGAAAGGATGATGACATATTGCTGAGACCACTCTTGCTTTTACAGCCTGAAACAACTGAATGGAAGTCATAAATCTGAATGACATCCATCACTCTGGGAGACATTTCCATCACTGAACTAATTCTTACCGCCTGAGTGGAACTCTGGTCATGTACCAGAGGTTTTCCAGCATATGTCTGCTGCCACACTGCAACAGTGTGCAACACTGGCCTTGTTATAATACTTATATTCATAGTCACATGCATTGGGGAAATTCAGTTAAAGCCCCTTGAGGAAGTCAAATAGGTGGAAAATGACTGGTCTCAGGAAGAACTGGATTTACCTAATTATTAGCTAATTTCTATGGTAAATAATTCTGTACAACTTTATCATAAGATACAAAGGGGACAATGAACAATTGAATTAGCAGAAAAATATGAAAATGCTTGTAGGACAGATGAGTTGTTTGTTTATCCCTACTCTGACAGGGACACTTGACCCTGTATTCAGGTCAAGAAGCAACAGTTAGAACCGGACATGGAACAACTAACTGGTTCAAAATTGGGAAAGGAGTACAACAAGGCTGTATATTGTCAGGCTGCTCTGCAGAGTACATCATGCAAAACGCCAGGCTAGATGAATCACAAGCTGGAATCAAGATTGCTGGGAGAAATATCAACAACCTCAGATGTGCAGATGAATACCACTCTAATGGCAGAAAATGAAGAGGAACTAAAGAACCTCTTGACGAGGGTGAAAGAAGTGGTTGAAAAAACTTTTTTGAAATTCAACATTCAGAAAACTAAGATCATGGCATCAGATCCCATTGCTTAATGGCAAATAGAAGGGGGAGGGATGGAAGCAGTGACAGATTTTATTTTCTTGGGCTCCAGAATTACTGCAGATGATGACTGCAGCTGTGAAATTAAACTGTGCTTGCGGAAAGCTATGATAAACCTAGATGGCGTATTAAAAAGCAAAGACATCACTTTGCCAACAAAGGTCTGTCTAGTCAACGCTATGGTTTTTCCAGTAGTCATGTATGGATGTGAGAGTTGGACTATAAAGAAAGCTGAGCACCGAAGAGTTGATGCTTTCAAATTGTGGTGCTGGAGAAAACTTTCTTTAAAGAGTCCCTTGGACAGCAAGGACACCAAACCAGTCAATCATCAGGGAAATCAACCCTGAATATTCGTTGGAAGGACTGATGCTGAAAGTGAAGCTCAATACTTTGGCCACCTGATGCAAAGAACAGACTTAATGGAAAAGACCCTGATGCTGGGAAAGACTGAGGGCAAAAGGAGAAGAGGGCGTCAGAGGATGAGATGGTTAGTTAGCATCACCAACTCAGTGAACACAAATTTGAGCAGACTCTGGGAGATAGTGGAGGACAGGGAAGCCTGGCATGCTGGAGTCCATGGGGTCATAAATCACTGGACATGACTTAGCAATTGAACAACAACAATAACCTCAACACTGGTCCCCCAACTATTTGGCAATATGATCATTTTTCTGTCAGAGCCTTGGCCATAGGCAAAGGTTGTCCTGTGCCTTAAAGAATTTAACTGTCCCAAAAGAGGTCTGGATTTTGCCCTCAGGTCCTGGGAGATACCTTTGTTTTCCTTAAATTATGCTTTATTTCCTGGGAGTGTTGGGCTCAGTTCAGTTCAGTCGCTCAGTCATGTCTGACTCTTTGCTACCCCCACGGATTGCAGCTTGCCAACCTTCCCTGTCCATCACCAACTCTCAGAGCTTGCTCAAACTCATGGCCATAGAGTTGGTGATGCCATCCAACCATCTCATCCTCTGTCATCCCCTTCTCCTCCCGCCTTTAATCTTTCCTAGCATCAGGGTCTTTTCAAAGGAGTCAGTTCTTCACATCAGGTGGCCAAAGTATTGGAGTTTCAGCTTCAGCATGAGTCCTTCCAGTGAATATTCAGGATTGATTTAGAGTTGACTGGTTGGATATCCTTGTAGTCTAAGGGACTCTCAAGCGTCTTCTCCAACACCACAGTTCAAAAGCATCAGTTCTTTGGTGCTCAGTTTTCTTTGTATCCAACTCTCACTCCATTCATGACTGCTGGAAAAACCATAGCTTTGACTAGATGGANATTGATTTAGAGTTGACTGGTTGGATATCCTTGTAGTCTAAGGGACTCTCAAGCGTCTTCTCCAACACCACAGTTCAAAAGCATCAGTTCTTTGGTGCTCAGTTTTCTTTGTATCCAACTCTCACTCCATTCATGACTGCTGGAAAAACCATAGCTTTGACTAGATGGACCTTTGTTGGCAAAGTAATGTCTCTGTTTTTAACGTGCTGTGTAAGTTGGTCATAGCTTTTCTTCCAAGGAGCGTTCGGCTAGCCAGAGAAAAAGACCTGATTTAGGGTGGGTGCTGACCACACCTCAGGGTGGGGACTACTCACACCAGAAAAACTACACAGGTGATTTAGGGTCACAAGGTGTCGGTTGATCTGCAGAGTGAGATTAACCGATCAATGTCTTGCCTAAGGATCTCAGAACAGCCTCCCTAGTGCACAGTATACCGTGCATTTCCTGGCTACACAGAGAGAAGGAGCAGACACCCCACGTTTTTCACTTCTGTAGATGCATGAACTTCTTCACTTTGTCTATCTTAATCTGTATCCCTTTTCTGTAAGAAACTGTATAATACAGTGTATATAGGGAGTATACTAGCTTTGAGCAGGTTCTGTGAGTCCTTGAAAATTGCTACTCCCAACAGTGCTTTGGTGAAACCCCTGAAGTTGCAGTTAGGGTCTGAAGTGATGGTGGTCTCATGTGAGTGTGATCCTTCTCATCTCTAACCTGTACCGTTTGTTAATCTCCTCCCAAAGCTTAGTAGGAATCTGAATGATGAGCCTCTCCCTCTAACTGCCAAACAGGTAAGGACTTGCGCTCTTAAGAAAGTAAACAAAACAAAATAATACAGGACTTTCCTGGTGGTACAGTGGATGGGAATCCATCTGCCAGGGCAGGGGACATGGGTTCAATCCCTGCTCAGGGAGGATTCCATATGCCATGGCGCAACTAAGACCCTGTGGCCCAGTTACTGAGTCCGTGCTCTACAGCCCGGGAGCTGCGACCGAAGCCTGTACACCTAGAGCCTGTGCTCCACGACAGAAGCCAGCGCAGCGAGAAGCCTGCACACCGCAATGGTGCCCTCACTCACGCAACGAGAGAAAGGCTGTGCGCAGCAGCCAAAGAATAAATAAATTGGAAAAAAACCCAATATATACTTCTTTTTAATGCTCCATTATATTTTCTCTCACTTTTATATTCTAGAATCAGTAAAAAATTATAAGGCATGAGAAGAAACAAGAAAATATGCTTTATAATAAAGAGAAAATATAGTCAATGGAAGCCCCCCTCCCAAAAATAAAACCCTAAGTTATTGGAATTAGCAGGCAAGGACATGCAACAACTATTATAAATATATAAACTAATTAATAGCGAAAGAATAATTGTGACAGAGAAGGGATAATAATAAGTTGAATAGTGTCCCTCAAAAATTCATGTTCACCAGAACTTTGAATGTGACCTGATTTGGAAATAGGATCGCTACAGATATAGTTATAAAATGAGGTCAGTCTGGGACCCTCAGGATGGAACCAACCCTGCTGACACCTGGAGTCTGTACTTCTCCAGAACTGTCAGAGAACAAATGTCTATTGTTGTAGGCCACTCAGTTATAATACTGTGTTATGGAAGCCCATAACACATGGGTAATGAGATATTCTGGGATATGGGTAGAATACTTTTAAAAAAGGACTAAGTGGAAATTCTAGATCTGAAAAATACAATAGCTGAAGTAAAAACTACAATGGATGGGCTAAACGCCAAATTAGATGTTACAGAAGAAAGAGTAAGCAAACTTGAAGCCAAGTAAATACAACTTATCCACAATGAAGCAGAGAGTGTAAAACACACACACACACATTAACAATGCTGTATTGTAAAGAATTAGCCTTCAATTAAAAAAAATTAAAATTAACAGCATCAATTCCCCTTGATATATTATGAAACTGGGAAACATACATGAAATTGAGATCAGATTAAGAAAGGCGAGAGAGAAGAGAGGTGGAGAAAAATATTTGAAGAACTAAAGACTGAAAAACATTCCAAATGCTTAAAACACACCAAAGCAAGGCAAATGCAAAGAAAACCACATCCACGGGTATCATAGCCAATGAAAGTGAGAGTGAAAGTTGTTCAGTTGTGATGAACTCTTTGTGACCTCATGGACTGTAGCCTGCCAGGCTCCTCTGCCCATGAGATTCTCCAGGCAAGAATACTGGAGTGAGTAGCCATTCCCTTCTCCAGAGGATCTTCCCAACCCAGGTCTCTGACATTGCAGGTGGATTCTTTACCGTCTGAGCTACCAGAGCCAATCACTGAAAAAAATAAAAAAAAAATTAGAGGAAATAAATACATTATATACAGTGGGAAGTGATAAGAATTCCAGCTGACATGGAAAAGAAATACTAGTCAGAAGGCAAACCAGTAACGTAATTAAAGTGCTGAAAGGCAGTCAACCTAGAATCTTATATGTAGTGTAAATATGCTACAGAAATGAAGATGAAATGAATACATTTTCAGTGAAGAAAAGCTGGTAGAATGTGTGTTGTTAAAAGACCTGCACTGCAAGGAAGGCCAAAGGCAGCTCTTTTGGCTGAAGGAAGATGGTGCCAATAAAACCCAGCTCTCCAGGACAGAATGAAGAATGCTGGAAATGGTAAAAGTGTGGAGAAATATAAAAGATTATTTGTTCTTAATTTTTAAAAAGTCAATTGACTGTTCAAAGCAAGATTGTAGCAATGTATTCTAGGAATTTTAATACATATAGAGATAAAATATATAATAACAGTAGTAAAAAGGATGGTAGTAAATGAAGCATAATGGTGTATGTTTCTTACCTTATATTTTAAATTGTATAATATTAATTCAGAGTAGACTATGCTAATTTAAAGACATTTGTTATTACAGTTCTTAAAGTGAATACTTAAAAGATCACTTGAAAGAGGAAATAAGCCAATTGTAGATATTAATATATAATATATAATGCAAGGCTGATAAAAGACTCAAATAATCCAAAATAAGTCAGAAAAGGAGGGAAAAGAGGAAAAGGACAGATGGTACAAATGTAAAATAAAAATCAAGATGATAGACCTTAAAATCAACTATGTCAAAATAACTGTATTAAACACAATTCAAAGGCAGAGATTATCAGCCCACAGGGGAAAACTCCCATCATATGCTATTTGTAGGATAAACGTTAAATACTAAGACACTGTAAGGTAAAAAGTAAAAAAGACGGGAAAAAACACTCAATGAGAGCACTAATCAAAAGGAACTGTTGTGACTATATTAATATCAAAGTAGTGTTAAAGAAAAGATGGTCAAAGATAAAGAGGGATATTTCATAATGCAAAAATAATGAAGTCAACAAGAAGATAAAACAATCATGAATGTATATGCACCTAGAGTTTCACAATATATAAAGTAAAATGTCATAGACAATTTCACAATTAAATTTGGAGATTTTAACACTTATCTTCTACTAATTGATAGAACTAACAGACAAAAAAGATCAGTAAGGATATAAAATTTTTTTTTTATACAACACAGTCAACCAACTTAATCTGATGCTTTCAGAACACTACAGGTAACAACTGGAGGATGTATGTTATTTTTACATGCATATAAAACATTCATCAAGATAGATCATACACTGGAACATATAGGCTTTGATAAATTTGAGTAATCAAATGATCAAAATCATAAGAGTATATTTGCCCACCATAAATTACAAGCCAATAATAAAAAGACATCTAGAAAACTCCCAAGTATTGGACATTATGGAAAACACTTCAGGTTACCCACAGGCCTCAGGTCAAAGAAAAATTCTAAAAATATCTCTATGTGAATGAAAAACAAAACAAAAACAACACCTTAAAGTTTGTGGGATGGAGTGAAAGCAAGGTGCAGAAAAGAAGAAAGGAATAAAGTGAATTATGTACATTTCCATGTTAAGAAACCCAGATAACAAAGGAGTAAAAGAAATCCAAAGTTGATTGTTTTAAAAAAATTAACAAAATTGATATACTCCCAGTAAAACTTATCAAGGGTGGTGGTGGGGAATCTACCTATATCAGGAATAAAAATGTGGACATACTACAGGTTTTACAGAGGCCTTTTCCAGGCGACCCCACCCAGGATAACCAGGACTGTCAGCCACCTCTGAGACGTAGTTTAGCCAGGCCTGGCCTCATGGCCTATTCCCCTGCACTTGCAGAGGGAGCAGTTGGCCTTCCTGACTCTGTCAGTCACTGTGTTGTGCAGCTCCTGACAACATGCCTGGAGTGGCATTCCGGCTGTGGCCTCCAAGTTGCGGGCCTGTTGACTGCTATGCCACTGGCCTTCTGTGTACATAGAGACCCAGGCCCACTACGGTCTGCTGTCCTCTCCCCCAATGACAGCTTGCACAGGCTTCCTCTATTGCTGTGCTCATAGGCAGATAGAGAAGGCTGACCCTGAGGGACACAGAGCCACTGCTGTTTTCAGAAGGATAGAGGCCTGGGGACTTCCTGGAGGAAGTGACATGTAAGCCAAACTAGCAGGGTTAGGGAAGTGGGGCAAGGGCAGTGCATGTGGCCTGACAGGGCAGAAGGAAGGCACAGCCAGCTTGAACTTTGTCCTCAGGGCTGAGGGAGTCTTGGAGGGTCTTTCAGCAGGGACACAGCCTGGTTAGCTCAGTGACCATGGAATGCTACTCTCTGGGAAGAAGGGAGGGTGAGTGAACTGGGAGAGGCTGGGACAGGGAGCATAGAGAAGAGGCTGGGCAGGGTCCTGGGTCTGAGCCAGGCCTCAGCTCCAGTACTGTCCCTACCCTCCCCCCCCCCACCATTACTCTCCCCTGCAGGGAAGGAGGTGAGAGGGTCCTGGGCGAACGGCAGGAGCTGTCTCCTTGGGCATCCTGTCCCTAGCGTGAAAGAGCATGGTGAGCCGGGGGCTGAGGCCCTGAAAGCTGCCCTCTTCCAGATGTCCTGACTGGGGCAAGGCAGCAGGGTGGGGGTCCCCTTCTCCCCTCTCACTCACTCAGGGCACAGATGCAGGCTCTGCCCCTTGGAGCCCAGAGGACACTGGTTTCGGACAGAACCTGCACTAAAGTGTGGGCAGTAAGGGGTGAGGGGTGGGGAGGCCATACGGCTTCAGTGTGCAGGCTGAACTCAGCAGGACCTGGGGGTCTGGGGAAGAGGCTCTAAGCCCAGTCACTGCTGAGAGGGCAGGAGCACTGGAGGCTTCTGCCCAGCCCTATGCCCAGATGGGACTAGTACTAGCATTGCCTCAGAGGGGCCCAGAAGGGCATCCAAAGGTTTGGGGCAGGAGCCCCATCCTCCCCTGCTTGCCCCACTCCCTGGGAAGGATTGTTTCCTGTTCCTCTAGTTAGTGGCCCTGGGAAGCCTGAGGGCCGTGTTGTTCCCTAGCTCAAAGCCTACCCTTCTAGGATGAAGTCCAAACTCCTTGACATGGTTACTCAAGTTCGCTTTGCAGCTTCTGCCTCACTTCCACAACCTCCAGTTGGAGCAGCCCTAACTTTGAGCTTCCCTGGTAGCTCAGCTGGTAAAGAATCTGCCTGTAATGTAGGAGACCCTGGTTCGATTCCTGGGTCAGGAAGAGCCTCTGGAGACAGGACGAGCTACCCACACCAATATTCTTGGGCTTCCCTAGTGGCTCAGATGGTAAAGAATCTGCCTGCAATGTGGGAGACCTGGGTTCAATCCCTGAGTGGGAATATCCCCTGGAGGAGGGCATGGCAACCCATTCTAGTGTTCTTGCTTGGAGAATCCCATGGACAGAAGAGCCTGGAGGGCTACAGACCATGGAGTCCCAGAGTTGGACACAACTGATCACGCAGTACAACTCTTGAAGAGCTCCCTCCCGCTGCTGGGAGCTCTTATCCTTCACAGCTCTCCCCGCCTAAGGCTCGGCCACGTCTCAGGTATCTTACTAGTTGGTTTGTGCCTACACTGTGTGGGTGCTGACTTTAGTGAAATAAAATGGGAAATTTATTCACAAGTCTTGTGACATTTTTCTGTGGGGGTGGGGGTTTGGGGAACCCTCCAGTCTCTTCTGAGCCCTGAAAGCCTCTCCAGTGTCAACCTGCACTGTTATCTTTGATCTTTCTACACTGGCCACATTGACCGTCTTTCCATCTGCATACATCCTTTCAGTCCCAGGGCCTCTGCACCTGCTATTAGTGTGTCTGGAATTCTCATATATTCCTCCTATACATAGATAACACCTCCTCATCCCTGCCCCAGAAAAACCTTTGACCTCTCTGATTAGGCCCAATGCTCCTTTAGGAAGTGCGTTTACATTGTGTCTTTTCCTATGTGGACCTGTCACACTGTATCTTTACTGTGTGATTACTGTGTCAGTCTCCCTCCGCCTCAAGCAAGAGCTTGGGAGAGGGAAGGACCCTGTCTGGTTCTGCCCAACCTTGTGTTCTCCAGCCCCCAGCACATTACGTAGGGTCCTGCAAGTTCTCAGCAAATATTTCATGAGTGAACGGGTGGGTGAAAGGGTGGATAGTCCCAGGCAGCAGTTCTTGGCTGAGCATGTCAGTGATTCCTCTAGAAGTGACTCCTAGAGAAACTCAAAAGTTTTGTCCAAAGAACTGAGAGGACTGACTGCTGTGTGCCATGTGTTTACCCAGGGCTGTCTATAAAAGAATCTAGTTCCTCCTTCTCCCTCCTCTCCATTTCCAGGCCATAGATTCAGCCCCATCCTAACAGTAATACTCAACTCTTTAACAGCTGCTTTCATCTTCTGAGCTCCACCCTTAGACTGTCGCTGTCTCCGCAGGGGCGGAGCCGCCCCTAGAAGTCACTGAATCATCTCCTTCGGGAGGCTAGGCAGTCAAGTTAAAAAAGGGCTCATTGACTCTGGGTAAGGCAACCAAAGCCTGCCAGGAGCAGACTGAGGTGCTGCTGCTGAATAGCCTGCAGCAGTACCGTCAGGACCAGGGCGACGGATCCAAGTCGGAGGATGAGCTGGACCAAGCCAGCACCCCTACAGATGTTCGGGATATCGACCCATGAGGATGTGGTGTGGGCCAAGTGAGAGGGGTGCATCCAATCCGCTCTCTCCTTCTCTCTGGTTGTATTTGGGTCTCTTACATTTTAGGATGAAACTTTAAAAATAAATTCTGCCCCCACCTAGATCCTATTGAAAGATCTTTTAGAAGTGAGAGATAAAGGTCCTATAAGAACGATATCATTACAAGCATTTGGTGCCTATCTGAAGTACAACAGAAGGGAATCCCTTATATATGCCAACAGTTACTGTTTGATGATGTTAAAAGTCATAGTAACATGCTTACACGGAGAAGGCAATGGCACCCCACTCCAGTACTCTTGCCTGGAAAATCCCATGGACGGAGGAGCCTGGAAGTTCTGAAGTCCATGGGGGTCGCTGAGGGTCGGACTCGACTGAGCGACTTCACTTTCACTTTTCACTTTCATGCATTGGAGAAGGAAATGGCAACCCACTCCAGTGTTCTTGCCTGGGGAATCCCGGGGACGGGGGAGCCTAGTGGGCTGCCATCTATGGGGTCGCACAGAGTCGGACACAACTGAAGTGACTTAACAGAAAGGCAACCATGGGCTCTGTGGGAGGAAAAAGCCTGTGTCAGGTTACAAAATCAGCAGCTCCTACAAACTGAGCACGGCTCTGATCCTTCAATGCCCAGGTCTTCGACGACAACGGTTTCGCAGGGCTTCCCGAACTTACAGGAAGGAAGGCACTTTCCGAGCCACATACCTGAGAAGTAGCGGTGAGAGAACTCAACTCTGATGGCTCCAGAACCCAGGACTTTAGCCAGCTGGTTCTCATAAATCGGCACACTTCTGACGTTTTTATAGCAACAACAGCTTCCCTGCAGATGAGAAGGCGGGAGACTATTCCCATTCGCCACAGTAGGAAGCTGAAGATCAGCGAGGAGCTACGGGGGCAGAGGGCAAGCCTGCAAGGATACTAACCCTCTAGCTCCGGAACCCGGAGAAGGCACTGGCACCCCAGTCCAGTACTCTTGCCTGGAGACTCCCAAGGACGGAGGAGCCTGATGGGCTGCCGTCTATGGGGTCGCACAGAGTCGAACACGACTGAAGCGACTTAGCAGCAGCAGCGGCTGCAGCTCCGAAGCCAGATCCGCGCTTCTGTCCCCCGGCGCTTGCGCACTGCGGCCCCATTCCCCGCTTAACCCCGCCCCCATTGCCGGCGTTTTCAAATTTGAAACCTGCTCCTTTTCCCGCCCGAACATGTTGACCAGCGGCGGGAGAGGGCGGAGCCGCGCGCAGCCAATAGTGCCTCCGAGGCCTTCCTGCTCCGCCCATAGGGTGACGTTAGCGAGCCACACGCAGCGGAGAGCAAATGGGCGAGGGTGTCCGCCGGCCCCGCCTCCGCGGCGCCCACGTGCAGCGGCCGAGCCCCGGGCCTCGGGTGGACCACCCGGCCGCAGAGCACCATTCATCGTGCGGGCCTCTAGTCACCAGTACTGGGCTGGAGACTGAGGCCCAGAAACTCCAAGTGATCCGCGCGGGATCGCTGAGCGAAGCGTCAAGACGCAGCACCCCCACTCCAGCCCGGGAGTTCGCTCGAGGGCCAGGCCTGGAGCCGGCGTCGGTGGAAGCCCTACCGAAGTCCTAGGGGGCGGGCAGGTGGGCGGAGGGTGGGCTGCGGTTCAAGGGCGCTTTCCAGGAGGGCGGGGCCAAGAGCTAGGCTGTCCCGGGGCGGGGCGTCTTGGGGCCGGGCCGGGCGCCTGTGTTTGTTGCCCCGTGTCAGTTACATTGTAACAAAAGTGGTGTCGCCGCTGCTCCCGTCTGCACCTCAGGCCCGCCCGCCTCCGGCTGTCGCCGACATGGAACCGGTGGCCAGCAACATCCAAGTCTTGCTGCAGGCGGCGGAGTTCCTGGAGCGCCGCGAGAGAGGTGAGGAAGAACCTTTGGTCGGACTCTAGGCGGCGACCTCGCTGACACTGGCCAGGACTGGGCTTGACTCCCCACTTGAAGAATGCATGGCTTTAGGGCAGTAGTCTTGCGGCACCGCCGCGCTCAACTTAAAGGGGTCTGCGGGCAGTGGGCTGGAGAGGTTGGGGAAATGGCCCTGTAGCCCAAAATCCCTTTCTGACGGTGCCGTGCATGGGGCGCCCGCTGGGACTAGGCTGACGCTGGCGGGGACTCTCTCTGGCAGAGGCCGAGCATGGCTATGCGTCCCTGTGCCCTCACCGGAGTCCAGGTCCAGTCCACAGGAGGAGGAAGCGGTCTCCCCAAGCTCCTGGCGCGCTGGACAGTGGGCGGTGAGGAGGGCCGGGGCAGCGGGGAGTAGGGGGATGGGCACCGTCCTTCATCGAGTCTCTCTACTGCCCACTTCCTCCTTGTTGCTTCCATCTTCTGGGCCAAGTACCTTGCTCTGGAGGCATACGGACTCCTGCTGTTTCCCCATCCTCCGAACACACTTCGTTCAAGGACTATTTCTCAAGCACCTCTGATGTGTTTGGAACTGTGAATAATAGTTCTGGGTCCTGCTTCCATTCACACTCCTAAAAGAAACCACTTGCTTTCCTTCACAGGGATTCTCCTTTTCTCTCCTCTCAACCCTTTGCACACACGTTCCCCCTCAATTTGAATGCCTCTCCCTCCACTACTCATTTTGGATAACTCGTGTGGCTGGGCTTAGCTCAAATGTCACTTGTGTTCAGGAAGCCCTTCCTGATTGTGGCTAGGGGACTCTGTTTGGACCCCACATCACCTGGGCAGACCTCCCTCAGCATTTGACCTCCTTACTGTCTTTGCCTCTGCCTGGGACTCAGCTGTCTAAGGCCAGCACAAGGTTCCCACAGTGGGCTAGTTTGGGACACACATCTGTAGTGAATTTTGAGCCCCTGGGGACTCAGGGACTGAGGGTGTGGACACTAACTGACACTCCCTCACCCCATCCTCTCTGGCATTGGCAGGTCTGTACACAACGAGCTGGAGAAGCGCAGGTGAGTCCCAACCCTGCCCTGAGAGCACCAGTCCCCAGGAACAGCCTCCCTCTGGCTTTCCCTCCCCTGCCGTCCCTCATCTGGCCAGCAGGCCTGGGCTGGCACTGCCCTCTAGACCCCTCCCTCTGCAGGAGGGCCCAGCTGAAGCGATGCCTGGAGCAGCTGAAGCAGCAGATGCCCCTGGGGGCTGACTGTGTCCGATACACCACACTGAGCCTTCTGCGCAGGGCCAGAATGCACATCCAGGTAAGACACTACCCTGGGGCCCAGGGCCAGCTTGCCAGGATGCTGGGAGAAGCGTAATAGGGAGAGACTAGGAGGAACTAGGAGCAAAGTCTCATGTAACAGACCAACTGTGTGACACTGGGCTCTGTGCTTTTAGTTTCCAAGTTTAAGTAGGAAGAAAAGCAGGAAGTAACCCAAGAGGATTGTTCTGAGGCTTTAAGCAAGTTTTCCCAATAAATGTTCACTTGTTATTACAATTATTACTTGAATCCCAACTGTGAGACCTGGAGCAAGTTAGGTAGCCTCTCTGGACTTCATTTCCTCCTCTGTATGGGGGACATTCTGTGATGGGTCACTATAAGGATCCCTCAGACTAGAGAGGGCTGTTTCTCACTCCTCCTCTCCTGCATCCTCAAGGC
This sequence comes from Neotragus moschatus, assembly GCA_006410615.1. Lineage (NCBI taxonomy): Eukaryota > Metazoa > Chordata > Mammalia > Artiodactyla > Bovidae > Neotragus > Neotragus moschatus. The sequence continues at coordinate 32,807 of SJYA01001092.1, forward strand.
CTCCTGTTCTGAGGGGCCTGTCCTGCTTTGGGAGGCAGGTCCAGAGGCCAGAAGGGGGAAAGGGCTGAGAGGACGCCAGTGACCTTTCCTTCCCGGGCTCAGCTCAGCGCCCCCTGGTGGATGGGAGTGAGATGTGCTGACTCAAGACGAGGCATCACCAGGGGAGTGGGGCACTTAGAAGCGACTTCGAAACAATGGAGGCCTTTTCTTGCCCTGCTGGCCCTTTTGACAGAGGAAGAAATGGAGGCACAGCGGGCTGATGAGACGCAGATTCAGAACCAAGGCCTGTGTCTCTTGACTTGGATTCCTTTGCAACAAGTGCGCTTCTGCTCTGCCAGGCCCTGTTTTGGGCACAGGCAGCTGTAGCAGAGAAGGCAGAAGGTGCCACGCAGCAAATAAAATAGTGTGGAAACTGTTAGCACTGTCCTCACGGTGCCTTATGGTTGAATAACATCCTGGTTGGAAAGTGGGCTCCAGTGTCTCACATGGTTTGCCTGACCTGGTTCTCAGAGGGATGTGTGTCTTGGGTGTTGCCTGTCCCATGGGTGGGACCTAGGGATTGCTCCTTCTGGACTCCCTGCTTCCTGTTTTGCCTCCACCTGGCTGTCCTCCCCACCTTGCCCTGGAATGTTCTTTGCTGCTCATAGATCTGTCCAGGTCTGTCCCCTGCTGAAAACCTTCCATGGTTTTTGACAGGACTTTTCAGTTTTTTACATCCTGTGAAACTCAAGGCCCTTCACAACACAGGCCTTGCCTCTGATCTCATCTTGCACCATGTCCCACTAAAAAACTGAACTCTCCATACTCTTCCCATTTTCACTCTGCCTGGATGTTTCCTCCTCCATCTTCACCTGGGTAGCGCTCATCATCCATCTAAACCCAGTTCAAATACCTCCTCACCCAATTCTCCCCTTGTTGATTGAAGGCACACTTTTGCCCACTGAGGGCCTGATGGGAGAACCCTTGGCCCTCCAGTCCCTGGATCTCAGGGCTGGCAGAGCTCGCGTGGAGGCGGCAGGAGCGGACTAAAACTGAAGCCTTAGGGTTCCTGGCAGGATCTTGAGGAGTTACAAACTGGTAGCAATGTTCTTGCCTAGAGAATCCCAGGGATGGGGGAGCCTGGTGAGCTGCTGTCTATGGGGTCACACAGAGTTGGACACTAATGAAGTGACTTAGCAGCAGCAGCAGCAGCCTTTGTTTAATCTCTTGTCATTTAGTTGCTCAGTCGTGTCAGACTCTTTACAGCCTCATGGACTGTAGCCTGCCAGGCTCCTCTGCCCATGGGATTTCCCAGGCAAGAATACTGGGTGGGTAGCCATTTCCTTCTCCAGGGGATCATCCCTGCTTAAGAATCAATCGTCTTCTGCATTGACAGGTGGATTTGTAGCTTTCTAAAAATAGTGGATGCAGGTTCTATCTCTGGTCAGGGAATGAAGATCCCACATGCTGTGTGGTGTGGCCAAAACAAAAACAAGCCCTAGATCTGGCAACACTGGGCTTGTACCCATGTGGCAGTAATCGGCCTGGGACACCTCCTCCGAGCCTTAGTATGCACTTGCTGTTGTGCCTCAGTCCCTCTCCTGTCTCCATCACCTGATCCCAGCACACTCCGCTCCTTCACATCACTTGGCAGCCCTGAGGGCCTTTGAGATTGTGCAGCCCTCCCTCCCAACCATCCAGACAGAACTCCCATCCTCTTACGTGAGCTAGGAGGGCAGCAGGCCCTGGCTTCCTGCAGGATGTGGGAGCAACCCTCTGGCACCCACATCTAGTGAGCCTGTCACATGATCAGTCTGCCGTCGAGCAGACTGGTGCCCGAGCCCATCCCCTTGCTCCCGAATTTGCAGAAGCTGGAGGAGCAGGAGCAGCGGGCCCGGCAGCTCAAGGAGAAGCTGCGCAGCAAGCAGCAGAGCCTGCGTCAGCAGCTGGAGCAACTCCGGGGACTGGGCACGGTGGGTGAGCGGGAGCGCCTGCGGGCGGACAGCCTGGACTCCTCGGGCCTCTCCTCCGAGCGCTCCGACTCAGACCAAGGTAAGTGCCCTGGAGTGGAGGGGTCGGGTGGGATGAGTGGGCCAGGCCTCCTGACTGGCCTTCTCCCTGTGCAGAGGAGCTGGAGGTGGACGTGGAGAGCCTGGTGTTCGGAGGTGAGGCTGAGCTGCTGCGGGGCTTCAACGCAGGCCAGGAGCACAGCTACTCACACAGCGGCGGTGCCTGGTTATGACCCTCACTGTCCAGAGCGGCCTCTGCCCTCAGCTCACTCTTTGCGCCGTGAGGCCAGAGCCCTCACCGAGCCTCCAGGGCTGCTTGGAGTCACTGTTGGAATGGACTCAAAGGACCCTGTGTGGGAACAGGTGCTCCTCGTACCCTGCTGCTGGCGGCTGGCAGTCCCACCTGGGAGAGGTGTTGGGCCCCCCGAGCCCTGCAGGGCAGGTAGCTTGGGCCCAGGCCACCCTCCCAGGCATTTTTTATAGCACTTGGCTCAGCTGTCCATGGCAGCAGGAAGCCTCTTGGGCCCTCATGTTCCTTCCTAAACAAGGGCCACTGGCCTTTGCCCCATGCATACTGTATTTTCATTAAAAGCCTCTTTCTTAACTTCCTGTCCATGGTCTTGCCTGATGAAAATGTGGGAACTTCCAGCCACAAACTGGAAAAGAAGAAATGAGATTCAAAGCCACCACAAACCCTACTGACCGCACAGGGCAGTGCTCCTTTACTCCCCACAGTTTGGAGGCCATCTGTCCACACTTCAAGAGTGGGACCAAGGCTGAGTGATGTGACCAGCATGGGGGCCAAAGCCAGAAAACAAGTGGGGTCAAGATTCAAGCTTTCTGACTCCAGAGCTGTGTCCGACTGAATTCAGCAAGTATTTATTGAGTGCCTGTTACACGCAAGATTTTGTTTCAGATACTTGGGACACATTAGAGAACAAAACAGTCCCTGCCCTCATGGAGCTTACAGTCTAGCATTTACGACCACTTCACCTGGGTACAGGGACCCTGGGCAAGTCACTGTGCCTCTGTCCTCAGCCACCTGATGCAGGAGTAAGGAGGCCCAGCTCAGACACGGGCAACTAGCTGGCTGTGCTGGAGATGCCAAACAGGGCACCTACCCTCAGCCCACCACCCAGACAGTTGAGAGGGCCAGAAGCTGGCTTTTAATAATAAAGTACAGGAGGAGGGGCACAGAGACTGGAGCTGGTAGTCTGCTAGACTGCTGCTTCGGGGCCTGGGCTGGCTACACGAACTGCTGCTGCTGCTGCTGCTTCTTGGTGGCTGCCTTGCTGGCAAGGTCCTTGGCCTTCTCTGTAGCTGCCAGTGCTGTCTCCTTGGCCTTCTCCTTGGCTTCCTTGGCTGTTTCAACAAGGGTTTTGGGAGGGGCTTCACCTGGAGCAAAGGGTGGGCAGCTGGTTTTAGAGAATGCCAAGAAAACCAACCTAAATTACTTCTCAGGACATTTATCTCCTGGGGGCCAGGCTCTGAAGGAACTACTCAGGATACAGCTGAGCTGAGGGTGGGCTCAGAGTAGGCTCTGGCCCAGTCATGGCAGTTAGGACTTGACAGCCTCTGTCTGTGTCCTGAGCCCTCACCTTGCAGCTTGGCCAAGATGTATTCAAAACCCTTCATAGTCTTGGTCACGTTGCTTTTGAACCGCGCGAGACCAAATTCCTGGCAAAGAATGACAAAGGGAAGGATTCAGAGCTGCCCACGGAATCCCAGCCCAGACTAGATGATAAATGGCTTTGGCTCCAGCACCCCAACGCTGCTCACCTGGACAGCTCTGGAGACGCCAAATAAGCTAGAGGAGACCCAGGCTTCCCGGCGGATTTCGGTCCAGCCGCTGTTATCAGAGTTCACACGGTAAACACATCGTTCCTCCACCACCTGTGCAGGCAGGCAAGTCAACCACAATCGCGTGGGAGTCCTTCACTTGGCCAAGTTACACATCAATTTGATCCCCTGCCTCTTTTCATGAGGGAAGGCATTCTTTCCCTTACCTTACTGCAGTCTCAAATGGCACTTCAGGAAGAGTAGGAAGATGAAAAAAAAAGTCATTTTGCTCTCAAAACCTTTCCTCTGACCCTTCACACTGAACAGCACATAAACTCTTGAAATGTCTGTGGTGTTTTCAGCCTGCCCGCCAACCATCTTGGGCTTCCCTCATGGCTCAGCTGGTAAAGAATCTGCCCGCAATGCGGGAGACCTGGGTTCGATCCCTGGGTCAGGAAGATCCTCTGAAGAAGAAAATGGCAACCCACTCCAGTATTCTTGCCTGGAGAATTTCAGGGCCAGAGGAGCATGGTGGGCTACAGTCTATCAGGTTGCAGAGACACAGTTCAATTGAGTTCAGTCGTGTCCGACTCTTTGTGACCCCACAGACTGCAGTACACCAGGCTTCCCTGTCCATCACCACTAAGCAACTAACACTATGACCACACTCTCTGGCCCTTAAGCTGCCAGCAATCCAAAAACAGAAAAGGAAATCTGGCAGTTACCACAGCTATCCTTATCAGAGAGGAGAAAGTGGACCTGCACTTCCAAGAGAAACACATAAAAAGACACCTGTCACAGCTGAATTGAAAGAGAGGTCTCAGAAGTCTTATCTTAACATAGAGACAGGCCCTCAGATGACCCTGGGGCAAAGCATTAAGGTGATTCATTCTGTGACTCTGCAGCACACTTCCCCTCCCTGAACTTCACTATTTTCTTTGCACAATAGAGTAAGACCCACTTCCCTGTGTTATTGTGATTAACAGAGAATAAAAGTGTCCTGAAAGCTTTAAAAGTACTCATAGATGAAATGTTCCTTAAACTATTAATAAATCATGGATTTTCAAGTCTTTTTTTATTTTTTAAAAGCAAAAATCAAAGGTATGTGGAACTTCCCTCTCCTTGCCCTAAAATCTCAGGCCAAAATCCATTATGTTAGACAGTCAAAGAAGGGGGCGGGCCCAGTCCTCTCCTCTCTGAGGGACATCCCAGGTACCCTGGGGGCTTGATGTTTGAAAACCACTGACTCCTTCCCTCAGCACCATGCCTGTGGCCCAACCCATACTCGTGCCGGGCACACTGTGAGTGCCCTGCCTGCATTTGGCACTTACAAGTGGAACACAGGTATTCCTCCTCCACTGTATGAACGAGTTAGAAGACAGGCCTAGAGAAGGTAACCGGCTGGAAAGACCATCCGAGTTTGTACTCTAGGGCTATCACTCTTCAGATCTGCTTGATCTGAAGCTCCTGGCTCCTCACAGAAGCTCTCTCGTGGTTCCCTAGCCACATGTATCCAGAGCGCTCTCGTTTCGGG
>SJYA01001092.1:38224-181287 GCA_006410615.1 Neotragus moschatus
GGGGGGGGGGGGGGGGGGGGGGGGGGGGGGGGGGGGGGGGGGGGGGGAAGCAAGAGGGGTCTCACCATCAGCCGGGCGTGGTTGATGTTCCAGGTGAAGGTGGTCATGGTCTGGTTTCGTGGGTCCACAATAGAATCCTCCAGGATGTACACTGAGTGAGCAACATTGGCAGGAAACAGTCGCTCAGCCCAGCGGGGCATCCTGTTCGTCTTGGTCAGGAGTCGGCGGGACAGGAGCTTCTGGTCAGAGGTCACCTCTCGGTGCACTATGTCTTCCGTCAAGACATGTTTGCTGCAGGTGTCAGGGTGAAGGTGAGCCTCAGGAGCCTGACCCTGGGAGACTGCCTGCTGAGGTTCCCATATGGAGCCTCCACGCTCAGAATGGCCAGGCCTTTTCCCAAACTTTCAGAGTAAGCTGTGGTTGTGGCTCAGACCTGAACTGGAGCCCTTGAGCCTCTCCCAGGGCAAATTCCAACTCCCGCCCGCTCGCTGACCTGGATTCCTGGGCATTCCAGCAGGGATGGACCTCCTGATTTATTGCACCACTGGAGAGCAGTCAAGGGCAGAGAAGCAGGCAAGCGCCCAGACTTCAAACCCCAAGATCCCTCCCCAGTTCCTGTGCTGCCTCCTCTTCCTGTCTTACCAAACTGAGATGAGAGAACCTTAAGACTAGGGCTTCAAGTAATCCACTGCCCAGGCCCAGCCTCCTTCCAGTACCTTGCAGGCCTAGTCTGGCCGCTTACCCGATAGGGTTCTTCTGTCCTAAACATGGCCAGGCTCTGGAGATCCCCCGACTCGAAGTCGAGTCTTTCCCAGCCCCCAGACTCCGATCTCCAAAGAGCGAGGTAGGAGGGTTGCTCTTCCCAGGGCCACGTACCTATAGGGATTCGGGTACCGCTGCCAGAAGGCAGCGAACACTTGGTCCCAGGAACTCCGGAGCACGCTCTGGCCCAGGAAATACTTCACCATCGTCCCGGCCGGGGCGGGCTCAGCGCCCGAGCAGCATCAGGGGTGCGGAGCCCGAGGGGCACGCAGAGGCCGGGCTGGAGCTCGACGCTCAGCCGCCAGGCTAGCAGCAAGTCAGTCGCTACAGCGCCGCACCCAACCAGCCTCCGCCGCCGCCGCCGTCGCCGCCATGAGGAATTATCCGGCCGCGCGCCACTTCCGGCTCGGCAGTAAAGTACCCATCTCTTCCGGTGCCTGCCCACGTGACCCGACGGCCCCGCCCCCACACTCTCCTTCCCCCCTACACCCCTTTCCCCTTCCCCGCCCCCGCCACCGCTGGAGTCGCTGCGCTGTGGGCAGGAGCTGGGTTGGAAGAGCCCCCTGGCTCGGTGGGAAATCTGTGCTGGCGCTGCCTCTAAGCTAGGTGAGCGAGCGAGCGGCAGAGCGAGCTAGCAAGTCGGGCGGCGGCGTGCGGCGCCGTTAAGGGCGCTGCCCCGCGCGCTCCCAGGCCGCCCCGAGTCCCAGGCTCTTAGAAGAAGGATAATTCCTGGGCCCGAAAAGCGGGGGCGAACGGAGGCGTTGTCATAGCTCAAGCTTGTTGCGGCGTGTGGAACCTTGGGTTGGCGCCTGGGGTCGGGGACTGAGGTTAAGGGAGCTAGCTGCCTGTCGGAGCGGAGATCCGGGTTTGCCTCGCGGCCCCGCTCAGGACCCTGACGCGGGTGAGGCGGCCCCGGGAGCATGAGCGGGCAGCGCGTGGACGTCAAGGTGGTGATGTTGGGCAAGGAGTACGTGGGCAAGACGAGCCTGGTGGAGCGATACGTGCATGACCGCTTCCTGGTGGGGCCTTATCAGAATGTGAGTGCGCCCGACGGGGCCCAGCACAGGTGGGAGGGGGCTAGCAGACACGCGAGGCTCTGATCGCTTCCCCTTGGTTGCAGACCATTGGGGCCGCCTTCGTAGCCAAGGTGATGTCTGTCGGAGACCGGACGGTGACTTTGGGTATTTGGGTAAGTTCTCTGGGCCCGTAATCTGGGAAAACCCATTCTTGAGGATTCGTAGTTCCTGCCTTGTACTGACTTGTGGGCACCTGGGGGTTTCTGTTCTCTAGACCCCAACTTAAAAACAGGGGTCTGGAGGACGTGATATTAGTTTGAAGTCGTGGGGAGTATAGCTCCGTAACTCAGGCCAGGGCTGAGCCTCCCCCTGCCCTTCAGGACACAGCAGGCTCTGAGCGCTATGAGGCCATGAGCCGAATCTACTATCGGGGCGCCAAGGCTGCCATCGTCTGCTATGGTAAGAAGGGTTTTGGCCCGTTGCTCAAACAAGAAGGGGAGAGTGCCAGGCTGGCCTTATCGAACAGCCCCTCATCCTTGGTTGTGTTTCCTGTGTTCCACACCAAGACCTGACAGACAGCAGCAGCTTTGAACGGGCAAAGTTCTGGGTGAAGGAACTGCGCAACCTAGAGGAGGTAGGTGGCCTGACCTCACCAGAAGACCGGCAGGGGCTGGAGGTCTGGTGGTCCAAGGGAGGTGACCCTGACCTTGTCTTCTGCTCCAGGGCTGTCAGATCTACTTGTGTGGCACCAAGAGTGATCTGCTGGAGGAGGACAGGCGGCGGCGACGAGTGGACTTCCACGACGTTCAGGACTATGCAGACAGTAGCTGCTCCTTAGCTCCTTGGGTTGGGGAGGGAAGTGGCTGCTTGGGTGGGTCGCAGGAAATGGGGTCTGCCTTGGCAAGATCTCCCACAGGAAGACTTTCTCTGGCCTCCCTGCATCTGTGGAGTTCAGAAGAGTCCCTGTACTGCTAGTCTGTGCCCACCTAATTCTCAGGTATGAGGCTTTAGTCATTTCTCTTTACAGATATCAAAGCTCAGCTCTTTGAAACATCCAGCAAGACAGGCCAGAGTGTGGGTGAGTGCTGTCCTTGGCCTCACAGCATAACATACAGGGGCAACAAAGGAGGCAGAGGAAAGCCCAGAGGGCTGGGTTACTATGTGATTGATCCCTGGGCTCTTAGCATCTGGTCCTCACTGATTGCCCTTTTTCCTGCCAGACGAACTCTTCCAGAAAGTGGCCGAGGATTACGTCAGTGTGGCCGCCTTCCAGGTGATGACAGGTGTGTCCTTCCTTAGCTCCTGTGGAGACTCCTTTCAGGCCCACAGCACCTGACCCCCGCCCCCCAACAGTATGTTGAGCTACCACCTCTCTCTTTGACAGAGGACAAGGGCGTGGACCTGGGCCAGAAGGCAAACCCCTACTTCTACAGCTGTTGTCATCACTGAGTCACCACTCACTTGGCCTGGGGGGGATTCCCCCAGGGAGGCTGGACCTAGCTCTTGTCTGGGCTTGGATGATCTAACATCTGAGCTACCTGGGTCCCCGTGGCAGCAGAGGTGGCACCTGCCTGTGCTGGCCCATGGAGTGGAGACAGCATTGGGGCTGACTGATGGGCACAAAGAGGGTAAGGGCTGATTTGGACCCCAGGGTTCTGCCCTGGACAGCAGTTGTGTCTACAGATTATTTAAATGGCTTCTGATTTGTAAATAAAATCAATGCACTGTGAATTACACTCAACCCCTTTCCCTGCTGTCTGGATTGGGTGTCAGGACACCTAGGACTTTCTGGGGCCACCTGGTTGGCCTCACTTCCTATAATCAGGGTTCTTCTCAGGTCTTATTTTCCTTTGGAAACCTAGTAGCTTCACCCTAGGGTTGCAACTGAGATAATGGAGGAGCAAAAGGGCCCTTTGCTGGGTTCTTTGGTGGAGACAGAGATAGGGTGAAAAGCTGGGGTTGGGGCAGTGCAAAGCTCACATGGTTCCTTCTTGGTGTTAAGAACTTGAAAGGCACTCAGGTAGTATCCAGAGATCAAAGGGTCAAGCATTTCTGCCTCAGACTGGCTGGCTCTACTGCACCTTTGTCACGTCTAGGTCTGTGAGTCATCCCTGTGGCTCAGAGCCTAAGCTTCCCAGCAACATGCTATAATGTGGCTTAATAGTAGACAAATTACAGGTTCTGCAAGACTTAGAAAGGTCTTAGAGATCCAGATAGGGCTCTAACTACCCAGAAAAGGGACTCAAACTTGGCTGTATTCTCCTTTTAAAATGAGGTGACTAGTACCTAGTTCAAGACTATGAAGAGTATGGTTGAAATGTTAACTCTAGGACTAAATACTTGTTTTCCCCTATTCTTTCTTGGGGCAGGAAGTTCAGGACAAAGTCACAAAGGGAAGTGATTTCCAGGGTTCCCTGAAAGTATTATTTTTGGGCCTTAGATGTCAAGATACTTCAGAAGAACCAGATGTTACTGTACACAGGACTGACCTTTCCTTTTCACAAGGAAGCATTAGAGCAGCCCTCCCTTTATGGTATGGGATGCTCAGCCTCTTTGCCTCACTATCCCATTTTAGGCCTGGGCTGGTCTTCTGCAGTGCTTAGCACCTGCCTCTAAAAAACTAAAAACGTGGCCAAGATGGCTAGACTCATAATCAGAAAAGTGCTTTGGTTCCTGTTCCTTTTTAAAAACCTATTCCTCAAAATAGCTTTCTTGTGTGGGTGATGGAGGCCTCCTGGGTAGGGACTGAGACTGATACCAGCCACTCCCAAAAGCGGCAGAAAGACATTCTGACAGCAGTGGCTACTGGGAGGAAACCCACACCACTTCCCATGAGGTGCTTGGAGGAAGGGCTCAGCTCTGTGTCCCCATCTGGGAACCACCTCAGTGTCTGGCTTCTGCTCTCATGCCACACCCATCCTCCCTCCTGTTAGGCTCTATCTCCCCACGGACAACAAAACAAAACACAGGGCAAGGGCCATAAGAGTAAAGTTAAACTTTACTTTACAGTAATTTTCTATATACAAAGAATTACAGTACATGTTTATGGGGACTCCTAGCACAGGCTCCCCTCTTTTTCACTAAGAGTTTCACTTACCGCTGACAATCTATTGGGGTGAAGGGGGTCAAAAGAGTGATGGACCTCAGCTGACATCCCCTTTTGCCCCTTAAGATCTCTTATTGTCAGCTTTTTTTTTTTTGCCAAGACTTAGAAAGCTGCTCTTCCATGAGCTCCTGTGTGCTACACTCGCCCATCTTCAACACTCTCACCTACATGCACACAGGCAGCATGCATCTCAGACCTGGAGACTGCCTGTTCTCTGCCCCAACCCTGCAAGTCAAAAGCACCAGAACTGATCATTTCTGCTCCTGCTCCCTGGGCTCACCTCTTATCTGCAAAGGTTTGCTGGATTTCCAAGGTGTTATACTTGAAGCCCCTAAAGAGCCTGATGTTTTGAGAGTCACAGGAAAGTAGCTCTAGAAAAGGGACCACATGTGCTATTTTTGCTTATGTTGATAGGAAAAGTTTCTGCCCAGGCTGTGGATTTCTAATTAAAATAAACTCTTTCCACTTCCTTAAGAAATAATATCCTTAGTCTTCATAAGCAATAGAGGTGCTCCCATGAGAGTGAAGAGGTAGTGGGGCAGAAGGTATCTGAGGAAGATCCCACACCTGGAGCTCTCTACCAGCCTGTTCAGGCAGTGTGGACGGAGGCTGTGGACAAGGTAACAACAGCCCTGAGAAACTCAAAGAACTCCCTCATCTGCAAACAGCGTGTGTCTTCCGCTTCTGGACTGCACTGGATCACCCCAGGGTCGGGTGCAGGACTCACCAAGGCTCTACCTTCTAACAGAACCTCGAGGAAACTAAGACATGAGATCTCTTCCTCCCAAACAGGAATCTAGGTTTCTGAAGTCACCAGTCCTTCAACCCTTGGCAGTGCTTATTTTTACCAGGAAATTAGCACCATCATTACATTTTTGTGTGTGTACAAAGCAAATTACCTATTCTTTTTTCAATTTACACTATAGCAACCTCTGGCCCTGCTACACTAGCCCTAGGAAGCTCAGCTAAGAGCTCACGGGCCACAGTCAATGAAAGTCTCATGCAGCAGCTACTGAGCTCTAAATGATCTGGAATGCCGAACAGCCCAGTCATTATTCAGGAGGAACAGGGGCTTGTCCCACCTCCTTTCCTGCCATGATCTCAGAGAGGTGAGGACACTGGGCTAATTCTCATCTCCTGGTTGACATTTACCAAGAGGATGAAGATATCCCCCCCACAAAAGCCTTGGAGAAAACCCACTTTTTATAGGAGCTGATGCAAAAAATAAAATCCATCCACGTTTAGTGCTCTCCTGATTCTTCTCCACAGGGGAAGCTGCCAGGACCAACTTCCTTCCTGCTACTCTGTTCTCATGAGGCAACGTGCGAGTCCAGCTCCAGTGAGTAGATGCTGCCAAGCCTGGAAAAGGGATCGCTGATGCACTTCATGCCCTGACTGTAGTGTGGGGTGGAGAATGTAAAGAATAAAACAATTATTTATATCAATGCTAAAGATGTGGATTTGGTAGTTGTTCAGAAGAGTATCAACACAGTGATTTAAATCACTTCAAACTCAGTAACTTCAGGGGGAAGCAGACATTTTAAAAAACTTAAATGCTGTTGCAGCAACAACTATTTTGCTATGAGAATGGGTTTGCTCCAGTAGAGAAGCAAATGAGGCTTTGAATAAAAATTTCAACAGTTTTCATAATTTTTTTCTGAATAGGGCTAAGGGAGGTATTAGTTTTCCAGCTACTTGTGGAAGCTATGGGTTCCTCCTCAGAAAGGCTTCCTGGGGAACCAGCTTAGAGGCAGACTCTTGAGATCCTGATTTATAAACACTTGGCCAAATGCCAAAATACCACCTTACACAAAGATCAGGAGTTTCTAAGAGTAAAGATTTCCTGTTAACTGCCAATTCATACTCCCTGGAGGTCTCAGTACAGGCTCCAGGAAAATCCCCAAAGGCTGGCAAGGTCACCACCCCCCTTTCATGCAACAGTCTCTTTTTCCAAAAGTCTTTCTGACTCTGCTTCTAATTGTACAGTGACTGCTTTCATGATGTTAACAATCTAGTATCAAATGCTATTAGTGGGCCTGAGTTGAATGTCTAGTTTCCAATCAACCTAAGAATCTTTCAATGGCCCTCACAAAACTCTGGCTGGCTGTCCATCCATTGAAAGAGCTACCCTGCCTCCCCTAATCCAAGCACAGTTCAGAAGTAGTTTACTAGGCAGGTCTGGAAGGAAGCTTCCAGTGAATGATGGAGAATGGAAAACTGATAACCACAGAGTGGCCCACCTTTCCCTCACTCCTTCCTGTCCTGTGAGACATCTAGAGTGGCTGTCAAGTCAATTACCTACCAAAGCCTGTATCAGAGAAGCTAGTTCATGATCAGACTTCTCCTCTTAAAAATTTTACATAGGCTGCATACCCACCCACCCCCCCAAAAAATTCACAGTTTATTTCATGAAACAAAGAGCTACGGTAATTGAACACACAACATAGTGGAAAGAGATTCTGACAGCGCAGTGCAGTTATCTTTTTCTGATCACAACTACAGATGACAGGAGGAAAAGGGGCACAGGACTGGCACCAAGCAAATCCTACTCATACAACCCAGGAGATTAGGGAAAGGGACCTACTAGCTGCAGTTATATACTTATTATTCTCACACATGATAAATACTTAATATAATGTTTTGGGTGGATTTATTTAAAAATATCTTTTCCATGATTTAAAATTTTTTAAAAGAAAATAAGATGCTTTGTTTTCTCTTCTTCTTAAACAAAGAGCTTTTCCTCTCTGATGATGTGGGAAGAAAGAAGATGAAAGGGGAGAACTAGGCAGGTGGAATTTACAGAGGAGAGTCTGAGATCTAAATGAGATGCAAGAATAGGCCCCTAAACTCAGGGCAACTCTGCTCAGCCTCTTGTCTCTGCCTGAGTTCAAATGTCTCAACCCCAGAGACAAACTTTGGGAAATAAAAGCAAATTCTTTTTAAAATCTTTATATAAAGCGCAAATGCTTCTAAAACAACTATTGTTCCCTCCTTAGAAGTGATGGGAATAACCTCAATAAAAACGCAGGAGGAAGAAATTGGGACAATACAGAATCCTGTTGAGGGTATAAAAGCCATAACTGAGAGACAGAAATGGCCAGGAGACACTGGGGCCAGGAGATGGCCTGTTGGCTAAAGCTGCTGGCTGCATTGGCGAAGCAGAGGTAAACATGTTTGGTCTAGGGATGAGGGGGTGGGTGAATGGGAAGGAACTGGCCAAACAGCACTTCCTGTTGGCAGTCAGTGAGCTGGGTGAATGGCAGGGCGGGGTAGCACCAACAGATTTCCCAGCCCTTGGGCCCCAGCTCAGGGCAGCAGTAACAGATAATCAGCAGTTATGAGGAATCATCTCTTAGGCTGGACATTGCTCTGTACGCCCCATCTTGCCAGTCATAGGGGAGGGGTTCTGGCTTGCCCTTAGGCTAAGTCAGCAGGTAGGCGCTCTCAACATGGAGCACACCCATTTCTCAGGGAGAAATGGTGATAGGATCCACTAGTGAAGATGATGATGACTCCGTTCTGGTAGGAGGACAAAGGATCAGAAGATAAGTAATTTCTCGCCAGAATCTGGTATTCTCCCTGAGCTGGTGGTGGATCTAGCCCAGAGTTTGCCAGATTCCCTAGATCTACTGCCCGAGACTCTGAAATCTGAAAGCACCTGAGTGTTTGGGGGACAGGCTTGGGGCGAGTTGATGTAAAAGGAGGAAAGTTTGTAGAAAAGGAAGGTCAGCTTGCCAATTGCCTTCTTACACTGAGGGAAAGCTGTGTCCTCATAAAGCCCAGTCCCTCAACCAACTGCTCCACCAAGGACAGATCTTAGGACTCTGCCGAGCCCAGCCAGAACCAGCACCGGCTGCCTAGCCACAGCCCTTGGCTTTGGTGCAGCCCCCTCCTGCCTATAGAGGCGCCCTCTGCATGAGCTTGCATGCATGCACACGCACACAGGGACACCTGACCAGGAGACACTCAAGAACAACCACTTCTGGGGCCACAAAGGACATTACAAAATGAGCCCAGAGCCCCAGGGCCCCTCAAACTTACTGTTATTTATTTCCTGGCCAAAGGTTCTTTAAAAACAACCTGAGAACCCAGGCAGGCATTTTAGGCTTACAGGGATCAGGTCTTATTTATCTCTATATTTCCTGCCAGTGACTAATACCACACCTAGCACACACAGATGTTCAAGAAATCACCACCGACTTGAACGGGTATTAGTTCCTCCCAAGGATTCATCAGGTACCCTCATTGGGGCGTGGCAGGATTAGATAGAGCTTTGAGAGCCCTACTACCTTCCAACCTGACCAGTGGAATTGAATCCCATGCTTGACTCCAGAGTGGACTTTTTATTTCAAGTTCACCATGAGTAAAGGTTGGGGGAAAGAGACCCACGTCTGTCTGTTTCCTTGGCTGGGGCCCACTTGGACTTCCATACATGGCTCACACAACCACAAGCACCCCCCGACTGGCTAATGTCACAAGAGTTCTGAATGCTGGGATATAAGGAAAGAATAACAGTGGAAAAGTGTTGGGGTCTGTTCTTTTTAAGAGGGAAAAAGATTTTTCCCTTCCCCAAGAACCCTGGGGGCGGCTGGTCTGGTCACGTGGCATTTACTGGTGTTACTTCTGCTCTGACTCTGCACACTTGTGACTGGAAGGAGCCTGGTTAAGAGCTGGAAGTGTACTTTGCTCTGGTTTAGGGTCTTGCCCTCTTCCAAGAGACCAGCAAGTCTGTGCCAGTGTCTGTGCGCTCCCGGAGGACCAGCAAGACTGTGCCAGTGTCTGTCCAGCCACTATGGGCCAGAGCCCTGGCCCTGGCGAGGCCTTGCCCAGGGCCCAGGGACTCTGCTCTGTGGTTGCCAGCTTCTTCTCTTCAGTGGAGAGGGAGAGCTTCCCAAGAGGCCTGAAGGACTGCCCACTCTTGGCAGCAAATCCAGGTAGTTGCTGGCCCCCAGACATCTGCTTCACCTGCTTCACCAGGCCTGGTGCTTGACTGGGAGGCCCTGGGGTCTGTTCAGCCCCTGCAGGTGCTCTTCCTGAGGCCTGAGTTGCTGGCTCATATAAAAAAGCCTTGGCAGGGGGCTGAGAAAGAAGTCTGGCCTGGGTGAGTGATTTAACAGCTTGCCAGGAGTGTTCTGAAGGGACCACTGCTTTGCCCAGTGGCTGAAGGACAGTATCTGACACACTGCCTCTCTCAACAGCTCGTGGTATCTGTCCTAGACCTTTGCTGGCAGGCCATGAGCTTGACTCCAACACTGGCATCTTCTCATCAGCCTGTGGTGTGAGCTCATGTGGTGAACCTGCCCGTTCCTTCTGGCGAGGAGTTAGGTCTATGAGATCCATCACCAAAGCAGCTCTATTTTTTGACTGAGTATTCTGGTCCACGGGCCTCAGTGCTTTTTCTTTAGCTACCAGGGTCTGGACCACAGCTGACAGTACTTTGTCAGGAGGTGGAAGTCTCTGGGACAGAGAGACATGGGATTTGTCAGGGGGTCTGTCTGAAGTCTGGGGTTTGGGACCGCTGGTGACTAGCAGTTTCTCTGGCGGTGGAAGTCTCAGGCCAGTAGGGACAGGGGTTTTCTCCAGTGACTGGGGCCTTGGGCTGGCAGCACCTATGGATTTATCCAGCCTTGGGTCAGCTGTCCCCAGAGGTCTTTCCAGTGGCTGAGACCTGACTGAGGGTGAGGAGCTTGGGCCGGTCACTGGAGAGGGTTTGTCAGATAGTTGGGGTCTTGGTCCTGCCACTGCATGTGGCCTGTCCAATGGCTTCTGGCTGGATACCAATGACTGGGGTTTGGTCCCTGACCCAGCAAGGTCCCTGACCCTATCTACAGGCTGGGGCCTGGAGTCAGTTCTGTCAGGAGGCCTTTCAGGAAGCAGGGGCCTCTGACAAGTCCCTGCCAGAGCTTTTTTGGACAGCGACAGCGACTGGTTGGTGTCAGCAGATGGCTTGTCCGACATCTTGGGCCCTTGAGCAGCCACTCCTGATGATTGCTCTGCCAGGTGAGTGCTTGGGCCTGGAGGCAGTGGTACTGGAGGAGGTACATACTCACGGATCTCCCCCGGTTCCAGAGGGTTGGGCCCACAGGGATCATGCTCAGTACAAGACAGACGCCCATCCAGTTTGGAGATGAAGAGCATCCCTTCCCGATGCTGCTTGCAGAAGGAGCTGGGACACATCTCACAGAAGGAGGCTGCTTCCTTTCCGCATATGTCACACTGATGCCAAGGACACTCCCATTTCCCTGAAAACACAGAAGTGAAACACAAACTAAGGAAAACAAGACATGCCTGAGACGGGCCACAGCTCTGGAACCAAGTCAAAGGAGTAATTGCAAACTGCTGCCTCCTGCAGAGAGCTCGTGCCCCTCGCCCACATTCCCGCCCTCAGGATCTGGGCTTTACTTTCTATGAAATGTGTAAATTTAAAACCAAGCAGGAGTAAACAACAATAGCCAAGGAGTAAACCTTGATTTCTATGACTGCTTCCGACAAGGAGAGAAATAATAACAACAAAACAAAACCTACTTGGTTTTTAATTGATACTTAGTTGTGACTTAATATTTGGCTGTTGTTTTTATACATTTTGTAGAAAGTAAAGCCCAGATCCTGAGGGAGGGGACATGGACAAGGGGCACGAGCTTTTCTCTGTGGAAGGCAGCAGTTGGTAAATAAGTACCACCAAGGAGTAAATCCTGATTTCTATGACTAATTCCAACAAGGAGAGAAACAGCAACAAATCCAAACCCAAAGTTCCCTTTAGATGGAATGTGAACATATTACTTTTCTATATTTACAAATTCCATTTGTCCTACGTAGCCTTTAAATATTTAACTCTAGGGGGAAAATATCAGCCAATTAAACTGCTTACTTCATTGTTACTAGGAATAGGGAGTAAGATATACACAGTGAACAATGGAAACAGATTTATCTCTGCTCAACATTAAAACTGGAAATTAGAACAAATTTAATCTGTGTTGTCTACAAAGAATCAACAGAAAAGACCCAAAGCCAACCTAATCTGTTCTCTTTTATCCTCATTTCATGTTACCAGAGTCTCTGACATGGACAGCTGTTTCCATCCCAGCTCCTTCCAAGTGAACTATGCTAGAGCTCACTCCTGCCTCTAGAATTGGCAAGATGAGGTCTATCACAACCCATGCCAGCTATGACCCCAAGTAATTGCTTCTGAAACAATTCCCCACTTCCTGGCACTGAAATCAGTGTTATGGCCTTGCCCCCAAGCTATCTCAGTTTCTATTATTTCATTATCCTGGCAACCACATACTGAAGAAGAGCTAATTTTCAGACAAACTCCTCTCACTCCCAACCCAAAGTTCTCTTTCTGCAGTTCCCAGAAGCAGTCCGCGAATGGTGCGTGTCACTCAAAATGGTTCCTCACTTTTGTTGTTTAAAATACACAGCACACCCAAATCCCTGAACTGCTCTAACATCAAATCATCATCCAAAGATTGGTGACAATTTTTCCAGCCACATGTTTCTGAGTACCACACCTGCTTGCATAGGTTCTCCTGTGTTTACTAACACAACTGCATCTCTTTCAGAGGGAAGTAGGCCAGAGTGGGGCTATAATCACCCAGAAGCTCCACTTTTCCTCAGCGTCTCTTTCTCTAGAGAGTGAACATGATGTAGTGGACTTAAAGTCAGAAAACTTCTGGCTTTCAAGCCAGTCCCTGCATCTATATGCTTTAATGTGACAAGTCCAGACACAAGTTTCCTCATCTGGAACATGGGAAGGTAAAAAGGCCTCATCTTTACAGGCTGGTGGGAGGATAAACTAACATAAAATGCTTCATGGAGCAAGTGAGTTTCTGTTTCCTTCTCTATAGTCTTTGTTGTCCTTTATTTTGATAGAACATGAACCACACCACCCCTCAATATATGGATGGGAAGACCAAAGGGCTCTAAGAATTCCAGCAGAGAACAAAGAGAACTCTAAATGGATTTTGGCACCAACCTGCTGGTCGCTTGGTTAGATTGAGACAGTCTGCATGGTAAACTTTGGGGCAGCCTGGCTTCTTACAAGAGACGAGCTGGCCAGCATCACCACAGCTGAAACATTCATCCTCTCGCTCCTTTGTGACTTCACCCTGGGTTCTGCGCTTCCCCTGTTGCTTCTTCTTGAATTTCTTTGACTTTTCCTCTGTGGCAATGGGTTGATTCTAGAGGTCAAATATTGTTGACACATTAGTTGTATGATCTTGACCAGGTTAACTAATCTCTCTGTGCTTCAGACTCTCCTCTGGAAAGACAGTCCTCACAGACTATTGTGAAGATAAAAGAAAATGCAGAAAAAAGCATAGGGCATATCATTGGCACCCAATAAATGGTAGCACTAAGTGTATCTGACATCAACTACTCCTATTACCTGAGTGCAATAAAAGGGAAATATGCTGCTTTATGTTGACACACAAGGCTGGTATTAAAGATCATCCTTTAGTGATACGTTTTATTTTTATTCTTAAGTTTGTCTAATTTCAAAACTAAGGAAGACTTCTCTGGGTCACACGCATTTCTAAATTTATTCAACAAATCTTCACTGAGCTCTTCATATGAGCCATGTTCCAGCAAGACACAGAAAACTAATTTGTGGTCTTTGCATTTTTATCTACATCAGTTTAGGTTCATATCCACCACTTGCCAAGACAGACCCTGGAGCAGCCAGCAGGTCTACTCTGTGCTCCCTGCAGCCCACATGTGGCCACCAAACTGCATGGTTTTATCACATTATTTACCTTGGCCTAGAAACATCCAGGACCAATCCAGTTTATTGCCAGCCCACAGTGATCTCCTCCCATTTCTAAACTTCTGTGCTCAAATTTCTCTCTCACTGATTCACCTGTGAAGTGCTACACAGACCTTAAGGATACAGAAACAGACATCCCAAGTACACCAAACACCATTAAATTCTGTTACTATTTTAATTTACAGGGACTAAACCCACCGAATACCTTAAGAAACAAGACCATTTAACAAACCAACAGAACAAAAAACAAAATCCAATATACATTTTCTTACTTAATAGATAAAAGAATAATTACTGGGTGTTCTTCATGTATATTATAGTTCAAAATGATCCTTTTATTAAATAGTTTCATGCTAATTTTCACTTTTCAGTTCTTAATGTTGACTTCACTATCAAAGATGTATAATAAGAAATACCCAGTTGGAGTCACCGTGTACTTTGTATCAAAGTTAAACTTCAATTTTCAGCATGCTGTTACTTATGATAAGAGTAACTCAGGAAGCATCCAGATATTCACTTATTATGATTCATCCAATATATAAAAACTTTAACAGTCATTGAAAATAATGGTTAATAATGTAACAGCAAGAAAGTATTTTAAAATAATATCTATGAATTATAAACAATTTTAAACAGATATAGAATTATAATTCAGTTAACGTATACATAAAAAAACAGGATATAAGATACAACAAAGTTTATACTCTGTTACATGGCACATGGTTAAGATTAAGGGTTCCTATACGTACACACTGTTATTCAGCTATACCTCAATACAAAATAAAATGTTAAAAAAAGATTAAGGGTTCTTAAGAAAAAAATAAGGGTCCTATGTTTGCCTACAATCTTATACTATATTTAGAATCTTAAATTCAATATCAGATTCTCTAATATCTTTAAAAAGAAAGACACAAAGAGAGACTGAGAATCTAAGTAGTTTCTTAGCAAATGTAAGATTGACAAAGACCAATAGAGATATGGGAAGTAACCTACCTTATAGATTCCTATTTTACATCTTTTTTAGCTTCAAAGGTATCATTAATTAGAAGTCAGATTACTCAAAACACTTCAACAATACCCAAAGACCTTCTCTAGTGTACCAAACTGGTTATTAGAATGCTTAAATTGCCAATGTCCCTACTGACAAATATTCAATGTCATAATTTCAAACAGACATCTTCTTAAATACTCAGTCCTGCCAACAGGTTAGGGAGAAATGACCACACCATTATCCTTGATGCAAACGTTTAACAGGTACCTTTGGCCTTACACCCAAAAAGCCACTGCAGTTTGGGGCTCCACATTTGCAAACGGTCTTTCCATTCCCAAGACATTCTAGATTGTAGTTGAAGGTAAGTTCAGTGCCTGCATAAGAGACCATGAAAATATTAGTATCAACAGTTTTAATTACAATAGTTTTGTATTAACCACAAAGGATACAGATTTCCAAGAGAACAAGGTTAGTTTTTAAGAGGAATAAAAGGGCATATTAACTTTAATCCCACTATATTAATAACATGTTAATGAATTTGAATCTAATAACAATATTAATCAACTAATGTAACTGAACAACAGAAAAACATGACCTAACAAGTAATACTTAAAACAATTTTTATCATCGAGGTGTTACCCACGTTGTTTTGAATTTTTTTTCTAACCATTCAGATTCAAATTATATTATTAGCAAAAACAACAAAATGCGATTTATGCACTGATGTGCCAAGTGTGGGCTAAGTGTGAAGGAAGCCTGTCTGTCGTCTGTCCCAAAGTGAGCATCTTACCTGGCAGCACTCGAGAGACAAGTCAATACAGAATAGTATTAGGAACTCTAGACAACAAGATCTAAGCCCTGGCTTTACATCCCAGTTACACCACAGTCTAGCTGGGTGAGGTGAGCCTGAGAGTCCATTTGTTAAATGCAGATAACAATCTTATAAGCTTACTGAGAATGACATAATGCACAGAGCAGGAATTTGTCAACTTTAATAGGAGATTTACAAATTTAACATACAAAAATTCCCCTTTTTCTCATTAAGTGCATTTCATCAAAATTGAGAGCAAATAAATCACACAAACATTCAAAATCAAAGTGTGTTAGGGAAAGCCTAACAAACAGAAGAATTTTACAGAAATATACAATGAGACTGTCCCTGGGTAGGGGTAATGGCTTACTATTAATGTACAAAGTGATAACTGTTCAGTTAAAACTGTCAAAACTGAGGAAGATTTCCCATTGCAGAATGACATATCTTCTATCAGTGAGATTAATTAATATAGGTTTTCATCTAATATTGGAAAGAGATCATTATTCCTTAAATTTGGTTGAGTAAATTATAAAGCAGTCAGCTTCTATTTAGGAATCTGAATGGTACGAATGCTAGAATTACTTGTGGTCTGGTAAGAGGTTCACATTGTGAAGAGCCTAAAGGAACCAAGACTGACCCGGGTGTCAGCAGGGTCACATCTAACCTCTCACACCCACTGTGAACTTACTGAATGATGGGTACTTTTATTCACACTAACCTTTTAAAAAATTTTCTGAATATATAGCTGAATTTTCACAAATTTTAATGGGCTTACAATGCAACTCAACCAAATACACAAGTATAAGATAGCAGGATATTTGTTATTACCTGCTGCTCACTCAGCATCCACTACACAAACAAAACTACAGGAGGGGGTTAATCAGAAGGTACCAATGTGCACACAGGCAAGCCATTCTAGAAAAGAATCCAAAATACAGATATCTGCAATGTAGGGGAGAACAAAGGGCACTGGACTTCCCTGGCTGTCTGTCTACAATCCGGGAGACCTGGGTTCGATCCCTGGGTTGGGAAGATTCCCTGGAGAAAGGGCAACCCACTCCAGTACTCTTGCCTAGAAAATCCCATGGACGGAGGAGCCTGGTGCAGGCTACTGCCCATGGAGTCGCAAAGAGTCGGAAAGGACTGAGACTTCACTTTCCAAGGGCACTGGAGAAGAGATAAACAAGGAAGGAGAAAAACACATGGAAGATACCCCTGCAGTTTGAGAGGAAAGGAACAAGGTCAGTCAGTTCCCACACAACGCTAGGAGCAGAGAAATTTGTGGCTGCACATGGTAGAACAGGTTATTCCCACAGACACAAACTAAAGTTTGAAGTGGAAGTGTGGTACTAAAAGCAGGACAGAGATAAGCACTGAAGTCATATGACTAACATTTGAGTAATTAATACAGAGGAACACTGCCCCTTCTTCCCCTAGGGTGATTAGAGAGAAAAACAGATAAAAGATGGAGAGAGAGATAAGGTCAAAAAATGCAGATAACACAGGTATGATAACACATAATTTACAGTACTTTTGTAAGGACTGGACTTCCCTGATGGCTCAGACAGTAAAGCATCTGTCTACAATGTGGGAGATCTGGGTTCGATCCCTGTGTCGGGAAGATTCCCTGGAGAAGGAAATGGCAACCCACTCCAATACCCTTGCCTAGAAAATCCCATGGACGGAGGAGTCTAGTGTCCATGGGTCACAAAGAGTTGGACACAACTGAGCAACTTCACTTTCACTCTGAAAGGATTAAATAGCAAGCTTGGAACAAAGTTTGGCATCTGATAATAGTAGCTCTTAACAGCATTCAGTTGATAATTCCTCCTACTAATCAGAAATCTACCCAATTTACTCTGAAGCCATCCATTCTAAAAACCTGATACACGTTATGATTTTAAAAACCAGTTTCATTTAGTCAGCAGAACACAAGTGCACAGTGATGCTCAAATATTGTTGCTTTCATCATTAAATACCTTATATGAAGCAATGCAAATAGGAGAAAGGAACCAGTGGCTCAATTTAAAAACAGGGAAACTGTCAACTTTTAAAATTCTAAAGAGCCTAAAAGACTCTTGGGCAGCAGTATATTTAAATTAAAGAGAAAAAAATATATAGGGGAGGAGGGGGAACGAAAGGAGAGGTTGTCTACAGATGAAAAAAAAAAAGGCAACAGACAAAAAGCTGACCAAATTACTGTTTATTTTGATTAGTGTTTCTTGAGGTAAACATGAATAACACTGACTGGGCTCACATGGGACTTCCACTTTGAGAATCACTGGACTATGCTACTGTCAATTATGAACTGCCCAGGCTGTGAGTTGCCCTCTGAGGTGCAACAACAGCAAAGCCAGAACTCAGGGCAATAACGCCGCAGTGGTTGCCCACTGAGCACAGGGTGGGCACTCAGGGGCGCGGGGCCGCCAGGTGCTCCACCAGTAAAGTCTGCTTTGATGAGAGGGAATAAAAAACCCTACTCAGGCCAGTCTCATTTTGAGTTGGGGGAGGGGGGCGGTAGTAGAGAGAGAGAGAGTGTGTGTTTGCACACGTGCTTAGTCTCTCAGTCGAGTCTGACTCTGCGCAACCCCATGGACTGTAGCCCACCAGGTCCTCTGTCCATGGGATTCTCCAGGCAACAGTACTGGAGTGGGTTGCCATGCCCTCCTCCAGGGGGATCATTCCCACCCAGGGATCGAACCTGCATCTCTTATGTCTCCAGCACTGGCAGGAGGATTCTTTACCAGTAGCACCACCTGGGAGAGTGATCTTTAAACGCTTTGTTAGTATTCCTGCAAAAACTTACTTTGAAAAATTAGGTATATCCTTACACTCAAACTTTATGAAGTCTAAATATTAAAAAAAAAATTTAGAGCGTATCATATGTTTCAAAATTTTCATAAAAACCTTGACACTAAATATTAAGTTGCTTTAATTTATGGAAAATACCCATAAGTTTACGTTCAAACCTCTCAGCCTTACCAGATGTACTTTCAGTTTAACTAAACATCTGAATATTGTGCTGAACACAACAACCTCACTTCTTCACTCTGAACTCTCAGAGGCATGGGCATCTAGGCCAGCCACAACATAAAAGTGCATTTTCCAAATGTCCAGTTCTTTGACACCCAAGAGGTGAGGGATTTTTTTTTCTCTTAGCTTTGGGCTCATAAACCATAAACTTCAGATGGGTGAGAGGTGGCTATTTGGTTTACAAAACGGATGAAAGTCAGCTGTGAAAGGAGACCTTGGCTGCTGATGATTTTTAAGGCAGCCCAACTTTTATGGAGTTCATATAAGTTATGGAAAGGTCTGAAAATTTATTCCTTTAAAACCATACAGGAAATTATCTGGCACTTCAGTGGTTAGGACTCAGTGCTTTCAATGTCACGGCCCCAGGTTCAATCCCTGGTTGGAGAGCTAAGATCCCACAAGCCACATGGTGCGCCTGGAGAGCATGCCCAAACCATCATGCTAAATAAAATTAGTCAGTCACAACAAAACAAGTATTATATGACTGCACTTATATGAGATTCCTAGAGCAGCTAAAAAATCAGACCCAGAAGGTAAAATGGTGGTCACTAGAGGCTGGGGGAATGGGGAAAGAGGGAATTTTTGTTTAATGGGTATCTTCAGTTCAGGAAAAGAAGAAGCGCTGGAGATGGATGGTAGTGACAGTTGTACAACAATGTGAATGGACTGAAATGCCACTGAACGGCATACTTTAAAATGTCTACAATAGTAAATTTTAGGTTACATGTGTCTTACCATTCCACCACCAGTAAGAACAGACCTGGTACCCTCCAGGCACCACCAAGATAGTCTCCTTGTATCCTCAGGGGTTTGCAGCCTCATTTTGGATTACAGGACAAATGGGGTTTTTAGATAATAAAAATTGGTCCTAGTCTTGGTTCCAAAATCCTTAAATGAGTCTTACCTGCTTTAATGTCACTCAGGGCAAAAAGGCCAACCCGGGTGTCTCCATTGACAGACCACTTCTGTGTTTCACAGTTAGGTTGGCAGCAATGATTCATGAATCGAGCATAGTTTCCTTTGGGGCCAGCATCAATAATCCGGTCCTAGAATTCCAAGAGATGCTGTTCAACAGACCTCCACTATTACTAAGTAAAATTAGAGTATTTTAACAAGCTGGAGTTCCTATTGGTAAACTTTGACTCTTCCAGAATGTAGTGCCTAGACTAGCACTAGTATCACCACCTCAGAATCCACTAAGAACGCAAAGTCTTTGGTGGCACTTCAGAGATAACTAAAGCAGGAACTCTGAGGCCCAGCAATCTATGTATGTAGCCCTCTAGGTGGTTAGGATTATGGTGAAGTTTGAGGACCACCATCCTAGAAGCAGTAGCTTCTTGTATCCTCTTCTGAACTCTGGCTATACATTAGTAATGACCTAATATTTTAATAATGACATCCAGACCTAATCTCAAATGATCAGAGAACCTTGAGCTGATGATCTCATAAACCATCAAAGTACAACTGGGTAAATACAAAGTTTCACACTAAGAAAAGTCTATTATAAAAGCTGGGGACAGGGCGAAACCTAACAGAACCCAATACTCACATTCAAAGAGGAATCTCAGTGTACACAGAAACAAAATGCATTAGGATGCCAGAATTAGAAATAAATCCCATAAACAAGAAGGTCCTAGTATATATAGCATAGGAAACTATATTTAATATCCAGTAATAAATCATAATGGAAAAACATATGTATATGTATAACTGAATTACTTTGCTGTACAGCAGAAATTAACACACTATTGTAAGTCAACTATACTTCAATAAAATATTTTAAAAATAATAAATTTTAAAAAAGAAATATGAAACATGTTGGAAATGACATATGGAAAAAAAAATCCCAAATATAATTCTAGACACCAATGAAACACAAGTCATCAGAAATTCCAATAATTGGATAGCTGACTTGGGTTTGTAAGATGAGTTCTATAGTCAATTTTTATGACTTTCTCAATGTACTAACTAAATATTAACAAAGCAGTGTTTTAATCTGTAAAATAAACAGTAAAATAATTATTATTTATTTTTCTAGCTTCAAGTTTTTATCTTATAAGAAAAACACTAAAAGAACTCATCCCAAACTTACGTTGGACAGTTGAAAAGCAGTTTTAGTGCCTTTTGCCCATGGCTGTACAGCTAGAAATGAATAACCTTATCCAGCTCCAGGACCCTGATCAAGCAATCCCTATGAACCTGGGGGAAAGACACTGCTTTACGCAGTGTATGACACGCCTACACAGAACAGCTGGGACAACACTGATTAAAAGCAAGCTTATAACAGTGGGAATAGCACTCTCCATTACTTACTTTGTCTAGAGTTAGCATATAAAAATTAGTGATATCGTGTTCTTGGGCATAACGGATTCGAGCTCTGCACTCTTCTTCATCTATTAGCTCACCCACATATTCATTCACAAATTCACCCTGGAACGAGAAATGACTTAAATGGCAAAAAGTGCCAACTGTGTTCATAGGTATACCTTATTTTAAAAAAATTAAAGAAAGTAACAGATTCACAAAAGCTTCCCTGGTAGCTTAGACAGTAAAGTGTCTGTCTGCAATGAGGGAGACCTGGGTTCAATCCCTGGGTTGGGAAGATCCCCTGGAGACGGAAATGGCAACCCACTCCAGTAAACTTGCTTGGAAAGTTCCATGGACAGAGAAGCCTGGTAGGCTACAGTCCATGGAATTGCAAAGAGTCAGACATGACTGAGTGACTGCACTCTGTACTTTTGTACTTAACAAAGGTTGTGGCTCAGATGGCAAAGAATCTGCATGCAATGCAGGAGAACCAGGTTTGATCCCCGGATCAGGAAGACCCCCTGGAGAAGGGAATGGCTACTCCAATACTCTTGCCTAGAGAATTCCATGGACAGAGGAGACTGGGGGGCTATAGACCATGGGGTCCCAAAGAGTCAGACAGGACTAAGTGACTAACACTTTCACTTCACTTATTCAAGATAAAACATAAATATGATGCTTCAGCTATTAAACAATAAGAATGATCTCCCCACTCCCACCACAGCCAACAGCAGAAAACTTGGAATTCACCTTAAGATCACTCAAAATGGATGCAAGTAAACTAAAGCTCCACTATAATGGTTTATCCCTTTACCTGTCTAAGAACCTAAAAGTCAATTTCCTAAACTATGTTCTTTTTTCATGGAACATGCCCTGCCTACTGCCCATCTACATTTCACACCGCTGTCCTAATGATTCACTATACTACGGTCATACTGGTTTTCTCATGTGCTGTCCCCTCTACCCGAAATGCTAAAATATTCCACCAGCTTAAGCCAACAACTATTTACTTTCAAGTCTCAATTTAAAATATTCTCAGAGATAAGCTAGCTTCAGGCCCTTCATCACATGCCTACAGAACGCTTTGTGCTTCCACAGTGAGTGATTGCTTGTTCAATCTCTCTCTCCATCTAGAAAGTAAACTTTAGGAAAGTATGGAACATGTCTTTCTTACTGAACACTGCATCACACAGCAACATGCCTGGCACAAAGGAGACATACAATAGTTACTCAGCAAATGACTAAAAGAGACCAACCAACTCATATTCACCTCCTTTCCTAGAAATAAACTTCAATAAAATTCTTCAGAAAATATAAGCAGATTAAGACTTGTTACATTCAAATGTCAAATATGGTTTATTCCACTCAGAGACTGTATAATACTATCTATTTATCAGAAATTTGTAGGTCCTTCCAAGGTTCAAGTTGAATATGTTACTGCATTTTCGTTAGAGAACACCTAATCCTCTTTTCCTTCATGTTCTATGAACCCAAACCTATTTTTCTCTCAGCAAAAATAAACTTTATTTCATTAGTTGATGATTAACACCTGTATCACACTCTTTCTATTCTCTCTCTTAACTACAAGTTCCAGGATTTCCACAAATGAGTGGACAAAACCATGGTATCTCTATGAATTTCCCTCATTTTTTTCATCCTCATACATAATGAACATGATCAGTAAGTGAACTTCATACAGAAAAGAGACCATCTATTCTATAAGTCTCTAAATTTTGGAAGGATATGGCAAGATATTATAATAAGGCTAATCTTTACACTTTATTATGTTCCTCCATGATCAATTTTCTCATATTAATCAGAAGAATTACTTGTATTAAGCAACTACAAAGAAGGAAAAAAAACTGAAGATGAAGTCTCCTCACCTTTTTAATATCTGTTTTTGTTCGGAGACCCCAGCCCCTCTGTAACGTGCGGAAAATCTCCACCTCTGGGTACTGGCGCTTGGTAAAGCACTGGTTCTGGCAGCGGCCTCCCGCAGGGCACACGGTGGGGTGGCACTCGTACAGCAGCATGCGGTTGATGCACTCAGAGTCTATGCCGCAGGGGTTCTCGTCCGTGGCTTTACAGTTGCAGCGGGGGATCTCAGACAAGTCTGCAGTGAAGATCTGCACCCTGCCAATGGGGCGGTTCACCTGGAGAAGAGACACATGCTACAGTGCATCAGGCAAGTCAACGCAGGACAGTTCAGCACCTGTGAAAGGCAGGTTTCTCTCAAGTTGCACACATTTTACATGATTTTGAATTATCAAGATTTAGCAGGATTATTCGTAACATCTAAAATATGGCAACAACTTAAGTGTACACCAGTACATGAATGGATAAGCAAAATGTGGTAAAAATAACGGAGTATTATTCAGCCTAAAAATGAAGGAAATTTGACACACAATGCGCAACATGGATAAACCTGCAGGACATTATGTTAAACAAAATAAGCCAGTCAAAACAGACAAATACTTGTACCACTTAGATACAAAGAGATAATGGCAATAGTTATACTCATGAATGCATTTAATGCCACTGAAAGGTATAGTTAAATATGGTTAAGATAAAAAAAACTTTACGTATCTATATGTTTACAATTAAAAAGGTGAAGGAAATAAAAATTTAGGCAGTTCGATATAAAAATAAAGCCTCACTCAATACATAAAATATAAATACCACAAATAGAGAAAAAAAAAATCATCTCTGGGCTACCCCAGTGGATAAGAATCTGCCTGCCAATGCAGGAGATATGGGTTTGAGACCCGATGTGGAAAGATCCCACATGCCATAGAGCAACTAAGTCCATGCACCACAACTATTGAGCCTGTGCTCTAGAGCTGGGAGCCACAATTACTGAGCCCAAGTGCCACAACTACAGAAACCTACACAGCCTACAGCCCATGCTCCAAAACAAGAGAAGCCACCGCAGTGAGAAGCCCTCACAATGAAAGAAGAGTAGCCCCTGCTTGTCCCAACTAGAGAAAGCCCATGCATAATGAAGATAGAGAAAAGCCTGCATAGCAACGCAGACCCAACATGGTCTAAATAAACATTTAAAAATAAATCATTTCTAAAAAATTCATAATTTCAAGCCTGGGTTTCCCTGGTAGCTCAGTGGCAAAGAAACCGACTGCCAATTCTGGAGACAAGAGTTCCATCCTTGGGTCGGGGAAGATCCCCTAGAGAAGGAAATGGTAATTCACTCCAGTATTCTTGCCTGGAAAATCCATAGAGAGAGGCTACAGTCCATGGGATCACAAAACAGTTGGACACAACTGAGCAACTAAACAAGAAAAGTCAATTGTAAATTTGAGTTTCCGTTATTGCCACATGGTGGCGCCAAGTTAGCTGCTATATTTAAAAAAAAAAAAAAAATCACCCTTCTCAAGTGGTAAATCTTGAAAAAACATGAAAAGGTCTCTGAGTAATTGAGTTCCAATATGTGAAGATATATTTTAAAATTGACTATCACAACTTGAAATCTTTTGAACAGACTATAGCAATGTCACCTAAGCATTCATTTTTAGAGGTGCTAGTACTGAATATCCAGTATGGTAAAACAAAGGCCAATTGCTGTGATACTGAAGCCATCAGATACTAACAACAGTGTGGGGGAAAAAGTAGACATTCTCTCTATTCTCAAAAGAGAGAGATTTGTGCACTATATGAATGACTCCTGGGGACTTCCCTGAGACTCAACGCTTCCAATGCAGGGGTCGGTAGTTCAATCCCTGATAGGGGAACTAAGACCCTACACGTCCAGCTCCAAAGCTAGGGGTAGGGGATTGGGAGTCTGGGATTAGCAGATGCAAACTATTATATATAGGATGGATAAACAACAAGGTTCTACTATATAGCACAGGGAACGATACTCAATACCCTGTGATAAACCATAATGAAAACCCATGTTATATATATATATAAAACAGATTCATTTTGCTATAGGCAGAAATTAACACAACAATGTAAATCAACTATATTTCAATAAAATTAAAGGAATGAGTTTCCTCTACTTGATATTATCTCAATGGGAACAGTCAAATCATGAGTCTTCAAAAACCTATCCTATACGTAAAATTTGATACTTCAGGAATTGCATTATTTGGTGAGTTAATTTTTACCTGCAAGACTGTTGTGGGGAATAATCTACAATATGTGTGCAAAAATACAGTCTTCAAACGTTCTCCAGAACAACTTAAAATGACAGTGAGTCCCACTGCCAGATCTCTTCCCAGCTTCTTCAAAATACTGGTAAATGCTTGTCAATGGAGGAGCACTCTCACCCCATGCCACTGCAAGTCACAGACCTACTAAGGCAAACCCCAAGGTAGCAGACCAGGGCTGAGCTCAATCACCTGGTCCCACATAGGGCCATCTGAATATTCACCTTTATTCAAGGTTATCTTTACCTGAGACTCTCCATCCAAAATAGTTGCATTCATTCTACTCCTTTTTTCTACATAAAGGCATGTTTCAATCATTCTTCTTTGACATCTGATCTAAACTGATATTAATCTCAAATAAGTTTCTTGCCTAACATAACATAAAGCAAGAACAAAACCCCATACATGGTTAAGTAAGAACAGCATAGATATATAAATTGTAGCATTTACACTCACTCTGGGCCAGGGATTGACAAACCTTTTCTGTAAAGGGTCAGACAGTAAATATTTTATGTTTTCAGGACATAGGTCTCTGGTGCATGTTGCTCAACTATCACTGTAGCTCCAAAGAAGGAATAGACCATGTGTACATGAACAAGCATGGCTGTGTGCCAATAAAACTTTAATTATGGACACTAATATTTGAATTTCATAAAATCTTCATGTATTAGGAAAAACTGTTTGGGGGAAAAAAAAAAAGTTCTCTGGACCATGCATGGTAGGCCAAAGTTGGGACTATAGTTTACCAACCATTGGTTTAATCTAATCCCTAGAAATACATCTTTGTTTTAAAGGTGGAGGAAAGAAGGTGGTGTCTAAATTTTCTGATTAGATCAAACACAGGACATTAGTTGGTCTCTCAACACTCATGTTCAATACGGTTGACAAGCTACCCTGAAGTGCCTAACTTCTGTTACGTGTGACAACTGACTGTGGAAACAGGAATTACTTTCCTTTTTTTGAGGATGAACTACAATTCAGTGTTATGTCTCCATGAACAATTAACTTCATTTAACTCTCAGTTTATGCAATTTTAAGTTTTGTTTCTTTTTTCTTTTCCAATAGTTTTAACTATTTGTAAGGATTGATATTTTAACTCATTCTATATTGCATACTACCAGGCAGATCCATTACACTCTTTTATAAATCTAAGCTTCATTATGGAGTTTCAGTGTTCTTAACACTAAATGTTTAGTGTTTCCTTTTTCTATATCTCACAGTTCTTCACTATTTCATCACCTCATTTTGTTACTCGATGATTCCCAGCTATTCTAAAAAGGACAAAAATAAGAAAGTGGAGAATGACAGAATCATAAAGGCTTGATGCAACAGTGAAACAGGCACAGTTTAGTTTCTGCACTGAATTACCCAAAGTACTATCTTTCCAGAAAGCAGAGAAGACGGGAGATAATATCTCTCAGTATACCTTTAGTGGGATTGTTTGATTTGGCAAGTAAAAATCTAGGACACCCAACTGAATTTGAATTTCAGATAAATAACAAATAGTTTTTTAGTTTAAGAATGTCCCACAGAATATCTGGGACACTTAAACACACTAGATTCTAAAAATGGTGGTGAAATTGATCTCTTAAGTGAAAACCTCAGAAACAAACAAACAAACAAAAAAATCAATGAATACACAACTTATTCATTACCAATAACAAAAATAAATATATATAGATGTCTTATCCAGGAATGACAAACATTTCACAACAAGAACTTGGGTAATTTCATTTTGTTAATAGAGCCTACAGTATTCTTTCATGTGGTCTGATATTTGAGCACCAAAACTAACTTGATTAAAAGGTTTTCAAAAAGATGTTTTAGTACTTACTAAATACTTCACTGGGCTTCCCTGGTAGCTCAGATGGTAAAGCTTCTGCCTACCGGTAGACCCGGGTTTGATCCCTGGGTCGGGAAGATCCCCTGGAGAAGGAAATGGCAACCCATTCCAGTACTCTTGCCTGGAAAATCCCATGGACTGAGGAGCCTGATAGGCTACAGTCCATGGGGTCACAAAGAGTCGGACATGACTGAGTGACTTCACTTCACTTCACTTCAAATACTTCACTAAGATTTCTAATACGTTTGTTCCTCACTATTCCTTTATTTTTACCTCTGTAAATTCTTTTTAAAAATGGCTTAAATATACAAATACAAAAGGTCTACCAGACCCAGATGATAAATGACAATGACTCTTTTATCAAGTAGACTAGCATACCTAAGTACACTTAACGTGAATTCTTGTGACTTTGGGAATTCTAGTCATACTAGTCACCTAAAATATCTTTAGTATCAGCTACTACCAGAAGAAATTATCATGTGTATTATTCACACTATCTCAGTGCCGTTTGTCATTTGTTATCACGGCTCTTTGGTGCCTGCCGTTCAAACGGCAAGATGTTGACTGTGAACAGAATCTATTCCATTCACTTTATGAAGACTTTCCAAAGCAACAATAAAACAGTATCATCAGACAATTGATTTTATAAAGTATCAATACAAACAATGTGCTAAAAATGGTGCTCTGGCACTTTTTCCTTATATTCCTTTAAGCTCATGCCTCTACCTAAAAGCAACTGTGCTTGTGCTTCCAGTTCTCACCAGGTACAGAGTGGGAAGCGGGCAAGCTATCACATGGTCTCTCCTGAAGTCTGTTCTCACCTTTATATGTTTGTAAGGTGGTGGCTTCTTGTCATTCTTTCGATCTTCCTGCAGCTGTCTTAGCTCTTTTTGGGCCTTCAACTCCTCAAACCTTGCTGCAGCTTCCTGAAGAGCTAAGAAAACACAGCACAGTCACTTTCTCTCTGGGTAGTTATTTTGCCTTTTCTCCATTATAAGTTGGAGAAAATTCATGTTTTAGACAAAAATCGAAGACATACATACAATTTCTATTTTCAAGTACGTCATAGTCTCCAGGGTATTAATATATGGCATTAAAATAAAGCATAATACATTACTCAATAGCCCTATATGGACTACCAGTTTTGGAGGAAAATTTAAAACAAAACAAAAACACAGCTAAATAATCTGGAAAAGCTCACATATAATATATCCTAACAACAACCAAGCTGCATCCACTCAGCAATGTCACTGCCTAGAAGCTTAATTCTTTTCCTCAGACAACAATTTTCTGCTTCCACAAATAACGTGCCTCATAGGTGTCCAGAAAACATACTGTGTTCCTTTGGAAGAAATGAAACTTGAAGTTTTCTTTTTCTTCCTATCTATTTTCTGGAACACCTAGCCTACTCTTCTTCTAAAACCCGTTCTGTAAATATCAGTGATTATCCTAATNTGAGTTCCAATATGTGAAGATATATTTTAAAATTGACTATCACAACTTGAAATCTTTTGAACAGACTATAGCAATGTCACCTAAGCATTCATTTTTAGAGGTGCTAGTACTGAATATCCAGTATGGTAAAACAAAGGCCAATTGCTGTGATACTGAAGCCATCAGATACTAACAACAGTGTGGGGGAAAAAGTAGACATTCTCTCTATTCTCAAAAGAGAGAGATTTGTGCACTATATGAATGACTCCTGGGGACTTCCCTGAGACTCAACGCTTCCAATGCAGGGGTCGGTAGTTCAATCCCTGATAGGGGAACTAAGACCCTACACGTCCAGCTCCAAAGCTAGGGGTAGGGGATTGGGAGTCTGGGATTAGCAGATGCAAACTATTATATATAGGATGGATAAACAACAAGGTTCTACTATATAGCACAGGGAACGATACTCAATACCCTGTGATAAACCATAATGAAAACCCATGTTATATATATATATAAAACAGATTCATTTTGCTATAGGCAGAAATTAACACAACAATGTAAATCAACTATATTTCAATAAAATTAAAGGAATGAGTTTCCTCTACTTGATATTATCTCAATGGGAACAGTCAAATCATGAGTCTTCAAAAACCTATCCTATACGTAAAATTTGATACTTCAGGAATTGCATTATTTGGTGAGTTAATTTTTACCTGCAAGACTGTTGTGGGGAATAATCTACAATATGTGTGCAAAAATACAGTCTTCAAACGTTCTCCAGAACAACTTAAAATGACAGTGAGTCCCACTGCCAGATCTCTTCCCAGCTTCTTCAAAATACTGGTAAATGCTTGTCAATGGAGGAGCACTCTCACCCCATGCCACTGCAAGTCACAGACCTACTAAGGCAAACCCCAAGGTAGCAGACCAGGGCTGAGCTCAATCACCTGGTCCCACATAGGGCCATCTGAATATTCACCTTTATTCAAGGTTATCTTTACCTGAGACTCTCCATCCAAAATAGTTGCATTCATTCTACTCCTTTTTTCTACATAAAGGCATGTTTCAATCATTCTTCTTTGACATCTGATCTAAACTGATATTAATCTCAAATAAGTTTCTTGCCTAACATAACATAAAGCAAGAACAAAACCCCATACATGGTTAAGTAAGAACAGCATAGATATATAAATTGTAGCATTTACACTCACTCTGGGCCAGGGATTGACAAACCTTTTCTGTAAAGGGTCAGACAGTAAATATTTTATGTTTTCAGGACATAGGTCTCTGGTGCATGTTGCTCAACTATCACTGTAGCTCCAAAGAAGGAATAGACCATGTGTACATGAACAAGCATGGCTGTGTGCCAATAAAACTTTAATTATGGACACTAATATTTGAATTTCATAAAATCTTCATGTATTAGGAAAAACTGTTTGGGGGAAAAAAAAAAAGTTCTCTGGACCATGCATGGTAGGCCAAAGTTGGGACTATAGTTTACCAACCATTGGTTTAATCTAATCCCTAGAAATACATCTTTGTTTTAAAGGTGGAGGAAAGAAGGTGGTGTCTAAATTTTCTGATTAGATCAAACACAGGACATTAGTTGGTCTCTCAACACTCATGTTCAATACGGTTGACAAGCTACCCTGAAGTGCCTAACTTCTGTTACGTGTGACAACTGACTGTGGAAACAGGAATTACTTTCCTTTTTTTGAGGATGAACTACAATTCAGTGTTATGTCTCCATGAACAATTAACTTCATTTAACTCTCAGTTTATGCAATTTTAAGTTTTGTTTCTTTTTTCTTTTCCAATAGTTTTAACTATTTGTAAGGATTGATATTTTAACTCATTCTATATTGCATACTACCAGGCAGATCCATTACACTCTTTTATAAATCTAAGCTTCATTATGGAGTTTCAGTGTTCTTAACACTAAATGTTTAGTGTTTCCTTTTTCTATATCTCACAGTTCTTCACTATTTCATCACCTCATTTTGTTACTCGATGATTCCCAGCTATTCTAAAAAGGACAAAAATAAGAAAGTGGAGAATGACAGAATCATAAAGGCTTGATGCAACAGTGAAACAGGCACAGTTTAGTTTCTGCACTGAATTACCCAAAGTACTATCTTTCCAGAAAGCAGAGAAGACGGGAGATAATATCTCTCAGTATACCTTTAGTGGGATTGTTTGATTTGGCAAGTAAAAATCTAGGACACCCAACTGAATTTGAATTTCAGATAAATAACAAATAGTTTTTTAGTTTAAGAATGTCCCACAGAATATCTGGGACACTTAAACACACTAGATTCTAAAAATGGTGGTGAAATTGATCTCTTAAGTGAAAACCTCAGAAACAAACAAACAAACAAAAAAATCAATGAATACACAACTTATTCATTACCAATAACAAAAATAAATATATATAGATGTCTTATCCAGGAATGACAAACATTTCACAACAAGAACTTGGGTAATTTCATTTTGTTAATAGAGCCTACAGTATTCTTTCATGTGGTCTGATATTTGAGCACCAAAACTAACTTGATTAAAAGGTTTTCAAAAAGATGTTTTAGTACTTACTAAATACTTCACTGGGCTTCCCTGGTAGCTCAGATGGTAAAGCTTCTGCCTACCGGTAGACCCGGGTTTGATCCCTGGGTCGGGAAGATCCCCTGGAGAAGGAAATGGCAACCCATTCCAGTACTCTTGCCTGGAAAATCCCATGGACTGAGGAGCCTGATAGGCTACAGTCCATGGGGTCACAAAGAGTCGGACATGACTGAGTGACTTCACTTCACTTCACTTCAAATACTTCACTAAGATTTCTAATACGTTTGTTCCTCACTATTCCTTTATTTTTACCTCTGTAAATTCTTTTTAAAAATGGCTTAAATATACAAATACAAAAGGTCTACCAGACCCAGATGATAAATGACAATGACTCTTTTATCAAGTAGACTAGCATACCTAAGTACACTTAACGTGAATTCTTGTGACTTTGGGAATTCTAGTCATACTAGTCACCTAAAATATCTTTAGTATCAGCTACTACCAGAAGAAATTATCATGTGTATTATTCACACTATCTCAGTGCCGTTTGTCATTTGTTATCATGGCTCTTTGGTGCCTGCCGTTCAAACGGCAAGATGTTGACTGTGAACAGAATCTATTCCATTCACTTTATGAAGACTTTCCAAAGCAACAATAAAACAGTATCATCAGACAATTGATTTTATAAAGTATCAATACAAACAATGTGCTAAAAATGGTGCTCTGGCACTTTTTCCTTATATTCCTTTAAGCTCATGCCTCTACCTAAAAGCAACTGTGCTTGTGCTTCCAGTTCTCACCAGGTACAGAGTGGGAAGCGGGCAAGCTATCACATGGTCTCTCCTGAAGTCTGTTCTCACCTTTATATGTTTGTAAGGTGGTGGCTTCTTGTCATTCTTTCGATCTTCCTGCAGCTGTCTTAGCTCTTTTTGGGCCTTCAACTCCTCAAACCTTGCTGCAGCTTCCTGAAGAGCTAAGAAAACACAGCACAGTCACTTTCTCTCTGGGTAGTTATTTTGCCTTTTCTCCATTATAAGTTGGAGAAAATTCATGTTTTAGACAAAAATCGAAGACATACATACAATTTCTATTTTCAAGTACGTCATAGTCTCCAGGGTATTAATATATGGCATTAAAATAAAGCATAATACATTACTCAATAGCCCTATATGGACTACCAGTTTTGGAGGAAAATTTAAAACAAAACAAAAACACAGCTAAATAATCTGGAAAAGCTCACATATAATATATCCTAACAACAACCAAGCTGCATCCACTCAGCAATGTCACTGCCTAGAAGCTTAATTCTTTTCCTCAGACAACAATTTTCTGCTTCCACAAATAACGTGCCTCATAGGTGTCCAGAAAACATACTGTGTTCCTTTGGAAGAAATGAAACTTGAAGTTTTCTTTTTCTTCCTATCTATTTTCTGGAACACCTAGCCTACTCTTCTTCTAAAACCCGTTCTGTAAATATCAGTGATTATCCTAATACAGCTTCCCAGGTGGCAACTGTGGTAAAGAACCGCCTGCCAATACAGGAGACAGAAAAGGCTCGGGTTTGATCCCTGAGTAGTAAAGATTCCCTGGAGGAAGGCATGGCAACCCACTCCAGTATTCTTGCCTGGAGAATGCCATACACAGAGGAGCCTGGTAGGCTGCAGTTCATGGGGCCACAAAGAGTCAGACACAATTGAGTGACTAAAACATAAACACACAACCCTAACACAAAGATAGATCTTCACAGCTCATCTTCATCCAATCCTGCACTTTCATATGTTTAAAAGACTGGAGTATCTGAAAAGTCCAACAAAAATCCTAAGAATCATTCTTCTCCACTTAAAATTTTAATTAATCACTCTTGATTCAGGTTAAAAACTCTGAAAAGGATTCCAAAATTTCCCAGTTTCCTCTTTGTTGCTCTCCCCATGATCTGTCAAAACAATAAAGAATATCTTCCCTCTGATTCACCCCTTCTTTCTCCATTTCCTCATTACCATCCAGCTGATCTACTTACTGTCTAAATAATCTGAAAAAACTAAATACCCATCATTCTCTCCACCTCACGGACTAGTCCCTGTGACAGTCACATCATCTCTGCTTCAAACTACTAAAACAACCATCTCATTGACATTTCTGACTGAGACTTATAAAACTCTGTTCTGACCATGTAACTAAACTACTTCATCAGTAAAACAGTCTGGTACTGGCCCAACCCTATGCTTAAACTCTACCAAATACTTAGAGATCACGAACTCATCATGTTTGACCCAAGGTGCACTTTTACATACGCTGTCTTCTTGTTACATTTTAAGTTAACTTCTTCACAGTCAGTGTAGTGGTTAAGAGTTTGAATTCTGGGGTCCAACTGCTAGAGTATGAAACCTTCCCATATCACTTACTGGCACAGGGACTTCGGGCAACAAATTAAACTTCCTTTTGGCCATGCCATGTAGCTCATAGGATCTTAGTTCCCTGACCAGATACTGAATCTGGCCCCTCAGCAGTGAAAACATGTTGTCCTAACCACCAGAGAATTTTTCCCAATTTAACTTTTATGTGCCTCAGTTTCCTCATTAGAAGATAGAAATAACAGCTCTAACTTATAGGGTTGCCTCAAAGATTTAAAGTGGGAAAACAAACTTTGAACAGGGACTGGCAAACAAAAAATGGTAATTATCTTGAAAGCATCACTTAAGAAAGAAGTCGTCCATGACTTCCATATTGTCCTCTTCAGCACTGTTTTGCATCCTCTTGGTTGGCTCCCACAACATACCATGCACATTTCTGCCACAACACTCTCAAAGAACGACCATTTGACTGTGTCCTCCCACAAAACCATGTGTTCCTTAAAGGCAGAGGCATCCAGCCAGCTGAAGTTCAAGGCATAGAGAGCAGAATCACAGAGCTTCAGCAGGCTCAGATTTGCAATATTTCCTACACTCCAACTTCACCCCTAGCCTTGATGGTGGCCAGCTCTATATAGGCAAAGATCTGGTCACTTGGTCCTTGACTACCTGAGAGTCTAAGGCTCAAGACCGCAACTCCTGTAGTATTAATACTGATAGCCCATATCTGCACAGAAAGCACACTCCAACAGGTAAGTGAGGACCCTTGAAATAACATAAGGCAAACAAAACTTCTGTCAAACTTGTTCCTTATGTACATCATCTTCATTCCCCATCTAAGAAGTTTTACCTGCTTGGAATTTCTTCACCTCACTATGCAGACAAAATATTACACATCACTGTCCAAACATATGCAAATAATAAGAAATACCTATATTGCCTTTCAAAGGACAGCTAAAGGAAGAAGCTAATTATCATTGATGGGAAACCAACAATACGCATTGCAGGCTGATTTTTATATTATCTCACTGAATTCTCAAAGCTACTTTAACTCATTACATAGGGAGAGAGATCACTGTCAGACCCTTCTGGCCTCAAAATTGCCCCTTCTCCTTCACTGCTAGGCCAGCTTAAAAAAAACCTCTGATTTAGAACATTTATGTGCTTTCACTATCTTATATTGTTCTATAATTTTGGTTGAATTTTACTTCTTCTTAACTTAAAAAAACACAAAAAACAAAAAACAATTCTCCTTGGAACAAATGTGGCTCTGCTAGAGATTCTGGTCCTTGGCAAGCAAACTGAAGTATTTATTCTATAAAACAGTTTCAAAGCTCCAGTACTTACTTGATGGGATGCTGATAAAACAGGATTGATAAGAAACATCCCGTAAGGAAATTCTAGTTAAGTAAAGGTTAGCTTCAAAAATACTGATTTACATGGGTCAACTTATCTGCAAAATTCTATAGCTGCAGCCACATACTGCTCCAGAGGGTAGAATACAGCTGTTAAGAGACTGTATATAAATTCTAAAACATTTAATTCAAACAAAGAGCAGATACTCAGGTATCAGAGATCTATGTTGGCCCAAGAAACAAAAAGGATAAAGTTACCTTTTTTATATGTCCCATCGACTCCTTTGCCCATCTTATCTTTGCTGCTCACATCCCCCTCCATGTAGGGGAAGACTCGGGCCTGGTGAGTCCATAGATAGTCATTAGACCCAAAGAAGAGCACAGGAAACTCGCCTACATCATGTCTCATCTTGTCAATATTGGAAGGTACAGCTCGAGGATGGCAGATCTCAGCTGGCCACCACCTGGGAAATGTGAAAACAAGGAAGAAAACCTCTAGAAGGCTGCAAGGCACTAAAAAGAATCCTACTTTGGAGAGAGGAATAAAGAATAGCAATGACTCCCTAACCTACATTAATGTCTGACCCAGGACCTCCTTACAATATAACTAGAGAAGATACAAGCAGTATGTGCCAAAAGCCTGGAGAGGCCACCCTCACGCACATGCTCACAGACCTAAATATACATCCTCAGACTGCTATTCTACATCAAGGAATGTATAAAAGGAAGTAATGAGAGACATGGACAAAACTTTACAACTATAGTGTTCACTAAAGAATCTGAAAGAATGAAAATCCGTAAACAATTTAAATATTCAACATTAAGGAAATGATGGAAGTAGCTGTGGGACACTATATAACAAAATATAAATTGGCCTTTAAAGAGGGCAACTTTGAAAAATTACTAGAAGTATACAAAAATGGAATACCCAAAATAATACCCCACCCCCATCAGCTTGGCAAAGCAAGCATATAAATTACAACAAAAACCTTTAGGAAGACAATGCTATTCTACTGTGAGAATGTGCTAAATAAACTCCCGTGTATATATACCAAGAAACACTGACAAAAATGTTCATAGTTCAAACATGACAATAAATAAATAAATAAATACACCACACAGCATGTAAACATAAAGGAACACTCTGGAATAGTGAAATATGAAAGAATTGGAGCATTGCACTAACCATAGTATCTAAGGAGCAAAAGAACAAATAAAAAAACATACTGCAAGAAAATACAGCAACAATTCCTTTATATAAAGGACTAAAACATATAGAATCAAACACACATATGGTAAATGTATACAGTCAGGCAAAGAAAGAACACAAAATGCAGTACTGCAGTTATTTCTAGGGATAGGGAGAGAAGATTCAGATAGGGGCAGAGAGGGAACCTCAAAGGTGCTATTTTTTTTAAATGGGAGGTACACACAAGCATTTCTTTAAAATCATACATGTTATAATATTTTTTGTGCACTCAACATCATGTGAAATTCCGGGCTGGATGACTCACAAGCTGGAATCAAGATAGCTGGGAGAAAAATCAACAACCTCAGATATGCAGATGATAGCATCTTAATGGCAGAAAATGAAGATGATCTAAAGAGCCTTTTAATGTGGGTGAAAGAGGAGACTGAAAAAGCTGGCTTAAAACTCAACATGCAAAAAAGAAGATCATAGCATCCAGCCTCATCACTTCATGGCAAATAGATGGGGAAAAAGTGGAAACAGTGACAAATTTTCTTTTCTTGGGCTCCAAAAGAGTGCAGCCACAAAATTAAGAAAAAAACTTGTTCCTTGGAAGAAAAGCTATAACAAATCTAGACAGTTATTAAAAAGCAGAGATATCACTTTGCCAGCAAAGTCCATATAGTCAAAACTATGCTTTTTTTCAGTAGTCATGTACAGATATGAGTTGAACCATTAGAAGGCTGAGCACTGAAGAATTGATGCTTTCAAACGTGGTGCTGGAGAAGACTCTGGAGAGTCTTGTGGACTGCAAGGAGATCAAACCAGTCAACCCTAAAGGAAATCAACTCTGAATATTCACTGGAAGGACTGATAATGAAGCTTCAAAACTTTGGCCACTTGATGCAAAGAGCCAATTCACTTGAAAAGACCATGATGCTGTGAAAGATTAAAGGTAGGAGAAGGGGACGACAGACGATGAGATGGTTGGATGGCATCACCAACTCAATGGGCTGAGTCTGAGCAAACTTTAGGAGATAGGGAAGGACAGGGAAGCCAGGTGTACTGCAGTTCATGGGGTCACAAAGAGCTGGACATGACTTAGTGACCAAACATCAACAATATGCAATATAAGTAATTTTAAAAAGAAAAAGAAACATACACAACTGGGTACAAATAACAATAGGTCAGTTATTTTGAAGGTGCATGTACTGGTGTGTCTGAAAGTAAATATGCCAAAATGTTAGCAATGCATCTTCATTGTTTGTGATATTATGGGTTTGTTTTCATTAATAAAGCTTCTACAGATGATATATAGTTAGTATACAGTTTTTTCTTTTATGATGGAAAGTTAATGGGGGAGTGGGTAAACCTTCTTTAATTAGGCCATTTATTTAAAAAGTTAAACACAAGAAACACAGGCTGGTGAAAGAACTGTCAGTCTCCTTCATGCTTACTCACCTGTATCTTCCAACTTTTACCCAGACAATTTCTCTGTAATGTGGCTTTTTGCCTGCCTTACAGTCATTGCAATACCAGTTTCCTTCAGGGATATCAATGTTCAGGCATTCACGATGAAAAGCAGCAGGGCAAGAATCACAACACAGAAGGCTGCCTCCTGCGGGAATCAAAATATCTGGCACTCAGAATCACAAGGCTGCATACAAGGGCCCATCTGAAATAGGTTTTGTTCAGTTCCTAACCAATTATCTTGCAGCCAAGGGCTTAGTAACTTAATTAGTTATTTACAAAGACTTTTATATAAGAGTATTCCCTCTCCAATGTACTTGAACCATACCCCTGGGGATCTGTTAAGAGTCACAGCAAATCATGAGATCTTACTGGCAAAATTAGGTTAGGGCAATGAGGGCAGAAGTAAATCCCTAAAAGTCATGTATATACACAACCTGCCCCCCCCCAACTTCTTCCTCTTCATTAAAATAAATATCAGTGATACACAATAACCAAAGTATAAAGAGCACAAGCTTTAAGTGATGTCAGATTTGAACTCTAAGATATATCAGTCTGGGGAATTCACTTTCCTTGCTGAACTTAATGGTAGGGTATTTTCTGCAAAGAACACTAAATAATCATACCTATCTGAGAACTAAACAAGAAAATAAATTGCCTTACAGTGTCTGGCACATTAGTTGTCTCTATAAGGTCAGTTCTTTCTCTTTTTTAAAATTACTTTTTAATCATTTTTTGTTGGGTTCTCTCACACCTTAAGGGCCCTTTGCAGAATAAACTTTATAAATGCATAAAATTAATAAAAGAACATAGAATAAAATGATCAGAATGTTAGAACAAGACATTAGAATTATATACAGTCCTCTGTAACACACAAGTAAAGTCTAGCAGTAGTAATGACTGGACACAAGGTTTCAAGATATCTGTAATAATATCTGATTTTTACTGGTGACAGAAATCACAGGTACTACTGTGATTTTTTTGTCTTAACTTCAGTTAGACATAAGATCTCCTCTTTCCTGCTAAGTTTTCAGATACCAGATTAATTATATACATTGCAATGAGAATGAATTTTCATTTCTTAAAAGATTTTTACTCAAAGTGACTCAGTTTACATATCTGAATCTGAAACATCATGGTTACAGATAATAAAGAATTTCAGGTAAAGAGGTTTCACGTATAAGTAATACAA
Organism: Neotragus moschatus; assembly: GCA_006410615.1. NCBI lineage: Eukaryota > Metazoa > Chordata > Mammalia > Artiodactyla > Bovidae > Neotragus > Neotragus moschatus. The sequence goes on from SJYA01001092.1 coordinate 76,574, forward strand.
TAACTGCCTTATTTATCTCATGCCAGAAGCTAGCATGTTCCAACACGCTAGACTCAAGCATGTAATTCCAAGTTTCATCCTGAAGAGATAACGAAGGACAAAGCCTTAAGCAAGGTATATATGTGCATCTTACTGGTTTAACTGTGCTTCTTTTCCCACATGAAAATCTATGAAAAACTTAATTTTGTGACACCATCCTCAATGGTTTCTACTGTGCCTTTCCTTTTCTCAATAAAACAAGTTTTGGGGCATTTGTTTTGTTGTGGCCAGAAATGTGCTCTTAAGACCCAACTCTGCCTTCAGCTAGAGAAAACCTGTTTTGTACACTGGAGTTCAGATTCAGAATAAGGCTTCATTTCGTAAGAGGTTCTGTTGCTACAAAACAAGTTTCCAGAACTTGTTTATTTAACACATAAAGCCAGTACTCTATCCTCTCAAAAGTCATATTTGGCTCTCCTTGTGCATTTTGTAGATGGGATAAACAGTCAGCACAGGACATAGAGTCACATGAGTTTAACCACCCCAATAATGGAATACCCTCTGTAACATTCCTCTCTATGCTTATTTATCTGCTGAGTTAAAATTTAATAACAATGTGCCAATTAATGGCCTTTGTAAAAAAGACAGCAAAAAAAAAAAAAATCCTCCTTTTATTCACCTGACATTCATGACAACTAGAAAATATATACAATAAGGCATTTGAATTAGGGCTTCAAAGAAGGCATCGGAAAAAAATCTGGATTGAAGAATAAGTGAAGAAAGGCCAAGGGTGGCAAGCACAACAGTTTTGCTGGGAAGGACATAATAGGATGAGCTAAGGGAGGATATGAAAAGCAATTGACAGGATTACTCTGCGTGATGAATGGGAGACAAGCAGGAGGGTCTGTCTGGTGGGAGTAAAGGAAATACATAGGAGAAAGAGAGGAAAAAAAGAAAGAAAATCACATGAACCATCTTAAGAAACCAAAAGATGAAAAGGTGATATTTGGTGGATGAAGGTAAAAGAAAATAAAGTGTAAATAAATTCTTGAATTCTAGTCAGTAATAGATTACTTTCTAATTTATGATTTACCTAACACTGATAACCACCTTCAGTTTTCTCCTACACATGGACCAAAAAAAAAATGACTTAACACTACTCTTTCCTTGTCTTGTAACAGCATGATAATCTTAGATACTGGGATCAAAAGTTCTCAGGCCTTATTAATAAAACAGTTTGCCAATTACATGGCCTTGGTAGAAAAATCTTCCAGGAACATGTTATGATCTTGAAAAATAAGGAGAGTCCCAGTTAACTTTTGTTGATATGGGCTAAAAATAGTATTAATTCATTAAAAACAATGAACCTATTATGTTAACATTAAGTAACACTTTTATGGATAACTTGGTGATTGTGAATAGTGCTGCTATGAATACTGCGGTGCACATATCTTTTCAAATTAGAGTTTTCATCTTTTTTTGGACATATGCCCAGGAGTGGGACTGCTGGATCAATGATTAACTCTATTTTTCGTTTCATAAGGAATGTGCCTCAGAAGGTAAAGACTCTGACTGCAATGCTACAAGACCCAGGTTTGATCACTGGGTGAGGAAGATACCCTGGAAAAAGAAATGGCAACCCATTTCAGTATTCTTGCCTGCAAAAGTCCATGGACAGAGGAGCCTGGTGGGTTACAGTCCATGGGGTAACAAAGAGTCAGACACGACTGAGTAAACATTCTACACTGTTCTCCATACACCAATTTACATTTCCACCAATAGTGTAGAAGAGTTTCCTTTTCTCCACATTCTCTTCAGCATTTATTATTTGCAGACCTTTTGACGATTTTGATCAATGACCATCATACTTTTTTGCAAATATTTTTTTACTTGAATTTGTTGCAAAATATGGTCTGGTGAAGAAAATCTGTTCTCTCACTGATGAACAGTTGGAAAAAGGAGTACTGTAATTCTCCTTCTTTGATACTATACACTAAAACCTCACAGGGTAAACCTTAGTCGGTATCAACTGTGAAACTATATTAATAAACTTTCAGTGCTATTACATTAAAATTCATTGATCTGTCTTGCACTTTGAATGGACCCTTTACATATGCCTGGTTTTTAACATCATGCATTGGTTCTATGGAAAATATTAGTGTGCGGAGTCTGGTAGATCTTCCAGATATTTTTAATACTTATTTATGTTTATTTATTTGGCTGCATATGGTCTTAGTTTTGGCAGACTGGATCATCAGTCTTCACTGTGGCATGTAAACTCTCAGTTATGGCATGTGGGACCTAGTTCCCTGAACGGGGATTGAATTTGGGGCCCCTGCATTGAGAGCATGGGGCCTAAAGACCACCAGGGATGTCCCAGACCTTCCATATACTGACCTGTTTCATTACATACTACTAAAATGTCACATTTATTAGAGCCATCATGATCTCATCAGTAAATACTAGGAAGTCATTAAGCTCAGAGACAGCAGGTATAGATAGGTTTTCCAAAATTCTAATTTCCACTAAACAGCTCAAATTTTATCATTGGCAACACTTTGTCAGTTGTTTTCCCTTGAATTGACATGCTCATTTTTATCCATTCCAAGAAAATATCTGACAAATATCCAAGAACGAAGAGCCATAGTTTTTCGGTTATTTTTAAGACTAAAAATGGTGTTCTACAAACAAGGCAGCTAGTTCAGATTGCAACTCAATTACATGAATGCTTAACTTTAGATCATGATCAGTATGCAACAGAACTGCTTTAGGTATACCTAAAACCACATCTACGTTTGAGTTGAGATTTAATAATTTTTACTTACTTTTAAAAATCAAAGATATTGTGGGACTTCCCTGGTGGTCGAAGGGTTAAGCCTCTGTGGTCCCAATGCAAGGGGCCTAGGTTCGATCCCTGTTTAGCGAACTAGATCCTGCATGCAGCAACTAAAGAGCCCGCATGCTGCAACTAAGACCCAGCACAGCCAAATAAATAAATAAATATTTATAAAAACTAAATAAAATCAAGGATACCGTTACATGAAATTTCCATGTTTTTACTGCAAGTGGGTAAATGACACAGAACAGTTACTGCTTTTACTTGTACAGTTTAGAACCACCACCTTGATTTGTGCTAAGGTGCTGGTAGCTTTACTCACTACTGGCTATATACCACCAGTGCAAATGTCAACAAAGTAAAAAAGGCAAGTAACATCTAGGAATTATTACGAAAAGAGCTATGATGTCATGAAGGCTTCTGAACATGTCTCTGGGTCCTCTCCACTTCCTAAGGATTCGTGGCTCACATTTTCAGAGCCACTGCTACAGCTACTAAGTTTTCTTGGGTACTCATTACTACGCCACAACTTAAGACTGCCATCACACAGAAACCACACTACTTTTGAAACCATCTCATACTACTTATGTAATTGAAAACAGTCTAGCGCTAAAGCTGTTTTATCTCCCCATTTTCATGAAACATGGAAAAGTTTTGGAGCCTGCATTTCAGCCTCTCAGACAGATGTCTATTTTCATTCAATAGCAGGATTATACAGTGTTATATTTAAATGCTATTACATACCAAAATTATCTTTAATTTTCTTCTAATCAAAAAGTGGTATAATGATAAACAGGCAGCAGTATTCACCAGTTTTATAAGCAACAGATATTAAGAAGCCAAAATTTTATAACATAAAATTTTATGTAAAACAATCACAAAGCTAACGTCTAAAACCAAATCCAGCACAATCCTTTGTGCAGTAAAATATCCATAACTACATAAAAATTCCATTTCTACCCAAATGATTGCATTTAATATTGTTTTATTTATTCTATATTAGCACCATAGTTTAAGGATGTTCTGATGCAAAGCCTAGTCATGTTACATAAATCTTAAGAGCAACAACAACAAAGTCCTGATTGACCATTTTCAATCACATAAAGCAGTCATAAAACTCTTTGGCTTTAGCATTCTTTAGTATATCCAAATTTTTCAAAAGAGACCTAATTCAAATACAAATGCTGACTCTTAAAAATTAGTTCCTCAGAATGTTCACAACCAGTCAAATTTTCATGCAATTGTATCACCAGAAAGTAGATCTTAAGAAATACAAAAGTCAAAAAAATTGTTTCCCTCAAATTACTAACCAACAAATTTTAGTCAATTTGAGAAGGAAATAAAAAAAAACTAGATAAAAGGATGTTGGTACCACCCTCAACACTAAAAGATAGTAGAGTAATATCTATAAAAGTTTTAGAAAAAGAACAAGCGGCCAACAATCTTATAGTAACCCAATGTGTGCTTCTAGAACAGAGGTAAAAGTTGAACAGTCTCAAGCAGAGAAATGCAGGCCTCCTGGGTGCTTCTCAGAAGTTTGGCCAACTAAGAGAAAAATTGAAATAAGGAATTCAGAACTATAAGCACCACAGTAAACAGACTGGTGGAGTACTAAATATTCTACTTAACGTAACTAGCAAAAAATCAGGCTGTGTTTAAGAAGGATAATATTGATTCTGCTCTAAATTGTAAGTATGTTTTAAGTAGGGGATGTGGGGGAGATACAGATAAAGACAGAAAACTTATTCTTCCTTCATAGAAAACTTTATGGAAACTAATATATGTTATAATGAGGAAATATTTAACAGAAGTTCATAAATTCTTTTACTTTCCCCTTATTTGCTGCTACTGCTGCTAAGTCACTTTAGTTGTGTCCGACTCTGTGCGACCCCTTATTTACTCCCTTTTAAATATAAAATTGATTTTTAAAAAAACCACACACAATTATGTAACACCATCTTCTAGAGCTATTTCTGTACAAACATCTGCCCCTTCTACCTACTTATATGCACCTCTGTCTGGAGTATTATGACTTAATATTAAGCAATGTTTTTTTCTGATATAGGACTTGGGGTTATTTAAGGTTTTTAAAATTTCTTATTTTATTTTTTTACTTCCAATTTATTTTTTACTCGCCTCCACCTTTACTGAGATACAATTAACATATAATACTGTGTACATTTAAAGTGAATAACAAATATGTACTTGATATGTATATATACTGTGAAAAGATTACCACAATAATACTGGGTAACACATTCAATACCTCACGGACTTCCTTGGTGGTGTGGGGTTAAGAATCCACTTGCCAGCACCAGGGACACAGGTTTGATCCCTGGTTCAGGAAGATTCCACATGTTGTGGGCCAACTAAGTCCCATGTGCCACAACTATTGAAACCTGTGTGCTCTAGAGTCTGCACACTGCAACTACTGAACCTAGAGGCCCATGCACCACAGGAGAGCGCAGCATGCAGCAACAAAGACCCAGCACAGCCAAAAATTAAAAACACTTCAAATAGTTACAATTTTAAGCAGTGTGTATGTGTGAATTTAAGATCTGATTTCCCAGCAACTTTCAAAAATATAGTATCATTAACTATAGTCACCATATTGTATGTTATATCCCCTAAATTTATTCATTTGACCACATTCTCAAATTTTCCAAGAATGACTTTGTTCTTTTTCTCTTAATCTTTTTAACTGTTTCAACTGTTTATCATTTTGTTAAAATTAAATCATTATTCAAAATAACAAAAATAAAACCTCTCCCTATTAGGGAACAAAACCACTGTACTGTTATCAGTAATTTAGGACATCACTTCCCAATATAGTTTCTAGTGGCAATGTGAAGAAAATTATATATTTGTTGCAATTTAACACTGCTAAATTAATCTCTCTTTACACTATCTGTACATCAACAAGTTAAGTCTTACCTTCAGAGCACACAAAACACCAGCTAACATTAACATGCTCGTGATTTCGGCAGCCACGCCTTGGGGTAAAGTGATTAGGGCAGATGATGCTATTGGACGCAAGGATCTTTGACCCAGCAGCCAGGCAAAAGTCATTGGCATGGTATGCCACTGGGCAGCGGACACAGCGCATCAGTCGACCTAAAAATACAAGAAGCCAAAAAACCAGGGAGGGACAAAAGAAAAAGAGATTAAGTATAGAAACAATGTGAGTATAATCTAAGCAATGTTGATCAAGTCTATTTGCTAGCACTGGGAAATGACACAAATAAATGGAAGCACTACTAGGTCAAGAGATCTTAAATACCCAATTTTCTATGAAAAAGCTGAGATGGAAACCATACAATAAACAGTCTTAAGGAGTCAAAGACACCACAACAGTAAGCAAGCCTGCCTCAGCAAGGATAAGCTCTACTCAAACGACTGTCCTGACTTTTTGGAAATTGGAATCAGCTGCAGACTAAACGGTGGTGGTATGTGTGTATATGATCAGACTAAAAGACCAGATGGTAGAAACATTAATGGTTGCTTTTGTTGACTTTTACTCTGTGATTCTTTTAGATGAATGAACCTCTCTACCTCAAACCCACTTGAGATATATCTTCTAACACACTTTACCAACTAAAAACCATTACCAGGCCACCTGAATGCCATCTGCAATAGCAACTAAAAAGGGGAAAGTAGCTGATGGTTAAATTGCAATTTTCGTCAAGAACATTACCATATCTACAGGGCCAGGAAATCATCTTAATCATCTTACAGAAGGTACTGCCACTCTGCTTACAAGAAAAGCCAACACTGCTGCATTCTTCCTGCTCAGTCCTCATAGGGAGAAGGGAGGCTCTTCAGGCAAATAAGGATTTAATAGTAGAGACACTGTATTTGACTTTCAGTGAAATCAGTAAGAGACCCACTATTACTAAGCAGAAAGAATCTAGAAACTTGAGTTTACCTGTGCCCACATACAGTTTGGAAAGCTCAGCTCTCAGCCTAACTATGACAGACGAAAAAATTTTCAGGATAGGAATTTCCACTTTCAAAATAAAACCAATCAGCACAAAACAAATTCTTCACTATATCATGTCTGAATGATATCCCATTTGGGAGCCACAGATACAGAGCCCACAGGAGAAGAATACATTTTGTTCTGATGGAGGAGGATATCCACCAGAGGGAATTCCCTACCAGTCCAGTGGTTAGGACACTGCACGTTCACTCGCCAGGGCACACGTTCAATCCCTGATTGGGAAACTAAGATCCCACAAGCTGCATGGTGCAGTCAAAAAATGTAAGATATCCAGCAGAACACCTTTGCAAACTAAATGTCACTTGAGTTCCAAATATTTACTCGGCTTCCCTGGTGGGCGGAGTGGATAAAAATTCACCTGCCAATGCAAGGGAAAGATTTGATCCCTGGTTTAAGATTCTAAATGCCAGGGAACAACTAAGCCCACGTTCCACAACTACTGAGGCCGCACTCTGGAGGATATGAGCTGCTGCTGAGCCTATGTGCCACAACTGCTGACACCCATGCACCTAGAGCCTGGGCTCTGCAACAAGAGAAGCCACCGCAATGAAAAGCCTGTGCACTGAAATGAAGAGCAGACCCTGCTTGCCACAACTAGAGATATCTATGCAAAGCCAACGAAGACCCAGCACAGCCATAAATATATAAATATTTTAAAGCTTCTACATAATCCCAGGGCTCCATAAAGCACATGTAAAAATGTGGTGGCTGCTAGACTTGACTATTACTCTCTGACCTCTCATGGTAAATGCTGGTATGCTAACAAAAGCTAGATGCCATGAAGATAGATAATAGATTCCATCTGGAAACATCCACTGCCAGTGAAGCTGAGGTTTTGTAATTAGATTGGCCCACACAAGAAACACATACCTTTAGACGCAGAAACACTGGCTGGATTGGCAGCGTGGCAGGTAGTACATATGTGGAGGGAACACCGGAAGCCCTTGTTCTGCATCACGGTGGGTGGGTACTTCTGGACACACTCTTCATGGTAAAACTTTCCACATAAGGGCAGAAGGCACCTTTTCACATCTTCCCCACTCTGCTTGCATACAAAACAGGTATGTATTCCTGGGAAACAGAAAACAACAAATTAATGTAAAACACAAGGATTCACTCAGTGCTAACCCATTAGGTGGAGAGTTAGTGAGCATGAAATTCCAGCATGGGGTGGGGATGGAAGGTTGCTACACCATAAATTCCAGCATGGGGTGGGGGTGGGAGGTTGCCCACACCACAGAAAAACTCAGACAACAGCTGGTATCCTACAGTTCAACCCAATTTTGACACTATCAACTTGGAGGTAATATCAGATTCCACAGGTTAAGTAAGGGTTCAGTCCTATAAGACAATCCTCCACATCCACTCTTTCAGACACCAGTTTTAAGACAAGGTTGTCATCTGTACTTCTGACCAATTGACTATAAATCAAATGCTGGGTTCGATTATCTTGCTCTAGTGGCTCATAGAACTCAGAGCATCATTTTACTTACTAGAACATCAGTTTTCTAAAAAAGGATATAATTCAGAACAGCTGGATAAAAGAAATGTACAGAATAAGGTATGGGGAAAGGGCTGAGAGCTTCCAGGCTCTCTCTAAGCATGTCACATTCCCCAATCTCTATGTGTTCACCAACCCAGAAGCTCTCCAAACCCCATGCTTTTGAGGTTCAATGGAGGCCACATTACTTAGACATGATTGATTAGATCACAGGCAACTGAGGACTAATCCAACCTTTAGCACTCTCCCCTCCAATAAGGTCAGGGGGAGATGAATCCCTTTAATCATATGATTGGTTCTCCTGGCAATCAGCTCCCATTCTTTAGAGAGATCCAAAAGTCATCTCATTAACATAGAAAAAAAAGGGGGGGGAACATCTTTATAGTTCTCATCACTTAGGAAATTTCAAGTGTTTCAGGACCTCTGTACCAGAAACTGGACAAAGACCAAATATGTGTTTATTTAAAATCATAATATCACAGTAAAGAACAGTATAAGACTGGTCAGGATGACAACATGAACCCACCGAACAATCTTAGTGTTACTATTAAGTAGAAATTTTAATACATGCTTGCTGATGTGATGTAATAGGAAGTATATATCCCCCACAAAGTACTCTTGCCAAAAGAAAGCTGACCTGACCTAACCCAGCCTCCAGATCTAACTACAAGTTTCTGGGAAATATGGAGGATAGATGAACAAATTAAAAGGATACATTAAGGATATATCAACCAAATTTAGAATATGGAAAACTTAGCAGACAAATGATCACTGTTCCAAGAAATAAAGAATACTAAAACAGTGGGTCAGGGGCCCCTCAAATATGCAGTTATTTGAATCCAGCTATAAGGTTCATCATGTAGGGGTGACAGGTAAGGTATGGTTTAGCAAAGGTGCATACTAAGCACTGAGAATATGTAGTCAGTGTCAATACACACTGGAGCTTGAAGACCTGGCAAGTAAAAATGAATGGAAAAAATTTCAGTCATTTTCATATTAACACATTATTGACGAGAGACAATGTAACACCATGGGCATTACCTTCTGAAAAAATCCTCCAGTCAGTAATATGTTAATTATATGCAGATACATTTTTAATATACTGGACTAAATAAAACATATACTTCTCTTGTGGAAAAAAAAAATCGGGTGAGGGAAATGGTACTGTTGTAGACTAAGAGAAATTCAAGAGATGAATTTTTTTTTATTAAAAAATAAAATACAGGGACCTTATTTGGATCTTGATTCAAAACACTATAGAACAATATATTCAAAGACAAAGTGGGAAAATCTGAAAGTGGGACTAAGTAGCTGAAGACACACAGGAGTTACTGTTTATACTGGATATTATTTAAGTTTTAAACAAATATGCTACTCTAATATATTTTGAGTAAAATGAGGCCGAAAGTTGTAATTACTAAAGCTAAGTGATGAGTACATTCAATCTTTTATACTTTTATCTTTTATAGTTTTCTCTCTACTTCTGTATATGTGTGAGGAATTCTGTAATGAAAAATTTAAGACAGAAAAAAAAAAAATCTACCTCTTTCTGTGAAGCAGTATGATATAAGGGAAACAGCCCAGGTTTGAGAGGCAAGACAGACTTGAACATGAAGCCTGCTTTTGGCACTTGCTGGAAATAGGAACATATTACGCACTTAAAATCTTTATAGTGATATCACCCAACTAATAATGATTTTATGAAAAAATTTGAATAAGTATTTGAAAAGAAGCTTTCTACTTGCCTGATGTTGAATAACTGGCAGCCAATACTGAAGGTACAGTAACCTAAGTTATGGTGTGTTCATCCTACTACAGGAAAACAGGGTGAGCCAAATAAGAAATGACTCCTTTATGCTTACTCTATTCACCTTTACTAAAACTAGGGTAAAATCATCTGCATTGAAAAACAATAACCTTGGATTTCCCTATGGTCCAGTGGTTAAGAATCTGCCTGCCAATTCAAGAGACATGGATTAGATCCCTAGTCCATAAGATTCCACATAATGCAGGCCAACTAAGCCCGTGCTCTCGAAGCCCACAAGCTGTAGAGTCCGAGCTCTACAATAAGAGTAATCACGGCAAGGAGAAGCCCATGCACCACACCCAGACGCCCATTCGCAGCAACCAGACAAAGCCTACACGCACCAATGAAGATCCAGTGCAGCCAATAATAAATAAATAAATAAACATCTCTCTTACATCACATAATACATAAAAAACTTAATTCAACATAGACTATAGACCTAAATGTGAAACCTAAAATTATAAAACTTTTCAGAACAAAATCTTTTCAACACTGTGTTTAGCAGGATTTCTTAACCAAAAAAAGAAAAAAGATTTAATCAGTCAATTAAAACAAAAATTTGATAAACTAACCTCAACATTAAAGAAAAAACCAAACCCAACTTTTAAAAAGCTTTGAGCACTCTTTCTTCCTCAAGACAGAAAACTAAGCACATAAAAAGATGTGCAATATCATCCATCATGAAATGCACATTAAAACCACAATGAAGTACCACTACTCATCGTCAAATGGCTAAATTAAAAAGACTGACACTACCAAGTGTTGCCGAAGATATGGCAGAATTAAAACTCTCACACATTGCTGATGTGAAGCAAAATGGTACAAGGACTGAATGTTTCTTAAAAAGTAAAGCTGACCATATAAACCACCATTCTGCTCTAAGATAAATATACAACAAAATGCATCCATTCAAATACACAGTGCTTTGTTTAAAATAGCCCAACCTGAGACCTATCCAAAGATACATCAATAGATGAGTGGATAAACAAACTGCTATATCCAAACAATGGAATACCACTGGCAATAAAAAAGAATGAATTCTCAATACTTACAACAATGTTGTTGACACTCAACTATACACAGGGATGATTTCAAAGGTGTGTACACACACACACACACGAAAAACTTATCAAAATGTACACTTTGTGTAGTTTACTATACACCAATTAAACCTCAATAACACTATTTTAAGGAATGAATTACCGATACATACATCAACACAGATAAGTCTCATTATGGTGAGCTGGACACAAACTCTAAAAAAAGGTAAATCTCATGTGTTATGAACAGAAAGCAGATCACTATTTAACCTGCAATTGATGATGGGGGTGAAGGAGTGAGGTGCAAAAAGACTGACTGGATCTGATCACAAGGAAACTTTCTGGCATCATGGTAATGTTCTAAATCTTCACTGTGATCATGGTTGCATGGGTGTATACATTTTATCAAACTTATCAAAACATGTATTTAAAAGAAGCACATTTTATAGTAGGCAAATTAAACTTCAATAAAGATGATTTTTAGCTAGCATATGAAACTGCAATCCCATTCCTGGGCCTTATCCAAAGAAAAACAAGGTTCAAAGGGATATATGAACCCCAGTGTTCACTGCAGCACTGTTACAAGTCAAGATAAGGAATCAACCTAAATATCTATAAACAAACGGATAAAGAAGATGTGGTATCTATATAAAATGGAATATTACTCAACTGTTAAAAAAGAATGAAACACTGCCATTTGCAGCAACATGGATGGACCTAGACATTGTCATACTGAGTAACCTAAGGCAGACAGAGACAAATACAGTATGATAGTGTTTATACACAGAATCATCAAAAAAAAAAAAGTGAATTTACTTACAAAACAGACTCATAGACTTAAGAGAAAAAAACTTATAGTTACCAGTGGGGTAGGGATAATTAGAGAGCTTGAGATAGACATGTATAGAGTGCAATATCTGAAATACATAACCAACAAAGACCTACTGTATAGTATAGGGAGCTCTGCTCAATATTACCTAACAACCTAAATGGGAAAATAATTTTTAAAAAATAGATACAAGTGAACCACTGTGTTGTACAACACAACATTCTTAGTCAACACATTGTTAGTCAACTACACTCCAATATAAAATGGAAAGTTAAAACAAAATTAAAAAAAAATCTTTCTAAGATAAGGATAACAGAGATATGCACATATCTAAAATTTGTTTCTAAATTTCATTTACAGGGCTAGATGACACTGTATGGCACAAACTGATCAAAAGCCCAACTATGCAGAAGGCAAAATTAGCCCATAACTATCTTGTCTTTCAGCTTTTGTTCCTATACTGCTGAAAGTGGTAGCAGAAAGATGAAACAACTCAATCTGACATAGCCATCTGTTTACAGACACCAGTTAATTCTGTCTCTTATTTTCCACAAGGGCTATTCGAAGCCTACACTCTTTCCTTCAACTTACAAAACCTTCCCCACCACTCTTACCATGTCAAGGAAAATGTCTGTCTTCCTCATAATTACATGGTACATTCCTCTTTAATCTTTTCATCTCTTCAAGACTATCCTCTCCTGTCTCTGCGACTGTACTCCATCAATAATTTCCCCTCTTATTATGGAAATTTATTTCCCTACACAATCCTCAACCTTTATTCTACTAAAGATGTTCTTCCTTCTGACCCTAAAACATCCTACCTTCAGCTCTTCCTCCTAATGAAGTTAAGTTTCTGTAATACATAGTGTACACTGCTACCCATTCATCTTTCAGTCTGGTTCAGTAAGGCACTCTCTCTTGCTTCCAAAAACAGATCTCCTTTTTACTCTAGAACCTCCTTGGTATATCTGACACATTTGCCTCTCTACAGATATTCTTTTTTGACTAATTCCGCAGTAGCTAGAGAAGGAAATGGCAACCCACTCCAGTATACTTGCCTGGAGAATCCCATGGACGGAGAAGCCTGGTGGGCTACAGTCCATGGGGTCGTAAAGAGTCGGACACGACTGAGCGACTTCACTTCACTTCAGTAGCTACATTTCAGTGGGTATCCCCAGGTGCTATTATTAGCCCTCTTCTCAAAACTACAGATGCTTTCTATTTGTACAACATCAGGTACACCTACAGTTTTAATGACTTATAATATCTTTATTGTCAGCCCTATTTTCTTACTATAAAATCTCATAAAGGTGAAAAAAGAGCAATCTCTTTAGCACAGCTGTGAGTTCTCATCTGTTCACTCCTAGTTACTGACCCAATATATATATCTTGTAACTCTCATAAAACAGCTCTTTCTCATTTTTTTTGTTAAACAATTTGTGCACTTTGTTAATTATACGTTAACAAAATTGTTTAATTTCACAAATAATCATGAAGTGAATACATTTCTTACCAGTCAGATCAACAAACATAAAATATCATCAGTAACCCAGAAGTCCTCCTCATCACTACCTACGCCTCATCTCCTCCCTAAAATACCTAGAACTCCAAACATACTGAACTATGCTATCTATTCCCCAAATAGTTTACACTTTCTTTACTGGACCTTCCATCCTTCTCCTCCACAGACCAATTTCTATTTCTCTCTTAAAGCCAAACTCAGATACCTTCTTCTCTGGCACTCGTGCATCTTCGTTCACACAGCACTTTCATGTTCACAACACTTTTTGCATTCCGTTACGCTATTCATTCATTATTCACTTTGAGTTCTTTGGAGGGCAAAGACCACAGAGCACCTATCTCTGTGTCTGTAGGAATTAGTTAAGTATTACCACAAAAAAGTGTCTCTAATAAACAATTTTTTCCTAAAAAAACTTAGAGCTCAAAACTTCCTTGGAAGAAGACCTATCTACTTTACCTGTGCGACATTCATTGCAGATAAACTTTCCTCTGGGCATTTCAGTTAATCCAAGGCACTCCAAGTGGAAAGCCCCACAGCACTGAGCCTCACATAATAGGAGCTCACCCAGTTTCTCACAGTTCTGTTAGGAAAAAGAAAACAGATCTGTCTATAGAGAAAGGTTTTAAAAATCCCAAGCAGAAAGTCTTTATTAAAGCAAAAATTAAGAAGCAGCTCTGGCAGAAACAAAAAGTACCACCATTCATTCAGCTACTATTTAATTATCTCCTTTATGCCAGGAACAACAAGGTCCTGGTTCCCATCATTCTTACATTCTAAAGATACGAAGATACAACCAAATGAATAAACAAAAATATCAGTAAATCTGAGTAGAATTCAAATAGCAAATTTGGACTGAATGGTTAGGATTGGCCTCTTAGACTGGGCTCTGAATGAGAAGTCAGCCACGTGATATGAAGGGACCAAGATGGCAGAAAGTACAGAAAGCCCACAGATAGGAAAAACCACTGCACACTATGAATCACAAAGTGAACATCACTGGACAAAAGCAAACAAAAGTTAGAAGTGGTAGAAATGAGAAAAAGACAAACAAGAGCCTGGTTGTGTGGCCTTATAGATTACTGCACAGAGTTTCAGACTTTATCGTAATTACAAAGGTGTGTCATTATAATGAGAGCTATACCAAGGGAAGGTTGAAGTTAGGTATTTATCTAAGCACAGGTCCCTATGACTACATGAAAAATGAATTGAAGAGGGGAAGCAGAGATAATGAAAGCTAGTGCAATCATTCAAGCAAGAAATACTGCCCAGTTGGATTGGGGTCACAATAGTCCAGAAGGGCTCTGGCTGACATCTGAACAACTCTTCAGATAAACAAGAACCATATGAGAGAGATCACCTTTCTACATTAATCTCATCTAAAACAGGGTGTGAATGATAATAGAATCTTAGGAAATAAAAATCTGACTCTGTTGCTTTGAAAATATTTAAAGAGTTATGAAAATTCTGGAAATCCCCAATATTTGTTACACCTCTAAATATTTTCCCCCGTAGTGATTTTCCACTTGTTTCCCTATAGTAATATCAGCAGAAAAATGCTAAAAATGAAAAAAGTCTTATACTTATTTTGTAAGACAAGAAAAGGGGAAAGATGGCTAGGCAAGTCTAATATTTTCAAGAACCTAAAGAAATAGAACAGGTCTTGGCCACCTAACATCAAAGTTTAAATAAGCAAGCAAGGAGAAAAGCTTTGGGAATAAAGGGCCAGAGGCAGCCAGGAATTAAGAGGGAGACCACAAAAGATCCTGAGCCAGAATCACTTTTGGCCCTCCCATCATCTACTACTCATACAAATCCACCTTCATCACTCAAACGGGAAAACTCCAAGTATACTATGTACTGAAGAATACATTTTTCAAATTAACCAGGTATTACAGACTAATCCTTTAATTGGGATGACCATGTAATTCATCTTTCCAACTGGGACACCAGAACATGAAAGAAGGAGCTGTCAATAAATAAATTATACAAACACAACAGACTGAAACAAAGACTGATCCAAACAAACGAGGACCACCGGCTTATGATACCTTAATTATATGACAATTTTGACGGGCTTAAGTCTCTGAGGACTAACACTAGGAGAAGGACTGAATATAATCAACAAGAGACAAACTGAGTTGAAATTATATTGGCCATAATAATAATATTTTATACCTGGAGTAATTTTATTTTTTAGAAGTTTCAATGAGGGGAAAAGACACTAATATTTTCAACTTTCTATATGCAAATTTTAATGCATTTACAAGGGTATATTAAGACTGTGAAAAGAGAATATAACCAAAGCATCCATTTAATTGACTCTATTCCCAAGTAAGATAAGGGGATTTGACATTATAATGTCACATTTCACAGAAAAGCAAGATAACATAGCAGTTAAGGCTCAAAACCCAGATTGACTGGGTTTGAATCCTGGCTTCACAAAGTGACTACAAGCAAGCTATTTAACACCTGGTGCCTCAATTTCCTTATACAGTGTATTAAAAAGCAAAGACATCACTTTGTCAACAAAGGTCCATAGAGTCAAAGCTATGGTCTTTCCAGTAGTCATGTACGGATGTGAGAGCTGGACCATAAAGAAGGCTGAATGCTAAAGAATTGATGCTTTTGAATTACGGTGCCAGAGAAGACTCTTGAGAGTCCCTTGGACTGCAAGGACTCAATCCTACAAAAAATCTATCCTGAATATTCACTGGAAGTACTGATGCTGAAGCTCCAATACTTTGACCATTTGATGTGAAGAGTTGACTCACTGGAAAAGACCTTGAGGCTGGGAAAGACTGAAGGCAAAAAGAGAAGAGGGCAGGAGAGGAAGAGATGGTTGGATGGCATCACTGACTCAATGGACATGAATCTGAGCAAACCCCGGGAGACAGTGAGGGATACTGCAGCCTGTATGCTACAGTTCATGGGGTTGGAAATAGTTAGAGATGGTGTAGCAACAGAACAACAAAAATGACGATAATAAAATCTTATGAGATTGTTATGATACCTAAATGATTCAGTATTCAAAAAGTGAATGTAAAAACACAACATATAATAAAACACTGTATGCTTATTAAACAGATAGAAAAATACAAACAGTAGGTTCACTAAAGAAGTAATAACTACTTAAGCAAACAAAACAAAACAGACCAAGAAAATCTCCAATTGAAAATCCTCCTTGAAAAATTCCCTAGAAACCCAAAGACTCTTACACCATGAGAGGTGCAACAAAGTTACCTCTGGCTGAGAAACCAGATTCTCTGCCATCTCAGATCTAATTTTAGGTTATCTACCCAGGGACAACACTATTTCACTTCTCTTTTTGTAGGGAGAGAGCAGAGTTAAAGCCTTAAAGAAGATAAGTAATTCCACCAGAATCATCGCAGAAAATTTTTATTCTAACCATGACTGAGTCATCAAGAGATGGGAGACAATGATTTCTCTTAAAAGATAAGCATGCAATCAAAATGCAAGTTGGCAAACATTCTCTACCTGACAGACATTCTCCTTGAGTGCGGCTCCACCTCCTCGTTCCCCCTGCAGTTTTTTAGATGCAGGCATTCCATGGTCGTTTTCTACACCCTCCTCAACAATCTCCTTGGGGCTTGCAGCTGTCCTGTGTGTCATCAGTTCTCCCTTGCAGAGAAAAAAATAACATCCCACATCTATATTATTCATGTCTCCGCCATCTGACCCCCTCCCTCTGGGCTGCTATTTGTCTATCCATTAAGCACTTACAGATGTTCAGCCAATCACGCGGGCGGACTGCATGCAATGTTAGTTCTAACCCTGCTGTGATTGGGCGGGTAGTGGGCGCCTCATGCCCTGCCACTAACTGCTCTGAGGCTGTTCCACTGGAACTTTTTGAGCTGTTCCATTTTAAGGTTTCACTAAGGGAGAGAAAACATTCTTAAGTTTATTTGATTACTTATTTGTCCTTCCAAGATCAGTATTTCCTAAATAATGCCCCCCTTGGGCATTCTATTCATATTGTCCTGGAAAGAAATGCTCTGCACCATAATGTGTGAAGCTGACCTGTCTTGTTCTAATTCTCTCTTAACCTGAATTGGAAAGTGAGGCATAGCATCAATGACTTCAGTGATGCTCGGTAAGGAAATGGCTTTAAACTTCTGTTTCCTAAAAGTCACCATTCACAAACATTACTCTAAATTAAGTAGTTGGTGGTTTCAATATATAAGCAAATGAGTTTTTCCCTTAATTGTAGCAGTCTCAGCTTTTAAAGGGCAATATCCAAGTTCATTTGGATCATGTATTTTCTTGGTATTGGTGCTGTCTGGTTTTAGAATAATTTTACTTCATGATGAAACAAATTATGTATTTCATCTGACATTTAGAGCATGAGCTGTGATCTTTTAAAAAGGTCATGCCCACAGATACTATATACGTTTTGACTTATTTCTACTAGAATCAGGTTCTCCTTTTCTCCAGTATTCCTTATCACTACTAGCAGTTTCAATAGAATACTATTTTCAGGTAAACTCAAGGGAAAGAGGGGTGTGGACTCTACTGTGAAAAGAAGCTTCACAATGGAAGGTCAAAAGATGAAGAACTGAGTAATACCTCAGAGTTTGGAGTTTCTTTTGATGAGATGTCATTTTTCACTTTTTTACAATGCACCTTGGCTGTAGCATGCCTCTGTCGTTTTCGCTTCCTTGGTTTATCAAACAGCTTGGTGGTGCCTAGGACAGGACAACAGGTTGTTACCTGATGGCTGATAATGTACAGGTCTAAGAACTTCTAACCTAGACTAAAGGTACCTCCTAGAATTATGGAATGTCCAGAGTGAAAACCAATCTTAATTTTAATTCTCTGACTTTGTAGATGAGGAAAACAGGGGGAGAGAAAAAAAAAAAGAGACTTACCCATTAGTATATATGTAGTTGGGGAAATGGCTATACACATACATATATATGTATGTATGAAGCGAAGTCGCTCAGTCGTGTCTGACTCTTTACGACTCCATGGACTGTAGCCTACCAGGTTCCCCGTCCACTGGATTTTCCAGGCAAGAGTACTGGAGTGGGTTGTCATTTCCTTCTCCAGAGGATCTTCCCGACCCAGGGATTGAACCCAGGTCTCCCACATTGTAGGCAGACCCGTTAGCATCTGAGGTACCAGGGAAGTACGTATGTATGGGTGTATATATATGTTCTGTTTCATACAGATTAAACAGTAAATGTATAGATTATTAAAGCAATTTGATTTTATGTGATTGATATGAAAGATTTTCTAGTTCCAGAAAGGACTTTAATATCGTTCAGATAGGGAGGAAATGCATTTAGTAGTCAGGTAAAGATAACTAAAACCAGGTCTCCAAGATTAAAGACAATAAAGTATATTACTCCCTGACTTAAGGATTAAGATTAAAAAATTGAAATACATAAGATGTGGCTCACAGGAGGAGAGAAGAACACCTCCCTACCCCAATCAATACATCTATCAGCCAAAAGGATATATTCATGCAGCAGTATTATAACCTTGAACATCCAACAGTATAAAATAAATGCCTAGTCTTATATATTTAGAAAATGGTCTAGATTCTTCTTCAATTTATATTCATTTCTAAAGAGGTATTTTGTAAAGTGTTCTGGGATATTTAGGCTAGATATCAACATGAAGGTTGGACTTTGGAAGGCTGCTTTAGGGTTCTCTTCTTGAACTGCCTGATCAAGATGGAGAAGCTCTGCTATCAAAGCAGCTGACAGACTAAGACTAAAAAGAAAGAGTCAATATGGTGGCAGAATAAAGGTTCAAATTTCTCATAAATTAAAACACTTAGATGAAACTTACAAAGGATTATGTACAGGCAGTAGGTTTTACAAAAAGCTGAAGTACAAGTGTATACAGGAAGAGCTGATATCATTTTGAAAGTACTTTTTGTTTTAAATCAAACAAACAAATTTACCACCCTATATTATAACCGTATACAGGGTTAAAATAAGTTAATATACTGCTAAACTTACTTGCTGAAAAACTTAATAACCACAGATCACATTTATAGAAGTGTACACTGAAGACCACAAAAAATACAACCTCCCCATAATACCTTTTGCTGATAGACCATATCTGATGCACTGGGCTCAAATATAGGCTAATATTTCAGGAATGACACATTAATACATGGCACTGGCAGACAACATGATCAAAGGGGTAGAAAAAATTCAAATGGAGAAAAAAGAAAATACAGAGTGGATAACGAGACAGTAGTGTGGCAATACATTTGGTCAGATTAGAATATCCCAACTCTGCCAGTCTCTTTCATTTTCATGTTTCTTCTACAAATAGGGATAATATAGATAATATCCCAATTCTTGTAATGCTTTAGACTGATTAAAGGTAACAGTCCTTAAGCAAAGAACGTGGTAGATACTATAACTATTATTATTTCATCTGTTATTGAATGAAGCGCTGTCAATTCTTCCTGTGGGCAGAAACAAGGTGACCAACCAGAAGTCCCAGGAAATAGATTTAAATTTAATCCAGAAGATTCCTAAGGCTTTAGGATGCAACTATAATAGACTAGGCTCAAATGTTTAAACTCTTCTCTGACCAAGGTCACAGGTGTGATAAAAGAATATAAGACTATGAAAGACTTAAGATGATTTGCAATTTCCCCTTAACTCAAATTCTCTATTTCTACTCCACAGAAACAAAAACTGAATCAAAGCCAAAAAAGTAATGAATGATGAGGTATAGAGAATTATCTAATAAGAATAGGAACTGATTTTTCTCTGCTGTTCCTAACATTTCCTTAATGCTAATATAATTCTAATAACATTTAACTAATTTCAGCATAAAGATGGAAATGAATCAATATAATTTCCTAGTGTTATTTGAAGCACATATTGAGCAAACAAGTCTTAGAACTTGCAATCTCACTGTTCTCATTAGCCAACTTCACAGTTATTTCTGTAATACATTTTTTAAATCTCAAGATACTCACCTCCACCAAACTCTTTAGAACGAGGTGCAGCACACGATTCATTAATGTCATTCTCCAAGTGACCAGCTTCAAAACACTGTAAATAAGTAAAATGCATCATGTTTTACAGAGGAGTAGAAATTAAACCCTTTACATTATGTGTCAAAAGTTGGACTGCCTATTGACATAGATATAGAATCTTAGCTATTTTGGACAATTAAAGGAACAGTACAATAATAAACAAACTTTGTGAGGGAAAGCATCAGATTTTTTTAATCCTCTAAAACTCAAGAACACCACATGGGGCAGACAGGCATTGGGCGGGCTAGACGCGCGTGCACACACAGGACACTGGCTTACTTGGACATTTCCAGTGTATAGAGCATATACAGAACCCTGTTCTCATTGAAGTGGAAGTGAAAAAGTATGTGCTCATATACCCACCAGCTAAACGCTACTCCATGCCACCCTGTAATTAAAATCTACCTTCCTAATGTTACATTTACGGCCACTGGATTTTACAGAGACTTATTTACTTGCTGAAATCTAAACATAAAAAGTTTGTATCATGGAAAGTCCTTCTAATTCAAGTTGCTATCCATTAAGAAATAGAAGTTAAAACAACACGGAAACTAAAAACAAAACACTTAAAATATTGTGAATTCCCTGGCAGTCTAGCGGTTGGGACACCACGCTTTCACTGCCAAGGGTCCTTGGTTGGGGAACTATTAATAGGATTCCACAAGCCATGCAGCATGGCAAAAAAAAAAAAAAAGCCAACCTTAAACATCAAGAATAATTTACTACACATTTTATTCCCCCACTAATAATGCCTATATCAATTAGTTCTATTCCAAGAAAATGTCTTCTCCTACAAGAATAATATTCTTCATCATGACTGTAAAAATTTAGTGGCCACAAAAGCAAATTTAACAGATGCTATTCTTGCTATGAAGTTGCCAGCGTTTGAGGTCAAAACAACATAAAATGCAGCTGTGAATTTCTGAACGCTTCTTATATACATTAATAAACTATAAGAATATAACTTTCCTCATGTTCAGTATAGATCAGTCTTATAGAGTCAAATAAAATCAAAGAGCTAATGTCAGGTATCTAGTTAAAAGGAACAAAACACCAGTAAAGAAACACACAAAATAGATTACATAATTTAAAGAAAACTATCATTTATATTACTTTGATAACTAATTCATACTTCGATACTTCGTTAACACTAACCCAAAAGTTAAGGAACAAAAAAAATCAGAATGTTCCCCAAAATACTGTCAGAGAACAATACAGAAAATATTCTCATGTCTGATATTAACAACTTTGTTAAGTTAAAACAGAAATAACAAGGTACATACACACAAATCACACTATGTGAATAAAAATTCATCTGCTCTGCTTGTAATAAAAAAGACCACAGAACTCTGTAAGTGCCTTGGAGGGTACATGAAAGATTCCATAAATTTATTTTATGTGTAGTCTGGTGTGGATATGTATTAAGTCAGTGCACTCTTAAGGTACCAGTACCCCAACAGACTACCTCTTTCTCTGAAGCCACCGACTGATCCATTTATAGGAAAGATGTGGCCTGCCTGTTAACCCATGACATAGTCCCAAGATTGAGCTGAATCATGGTTTCAACCTGATGGTTTCAAAATACAGTTTGAAGTAGCCAGGAATTTAACTGTGAAGTTGACTAGGTCAGACAGTAGAATTGACTTAGAGGTAACTTTTCTCCAGAGTCTGGGTCTAGCCATCACCAACAATTCTAGTTTTCACTTGTTCTAGCACCAAATCTGATTCCCATCTCCCTACCAAAAAACTAAAACTTCAACAGTGACAGGGACATTAATTATATTTAATGCTTAAAGAAACCAAAAATATGAAAGAGAATTAGACAGCAATAGAGATTTTTAACTAATGGTACTAAAACAATTTGATATGTACTTCAAAACTCTATCTCAAAAAATGATCTACCCTGGAGAAAGAAATGGCAACCCACTCCAGTATTCCTGCCTGGGAAATCCCAAGGAGAGAGGAGCCTGGTAGGCTACAGTCCATGGTGTTGCAAAGAGTTGGACATGACTTAGGGACTAAACAACAACAACAACTTTAAACAAAATGACCTCATGGTTTTCACTTCCCAAGTGGGATTCCTAGATGCTAAGACCCCGTGTGAGTGGCTTGTACTTCCTTATTCAACAGGTTATCATCTGCATATTCTTTTTTTATTTTGGTGTTTTCAAACTCTTTTTAAAATTTTTAATTGAAGTATAGTTGATTTATAATGTTATATTAATTTCAGGTGTACAGCAAAGTGATTCAGTTATATGTAACACATAACTTTTTTCAGAATCTTTTCCCTTATAGGTTATTAGTAATACAAAATATTGAGTTGAGTTCCCTGTGTTATACAGTAGGTCCTTGTTGGTTGTCTATTTTATATATGGTAGTGTGTCTATGTTAATCACAAACTCCTAATTTATCCCTCCCCCTCCTTTCCCCTTTGGTAACTAAAGTTTATTTTCTTTGTCTCTGTGTCTGTTTATTTTTTATATGTTCATTTGTATCATTTTTTTAGATTCCACATATAAGTGATATCATATGATATTGTCTTTCTCATTTACTTCACTTAGTATCATCATCTCTAGCTCCAAGCATGCTGCTGCAAACGGCATTGTTTCATTCTATAATCTGCATAGTTTTCATTCAAGCTCCAGCTTCTCAGTACACCTGCAGGAGCTCAGGCAAAACAATGCAGACACTTACTGATGTGGGGCTGAGAGAATCAAAGCAGACCCTGGGGTCTGAGTTAAAGTGACCACCGACCCTGATACGGACTCTTCCTCCAGGCATCATGTTGCTGGTCAATGGAGGTCCCAGGATCCTCTTTATTTTTATTCAAACTACAGAGATGAATTCCCGAACCTTCCCCTGAGACCATGTGTATGAGTATGAATGAGTGAAGGAATGAGTGTATGACATCAGAAGAAGATGAGTGTCTTAGCCTCTCAGCAGGACATGCTGAACTCAGGTAGAAGAATTTGAAAAGGACTGTGTCCCGGGGGATTCATGTCAATGTATGGCAAAACCAATGTAATATCATAAAGTAAATAAGTAAAACTGAAAAAAAAAAAAAAAAGACTGTGTTCCCATTTTGATCATTGATGGCACCTGCTCTGCCTTCCTTGGAACTGGACAAGCCCGAAAGTCCTACTGCAATGAAACCTCCAACTTTTATCAGTCTTTCTCTCTGGACAAGACACTGAAGAGCATGGGGCTACCAATTTTCCTAGGGCTTCCCCCCAGATCTCCTCAGAGACCTGTTGACCCAGAGGACAGTACCAAGCATGCCCAGGAGCAGGGGTACCTTCAGGAAGACCAGGAGCAGGAAGTGGATGCTGCCCAGCAGGGACCTGTGGGGGACACGGTGACAGGAAATGAGTTGCTCCAGGCCCCCTCCTCCCAGCTCTCTGGGTACCTGGGTCCTGGTTCCAATAACCTACATGAGGGTCAGCCTGGGCCCCTACGGTAACAATGGACTTCACTCTCCCAGACTCTCCTTCTTCATTTCCCACTGTTCTTACCCTTGCTGCTCTACTGAGCAGGAAAGGACTAGTGTCCTCATAAGAGCTTAGAACACAGACACACAAAGCAGGAAGCCACGTGATGCCACAGGGAGGAAGACGGACGTCTACAAGCTACGGAGAGAGACCTTCAGACCTGGATCGAACCTGGGTCTCTTGCACTGCAGATAGACCCTTTACCGTCTGAGTCACCAGGGAAGCCTAATTTTTGATTCTTCAATTTTCTTTTCACATTTCAGAATAATACATTTGTTTTTTGGTTCTCAGACAGCCCTGAAAAGCTCCTAATCCTGATCACTTTTCCTATCAGTTCAGTTCAGTTTGGTTGCTCAGTCGTGTCGGACTCTTTGCAACCCCATGAATCGCAGCACACCAGGCCTCCCTGTCCAGCACCAACTCCCGGAGTTCACTCAGACTCACGCCCATCGAGTCAGTGATGCCATCCAGCCATCTCATCCTCTGTCGCCCCCTTCTCCTCCTGCCCCCAATCCCTCCCAGCATCAGAGTCTTTTCCAATGAGTCAACTCTTTGCATGAGGTGGCCAAAGTACTGGAGCTTCAGCTTCAGCATCAGTCCTTCCAAAGAAATCCCAGGGCCGATCTCCTTCAGAATGGACTGGTTGGATCTCCTTGCAGTCCAAGGGACTCTCAAGAGTCTTCTCCAACACCACAGTTTAAAAGCATCAATTCTTTGGCGCTCAGCCTTCTTCACAGTCCAACTCTCACATCCATACATGACCACAGGAAAAGCCTCGACTAGACTGACCTTAGTCGGCAAAGTAATATCTCTGCTTTTGAATATGCTATCTAGGTTGCTCGTAACTTTTCTTCCAACGAGTAAGCGTCTTTTAATTTCATGGCTGCAGTCATCATCTGCAGTGATTTTGGAGCCCCAAAAAATAAAGTCTGACACTGTTTCCCCATCTATTTCCCATGAAGTGATGGGACCGGATGCCATGATCTTCATTTTCTGAATGATGAGCTTGAAGGCAACTTTTTCATTCTCCTCTTTCACTCAAGAAAAGAATTCTGCTAAAACCTTGATCCCAGACTCTGGCCTCCAGAGTTAGGCAAAAATTAATGTTGTGTAAGCCACCTGGCCTGCATTGCTTTGTCACGGCAGCCAAGCTAATACAAGTATTATCTCTTACTCTTCACTCCTCACAGAAATTTATCAAATAAAGTCTTTAATCAATTTTTTAAAAAAACATGAAGATCTACACATAAAATCAAAATCATAAAATCCCTAAAGAAATCACAACGAGTACATCTTTGTGTCAATGTGGTAACAAAAGATTTCTTGAAATAAACACAAAATATAAATCATAAAAAAAAAACTTTAAAAATTCCTTTTCATGAAAGATACAACTGAAAAATGAACAGGCAACCATCAGACTGGGAAAAAAAATTTACAGTATATATACCTGACAACAGACTCATATTCCAAATACAAAAAGTACTCCTAAAAAGGCAACTATAAAAAAGCTGAACAGCCCAACCAAAAATATGTGTGCTTGAATAGTTGTTTGATAAGATATAGGAATGGTCAGTAAGCACATAATAAGGGGCTCAAAATCATTAGTCACTAGAGAATACAAATTAAAACCATAATTAAGTATCATTTCATATCCACTACAATGGCTACATTTTAAAAAGACCAATAAANAATATCTCTGCTTTTGAATATGCTATCTAGGTTGCTCGTAACTTTTCTTCCAACGAGTAAGCGTCTTTTAATTTCATGGCTGCAGTCATCATCTGCAGTGATTTTGGAGCCCCAAAAAATAAAGTCTGACACTGTTTCCCCATCTATTTCCCATGAAGTGATGGGACCGGATGCCATGATCTTCATTTTCTGAATGATGAGCTTGAAGGCAACTTTTTCATTCTCCTCTTTCACTCAAGAAAAGAATTCTGCTAAAACCTTGATCCCAGACTCTGGCCTCCAGAGTTAGGCAAAAATTAATGTTGTGTAAGCCACCTGGCCTGCATTGCTTTGTCACGGCAGCCAAGCTAATACAAGTATTATCTCTTACTCTTCACTCCTCACAGAAATTTATCAAATAAAGTCTTTAATCAATTTTTTAAAAAAACATGAAGATCTACACATAAAATCAAAATCATAAAATCCCTAAAGAAATCACAACGAGTACATCTTTGTGTCAATGTGGTAACAAAAGATTTCTTGAAATAAACACAAAATATAAATCATAAAAAAAAAACTTTAAAAATTCCTTTTCATGAAAGATACAACTGAAAAATGAACAGGCAACCATCAGACTGGGAAAAAAAATTTACAGTATATATACCTGACAACAGACTCATATTCCAAATACAAAAAGTACTCCTAAAAAGGCAACTATAAAAAAGCTGAACAGCCCAACCAAAAATATGTGTGCTTGAATAGTTGTTTGATAAGATATAGGAATGGTCAGTAAGCACATAATAAGGGGCTCAAAATCATTAGTCACTAGAGAATACAAATTAAAACCATAATTAAGTATCATTTCATATCCACTACAATGGCTACATTTTAAAAAGACCAATAAACAAAATGCTATTAAAGATGGAGCAACTTTCTAGTGGAGCAACTAGAACTTTGATATACTGCTGCTGGGAATGTGAAGTTGTACAAGCACTCTGGAGAAGTGTTTGGCATTTTCTTTAAAAGGAAAACATTTATGAGCCAGCATTCCCAACCCTAAACATTTACAACACCAAGAAAAATGAAAATATGTGTACACAAAAATACTCTGAGTATATTCATACCAGCCTTATAATTAATAGCCCCAAAATGAAAACACAAATGTGCCTAAACAGGAAAAAAGACAAGTAAACTGTACTTGAACTACTACTCGGCAATAAAACGAAATGAACTACTGAAATAGCAACTCTGTGGATGGATCTCAAATAAGTGTGTTGAATAAAAGTAGCCAACAAACAAAAACAAAACAAAATATATGACATTTAAGAACAAGCGAAACTGGACTTCCCTGATGGTCTGGTGGTTAAGAATCTGCCTGCTAATACAGGGGACACAAATTCGATCCCTGCTCCAGAAAGATTCCACAGGCCACGAGGCAACGAGGCCCATTTGCGACAACTACTGAGACTGCAATCTGCAACTATGGAAGTCCATGCATTCGAGAGCCCATATTCTGCAACAAGAGAAACCATCACAAGATGCCTGCACATCGCAACCAGAGAAAGCCCACCTGCAGCAATGAAGACCCAGTGCAACCGTAACTTAAAAAAAAAGAAAGAATAAGCAAAACTAATCTATGGTAACAGAAGTTAGAAAGTTTCGCCTTTGGAAGAGAATGAGAATGGATAATTAATGAAAGTGGGCACAAGACAACTTCTGGGGGGTAGTGGATTTATATAGTATACTTAGTTTGGCTGGTACTTATTACATGGTATATACAACTGTCTATCAATTGACATCAAACAATTAAGATCTGTACATTTTATTGGTATAAATTAAATCTCAACTTAAGAGTTCTGGGACACATTCGCCTATTAAAATTAAGTGTATCAACTAAATCAGCATCCAAGGTGGAGCAGTGGTAAAAAGAATCCACCTGGAAATGCAAGAGAACACTGGTTTGATCCTTGGGTCAGGAAGATCCCCTGGCGTACAAAATGGCACCCCACTCCAGTATTCTTGCCTGGGAAATCCGATGGACAGAAGAGCCTGGCAGGCTACAGTCCATGGGGTCACAAAGAGAAGGACACAACTGAGCAAGTAAACCATGTGTTTTCTGCCCCCTGGAGTGGAAGTGAGGACTCTTTTAACCACTGGACAGCCAAGGAAGTTCCAACTAAATCATGCTTTTTATCCTCTTAAATTTCAGATTAGAAACCTACATTGGACAGAGCAAGGTTACACAGATTAACTATTTTAAAATAAAAATTTAAAGGTTACACTCCATTTACAGTTATTATAAAACAAATTAATACTATTTTTTAAGTAACACAGTCTCAAAACCTCAAAACTAAGGATTCAAATTTCATCTTATTTCTTCAAATCATTAACTTAGGTATGTCAACGATAGCTCCACAGAGCTTCCCAGATGGCAGCAGTGGTAAAGAACCCGCCTGTCAAGGCAGGAGATGTAAGAGTAAGAGACACAGGTTCAATCCCTGGGTCAGGAAGACCGACCCCCTGGAGAAGGAAATGGTAATCCACTCCAGTATTTCTGCTTGGAGAATTCCACAGAGGAACCTGGTGGGCTGCAGCACATAGGGTCACATAGAGTTGGACATGACTGAAGCAGCCTAGCACAAAATGGGAGGAGGGGATCATTCACTTAATTCACCTGAGTTCTTACTTTCTTTTGATATTTGCAGTGCCTCACTTCTAGCAGTAAGACAACAGGCCTCCCATGACTCACCTATTAAATCTATCATTTGATTGCAAAAGTCACTTCCATGCTCAACTGAATACCAGTTTCCCTGGCCCTTTTCCAACAATCTTGCAAAGTGGCTATGATATGAATAATACAAGCCAGGAGAGAAAGTACTGCAGGAGATGGTCTCAGCCTTACTAGAGTATAAGGAACAAGAGGGTAGTGAGTTGAAGACATATTGTCACTGAAGGTTGCACGGATTGCACGGGCTGCAGAGAAAATGCAGAGGGCAGGAGATGAACCTAAAAAAACCCATGTCATAAGATTGCTTTGAGAAGAAAAACTGAAGTACATAAAGTGACTTTTTAAAATAATATATTAATAAAAATACAAATAAATTTTACATTTACTGGTGGGTGACTAACAAAAATAAGGGGACTTAATATAGGGTTAAAGATTAGAAGTTTGCCAGGGCTAAGAAAAGAATCCAGAAACTCAATTTATAACTTGATTACAATCTTATATTTTTTCTTTAAGGAAAAAGAATTTTTAAAAACAGGAAATCTGGTGGTTTCTCTGATGGTCCAGTGGTTAAGGATCTGCCTTGCAGTGCAGGGGATGCAAGTTCGATTTCTGGTCAGAGAACTAAGCTCCTCCCTGCCACAGAGCAATGGACGCCATAAGCACTGAGCCCAAGCATAAACACTAGAGAGGCTGTCCACCATAATGAAGGATCCTGTGTGCCATAACTACTGTAAGACCCAATGCAGCCAAACAAACATATATATATTTAAAAAAGGAAATCTGTGCATCCTACAACTGAAACTTTAACATATACTTATTCCACAAATATAAAGAGAACAGGATATATCCTAAGGAATCAATATCCAGTTATCATCTATTATAGAATTAGAAAATAATTTTCTATTTCTAACTACTATAGAATTATGCCTTCTTGGCTAATGGGAACCAAGTTTGGAAAACTGAAGATGAAATGTTTCTGCCTGGATTATAGTTGAACAGGGTCTTTTCTGAGGTATTACTCAGACAGTGAATGCAATGGCATTAATTTACAGTGGCTTGTAGAGACAGAAGTGAAGTAGAAATCAGGTAAGAGGTTTTGAGCCAAGAAAAGAGATAACAACAAATGCAGACTTTACTCAATTGTAAAGGCTTTTTCATTTTCATTTGAAAAGAAAATCTAAAACTAACTGGTACATATATTCATACAAATGTAAAATGGTCTCTTAATGTAGAATCACTCAGAACAACCATATATTTTATGACATTCTAGAATTTCTATGTACATGTGCATTGATGCTATAGGTATTACTAAAAGATTTGTTTTTAAAATCCCCTATTTTCTGGATGCAACCCTATTTTAGAATTGACTAAAATTAACATACCTTTTTAGTAAGGCCAAGATCCCCTTTCTTGGGCATAAATCCAGGGTCTAAATCATTGGATTCAAGAAGTTTCTTAGTTGGTTTTCTCTGACGCTTACTTTCATAATTTCCTGAAATGCATGTATCTTTTCATTAGATGATTTAGAAACTGGGCACAAGCTGATTTTTTAAAAACCTATATATCATGCAAAAATTAGTCATCCTATTTTTTTGTTTTTCTCATGATATTCTGGGAAGAGATGGGGTAAAAATTTATTTATTCTAAAATACTAGTTAATGTAAAACAAAATAAGAAAATAGTTCTGAATATAGACACAAACTAATGTGAGGCTGTTCTAATGTCAATGTGTATGTACATACTATATATATATTTATATATATATCACTCCAGTATTCTTGCCTGGAGAATCCCAGGGACAGGGGAGCCTGGTGGGCTGCTGTCTATGGGGTCGCACAGAGTCAGACACGACTGAAGTGACTTAGCAGCAGCATATATATATATGTGTGTGTGTTTTTTTAATCACAAATGAATTAAGGGAGAAATTGAAAGGGCAGAACTGCCTTTAGAGCAATCACTGGTGGTAAAAAAAAAAAAAAAAAAAGGAGAAGTGAATTCAACAGAGCCAGAATTCTGGGCATAAATGGACCAAGAGTAGAACTTTTGTTCTGTTCCTAAATAAGTAGAGACACTCACTCACTTTATAGGACTGTTCTTAAGAATTATATAAAACAGCCAAATAACAGTTTGGCGCATAATGGGGATTATTCTTTTTGATTCTGTCTTATTTGATTCTGCAAAACTGGATACCTTTCTAAAGAATAACATCACAAGCAATTCTTGGGAATTTAAGAAAGTTACATGCAGAATTTTCCTTGGCTATCTACAATACTCAATAGTCAGTATTTTAAAAAGTATAAAATTAAAAACAACTTCCCAAGTAACACAAAGATTGGTAAAATCAGTATCTAAAGTAGAATTTTTATGTGTTTACTCAACTAGTATGCAGTGCTCTTCCCCAGTCCTAGTCTGAGTGCTGATTCACACTGTGGTTGATCAACAATTATGAAGAACAGTAACAGTGTAAGGAGCCTAGTTTTGTTTTTTTTTTAATAGTCTTCCTGATAGTATACCACCAATTTATGATCAGTAACTGTATCCATTAGCCAATACTGTAAGAATTTCCTAGGATCAAAATGGACAGTTTGTTGTACATAGATACACTACTGGCTTTCCATCAAAATATACTAAAATCTCCTGCATCCTCTAAGTATACCCACTTACATACTGAGACCCATCCCCATCTTACCTGGTGGTTTAACTAGCAATTCCTCAGACTCAAGGGCAGGCCGTGGAGAGACTTCCGGAGCCACAGGCACAGATAAGGTCAGCTGTGGCAACTCAGCATGTCCACCTCCAAGTTCTGACTGAGCCAAGGGCCCTTCCAAAAATGGAGCCTCCCTTTCAAGAACTGGAGGCTCTTCTTTGGTTGAAATCAAAGAATTCTCATCCACCTGTTTGTTCTGAGCACTAGATCGACATCGGGCTAAAAGGCTTTCCTCTTCAGAGCGGGAACTTACCTAAGAACAAAAGATAAATGGGCAATCCATAGGCCAAAATTGTTGTGATTCAAGTGTTAAAAAGAATAATGTACTTATAAAGGAATGAAATTCTGACACATGCTACAAATGGAAGAAACCTGAAGACATAACACTAACTGAAATGAGCAGACACAAAATGACAAATATTGTATGATTTCACGTGTATGAGGTGAATTCTGTAAATAGGAAAATTCACAGAGACAAAAAAAAAAAAAATAGAATGGTGGTTGCCAGGGGTTAAAGGAAGGGGGAAGTGGAAACATTTTAACAGGTACTGAGTTTCAGTTTGGGAACATGAAAAAGTTCCAAAGACAATGATGGCATTCTTAATGCCACAGAATTTTACACTTAAGAAATAGTGAGGGACTTCCCTGGTGGCAGAGTTGGATAAGAATCTGCCAGTGCAGGAGACATGGGTTCAATCCCAGGTCTGGGAAGATTCCACATGACACAGAGCAACTAAGACCGCTGACAACACTACTGAGCCTGAGTTTCAGAGGCTGCACACTGCAACTACTGAAGCTGGTGCGCCTAGAGCTGACGCTGCACAAGACAAGCTACCACAATGAAAAGCCTATGCAC
Source organism: Neotragus moschatus (assembly GCA_006410615.1). NCBI lineage: Eukaryota > Metazoa > Chordata > Mammalia > Artiodactyla > Bovidae > Neotragus > Neotragus moschatus. The sequence goes on from SJYA01001092.1 coordinate 108,562, forward strand.
TACAACGAAGTGTACCCCCTACTTGCCACAACTAGAGAAAGCCCATGTGTAGCAAAGAAGAGCCAGTACAGCCAAGAACAAAAACAGATAAAAACTGGGAGAAAAAAAGGTTAAAATGATCAATTTTATGTTATATATATATTTCACTATAATTTTAAAGGGAAAAAACATCATTGACAGATACAACAAAAACGACAAAATGATATCAGGAATGACAGAATGATCTCAATTCATTTCCAAAGCAAATCATTCAACATCACAGAGACTGAGAAACACTGAAACTATAAAAATTCATTAAGGCCATAGTGATGATCTAAAAAAAGAAAAAACAGATTCACTTTAACTGAAAGTGTTAGTTTCTCTGCTGTGTCCGACTCTTTGAGACCCCATGAACTGTAGCCCACCAGGCTCCTGTCCATGTAATTCTCCTGGCAAAGATACTGGAGTGGGTTGGCCATTTCCATCTCCAAAAGATTCCCTAATGTGTCATCAATAAAAGCAGCTAACAGCTAATAATAAACTTACAATGTTGAATTGATACATTAATGGGAAAGAAATATACCCATTTCTATACTATGAGACTGACAGATAATATAAGCAGAAGAAATAATAAAATCTGTCTTCATTTTGTAACTTCAAATGAAATTATTGATATAGACAAGGAATTATAATTGATTTAAAAAATCAGGGAAATAGCTGATGGGAAACAGGATATTCTGTTGGAGTCAAATTAATTATATGTGTACTGTTGGTTGATCAAAAGAGGTGAAGCATAACTCAAACCAGAGAGATCAGTTAATCACCATTTTGAGCTAGTGGAGGTTAAATACTTTCCAATGCCATGCAACAGCTATGATGTAATCTAGCCAAAATGTTTAACTTGAATCTATCAAAATGTTAGTTAAAACTACCACTTAACAGGGAACCTAGAAGCAAACTGAGGAGGCAGGTGATATGTCACTCTCATCACTTACATAGTGTCATGAAAGCAGGGGACTGTCCTGGATTTAAAGTGATTTAAGAAATACGACAACAAGATATAAAGTGTAGTCCTGGACTGGATCTTGTTTCAGATAAATTAAATGTAAAGGTTAGGAAATAACTGGGGATATCTGAACAAGGATTTGTTATTCGATTTTTAGAAGTGCAAGTTACCTAGGGAAACAGAGTCAAAATATCTCTGCTGCTGCTACTGCTGCTAAGTCGCTTCAGTCGTGTCCGACTCTGTGTGACCCCATAGACGGCAGCCCACCAGGCTCCCCCGTCCTTGAGATTCTCCAGGCAAGAACACTGGAGTGGGTTGCCGTTTCCTTCTCCAATGCATGAAAGTGAAAAGAGAAAGTGAAGTCACTCAGTAGTGTCCGACTCTGCGCGACCCCATGGACTGCAGCCTACCAGGCTCCTTTGTCCATGGGATTTTCCAGGCAAGAGTACTGGAGTGGGGTGCCATTGCCTTCTCTGCAAAATATCTCTAATTTACTTTAAAATACTTTGAGTTTCAAGCAATTCAAGTGAAAAGTAAAGCAAATAGGTACTGTAACATTTGTTGACAGAATCAGGATCAAGTTATTATTTTTACATTATCTGTATTTTTACTAAATATTTTATAATATTAATACTCTTATTAAAATTGTTTCAAAAGCAAAAGGGGAAAATACACACACACACACTATATATACACAGTATGTAGAATCATTTATACCTTTTCTGTATAACTAGTACATGCTAAATACTATGCCAGAAACTGAAATAAAAAACTAAAAACCAAAATTCCAGTTAAGGAAACTATTGTCCTGTGAAGATAAAACATGATATTGAAGGCAAAACTGCAGTATCCTAAAAGGACTGATAAAACATTGTTGAAATGTTGGAATATACCTTGTGCACCTGTTCCTGTGTCTTCTTTTGTTTTTTCTTAGGAGCAAATATCTGATCATATTCTTCTGTATATTCCAGAAGCCACTTGCTTGGCTTCCTAAGGCGTTTCTTCTCTGATCGCACAGCTAAAAGAGGAGGCACAAGTTCAGTATTAAACAAAAAGTTAGAGATTTTCATATAACCATCTCTGCATTCCCAAAGGAACAGAAATAGGAAATTCACAAAAAACACCATGGTTTAAGCTCCAAGAGGGTAAAAATGATTTGCTATGGTTTATCTTATGCAAAAATTGAAGGAAGACCTTTGTTGCTCTATCCACAAACAGCCCACCTAATCTTAAGGAAATTAAACTGAAACTAGTCCTATAGCGGCTTCCCTGGTGGCTCAGATGGTAAAGAATCCCCCTGCAATGCGGNTTTAACAGGTACTGAGTTTCAGTTTGGGAACATGAAAAAGTTCCAAAGACAATGATGGCATTCTTAATGCCACAGAATTTTACACTTAAGAAATAGTGAGGGACTTCCCTGGTGGCAGAGTTGGATAAGAATCTGCCAGTGCAGGAGACATGGGTTCAATCCCAGGTCTGGGAAGATTCCACATGACACAGAGCAACTAAGACCGCTGACAACACTACTGAGCCTGAGTTTCAGAGGCTGCACACTGCAACTACTGAAGCTGGTGCGCCTAGAGCTGACGCTGCACAAGACAAGCTACCACAATGAAAAGCCTATGCACTACAACGAAGTGTACCCCCTACTTGCCACAACTAGAGAAAGCCCATGTGTAGCAAAGAAGAGCCAGTACAGCCAAGAACAAAAACAGATAAAAACTGGGAGAAAAAAAGGTTAAAATGATCAATTTTATGTTATATATATATTTCACTATAATTTTAAAGGGAAAAAACATCATTGACAGATACAACAAAAACGACAAAATGATATCAGGAATGACAGAATGATCTCAATTCATTTCCAAAGCAAATCATTCAACATCACAGAGACTGAGAAACACTGAAACTATAAAAATTCATTAAGGCCATAGTGATGATCTAAAAAAAGAAAAAACAGATTCACTTTAACTGAAAGTGTTAGTTTCTCTGCTGTGTCCGACTCTTTGAGACCCCATGAACTGTAGCCCACCAGGCTCCTGTCCATGTAATTCTCCTGGCAAAGATACTGGAGTGGGTTGGCCATTTCCATCTCCAAAAGATTCCCTAATGTGTCATCAATAAAAGCAGCTAACAGCTAATAATAAACTTACAATGTTGAATTGATACATTAATGGGAAAGAAATATACCCATTTCTATACTATGAGACTGACAGATAATATAAGCAGAAGAAATAATAAAATCTGTCTTCATTTTGTAACTTCAAATGAAATTATTGATATAGACAAGGAATTATAATTGATTTAAAAAATCAGGGAAATAGCTGATGGGAAACAGGATATTCTGTTGGAGTCAAATTAATTATATGTGTACTGTTGGTTGATCAAAAGAGGTGAAGCATAACTCAAACCAGAGAGATCAGTTAATCACCATTTTGAGCTAGTGGAGGTTAAATACTTTCCAATGCCATGCAACAGCTATGATGTAATCTAGCCAAAATGTTTAACTTGAATCTATCAAAATGTTAGTTAAAACTACCACTTAACAGGGAACCTAGAAGCAAACTGAGGAGGCAGGTGATATGTCACTCTCATCACTTACATAGTGTCATGAAAGCAGGGGACTGTCCTGGATTTAAAGTGATTTAAGAAATACGACAACAAGATATAAAGTGTAGTCCTGGACTGGATCTTGTTTCAGATAAATTAAATGTAAAGGTTAGGAAATAACTGGGGATATCTGAACAAGGATTTGTTATTCGATTTTTAGAAGTGCAAGTTACCTAGGGAAACAGAGTCAAAATATCTCTGCTGCTGCTACTGCTGCTAAGTCGCTTCAGTCGTGTCCGACTCTGTGTGACCCCATAGACGGCAGCCCACCAGGCTCCCCCGTCCTTGAGATTCTCCAGGCAAGAACACTGGAGTGGGTTGCCGTTTCCTTCTCCAATGCATGAAAGTGAAAAGAGAAAGTGAAGTCACTCAGTAGTGTCCGACTCTGCGCGACCCCATGGACTGCAGCCTACCAGGCTCCTTTGTCCATGGGATTTTCCAGGCAAGAGTACTGGAGTGGGGTGCCATTGCCTTCTCTGCAAAATATCTCTAATTTACTTTAAAATACTTTGAGTTTCAAGCAATTCAAGTGAAAAGTAAAGCAAATAGGTACTGTAACATTTGTTGACAGAATCAGGATCAAGTTATTATTTTTACATTATCTGTATTTTTACTAAATATTTTATAATATTAATACTCTTATTAAAATTGTTTCAAAAGCAAAAGGGGAAAATACACACACACACACTATATATACACAGTATGTAGAATCATTTATACCTTTTCTGTATAACTAGTACATGCTAAATACTATGCCAGAAACTGAAATAAAAAACTAAAAACCAAAATTCCAGTTAAGGAAACTATTGTCCTGTGAAGATAAAACATGATATTGAAGGCAAAACTGCAGTATCCTAAAAGGACTGATAAAACATTGTTGAAATGTTGGAATATACCTTGTGCACCTGTTCCTGTGTCTTCTTTTGTTTTTTCTTAGGAGCAAATATCTGATCATATTCTTCTGTATATTCCAGAAGCCACTTGCTTGGCTTCCTAAGGCGTTTCTTCTCTGATCGCACAGCTAAAAGAGGAGGCACAAGTTCAGTATTAAACAAAAAGTTAGAGATTTTCATATAACCATCTCTGCATTCCCAAAGGAACAGAAATAGGAAATTCACAAAAAACACCATGGTTTAAGCTCCAAGAGGGTAAAAATGATTTGCTATGGTTTATCTTATGCAAAAATTGAAGGAAGACCTTTGTTGCTCTATCCACAAACAGCCCACCTAATCTTAAGGAAATTAAACTGAAACTAGTCCTATAGCGGCTTCCCTGGTGGCTCAGATGGTAAAGAATCCCCCTGCAATGCGGGAGACCTGGGTTTGATCCCTAGGTCAGGAAGATCCCCTGGAGGAGGGCATGCCCGCCCACTCCAGCATTCTTGCCTGGAGAATCCCAGGGACAGAGGAGCCTGCCAGGCTACAGTCCATGGGGTCCCAAAGAGTCAGACATGACTGAGCGAGTAAGCACACCAGAGCACACAGCGTGCTACAGTGACAGAGCTAATAATACAATATAGATTCTAAATCATGCAAAATCATAAAGAACACCATGTAAGGGGGTTCTCAGGTAGTTCAATGGTAAAGAATCCGCCTGCCAATGCAGGAAACATGGGTTTGATCCCTGGGTTGGGAAGATCCCCTAGAGAAGAAAATGGCAACCCACTCCAGTGTTCTTGCTTGGGAAATACCATGGACAGAGGAGCCTGGTGGGCTACAGTCCATAGAGCTGCAGAAGAATCACACAACTTTGTGACTAAACAACTTCTCGGTGGATTATGCAGAATATTAGATGAATATCCAGATAGAATATTTACCCAATCAGTACAACAACATGAATTTCAAAAGCATTTCACACGTACTTTCTATCACAGTTGTGATGAGTTTCACTTTAGAAACATAAAAAAAATAGTTATCTGTAAACCATTAAATGCATGCCAATATAGCATTTAAAAATGTATGGCATGTATCCCGACAGAAAAGATAAGATATAGAATTCTGGGTTCCTGCTTTAAAAATATACCTCTTGCTATGTTTTATAACCAAAATATCAAAGTACCATACCATTTCTCTTTGAATTAACAGTGAAACAAGTTTATAATTTCCCTATAAAACTTTATCCTAGTCTTAATACACTTCACATGTTGTAATCACTTTACTTTTCGTACTGCAGAGGAGGAGACAGTTAGACAGCATCACTGACTTAATGGAGATGAATTTTCACAAATTTTGGGAGATTGTTAAGGACAGCAAAGCCTGGCATGCTGCAGTCCATGGGGTGGCAAAGTGTCAGACGAGACTTAGCAACTCAACAACAAGAAGAATCATTTTACTATACTGTAAACTCTTTGGGAGCAGAGGTTAATGCCTACAGAATACTGGATACAATCTACTCAAGAGGCCATGGGTACTTCATGATATAGTGACTTCAGAGAATGTTATTCCTGCCTCATTTTAATGTGGCAATATGGGTGTTCTCTTAATAAAAGGAACACAAAAGAAAAGGTCACAGGCTCAGCAAGCACTGGGGCAAACTAGGGTACAGCACCCAGCACAGTCAGCATGGGGGCCCAAGACACTGGGCACAACAAAAAGAGGGCAAGCGTTGGAAAGCAGGGAACAGGTAAGCAGAGCCATCCATATCTGAGGCCTGGGTGCCCAGGTGCTAGGTGCACAGAATATAGGGTTCTCAAGACATAGAAAGTTATAAAATAGGGGTGTTTTAGGCAAGGGGCACCCTGAATGTGGGATTTTTCTGGCAGGTGCAGAGAAAGGAGGTGCCCAAGATGCACAGGACATGGGGCACGCTTGTTGTGGGAGTCCCCGAGAGCAAGGTAGGATGTTCAAAGTGAGGAACACACTGGGAATAAGAAATATGACACCAGGGACATGGGTGATCCTGAGCACACTGCCAAAATGAGTAAGATATTGCTACATGTCACAATATTAGTAATCCACAGAAACATTATATTAAATGAAAAAACAAAGACAAAAATATCATGCATTGTATAATTCCATTAATATAAAATGTCCAGAAAGGGCAAATCTATAGAGATGAGAGAGTAGACTAGTGGTTGCCTGGGACTAGGAATAGGAACAGGGGCTAACTATAATGATCTTACAGAAATGTTATAAATATTCAAAAATCGATTTATAGGGGTATTTATGCAACTCAGTAAATTTACAAAAAAACATTTGCTTGCGCACTTAAAAAGTATGTGACTTCTGTAGAACGTAAAATTTACCCTGAGTAAGTTTAGATCTTTTCTTCAAAACACTGGTATTTTCCAAGAAACCTAGAATACTAACAGCAACATCAATCCACCAATACAGATTATTAAACCTTGTCATACCTCTACTCTAGTTCTGGGATCTCAGAGGAAAAAGAATTGAAAGGGGGGGTGGTGCAGGCAAAAATATAAACAACTCTTCATAATAACGCCAAGTTACTCAGCCCACATCACCTGTTGAAAGTAAATACAAGTACTGCATAAATATGTTTAAAAATCTACCTTAAGCGAAGTAAAAACTGACAAAACTGTAAAGAACTACAAACCGAAATCCAATGGAAAGTAATAACACACAGAAATAAGGAGAACACTGAAACTGATTTTGTCCTGAGGACTTCTTGGCAACCCTGTTGGGAGGCAGGAGTTTAAAGGAGACTAAACTTGGGCCCCAAAAGACTCTATCCTCAAAGTTACAGTGACACGGATATAAACCATATGCCAACCCCCAGGAGACCACAAGGAAAGGTGCTTTGGCACCAAGCAGAAGGGGAGCAGGGGAGAGGACAAGTCCTTGAGAAATTGTGACTGATCCTCCTGTTGGTTTACAGTCTTAATAAGTCATATTAAACAAAATAAACAGGAATAATCATCTCAATAAGCACAAAAAAAATCTTAAAAACTAAACAAACTGGGTATAGAGGGAATTTTCTCAGTCTGAAAGGCCATGTATCAAAATCCCAGTAAATAAATATCATAGTTAAATGGTGAAATCCCAGAAGCTTTCCTCCCTAACATCAGGAGTGACTCAGGGTGTCTGTTCACTCTACTTGTCCTCAACAATGCACTGAAGGATTAAGCTAGGGCAATTAGGCAAGAAAAAGAAACAAAATGTACCCAGATTAGAAAGGATGAAGCAAAACGATCTCTTTTGGCTGAAGACATTGCAACCCCATGGACTATAGCCTGCCAGGCTCCTCTGTCCATGAAATTCTCCAGGCAAGAATACTGGAGTGGGTTGCCATTTCCTTCTCCAGGGGATCTTCCTGACCCGGGGATCGAAACCGGGTCTCCTGCATTACAGGCAGATGCTTTACCGTCGGAGTTACTAGGGAGGCCCAGGAAATCCTAAGGAATTCACAATAAAACAATTAGAGCTTAAAAAAAAAAGTTCAACAAGGTTGCAACACATAAGATCAATATATAAAAGTCAACTGTGGAAACTCAAACCAGGGCTCTATAACAACCTAGAGGGGTGGGATGGGGAGGAAAATGGGAGGGAGCTTCAAAAAGGGAGGGTACATATGTATACCTATGTCGGATTCATGTTGATGTTTGGCAGAAACCAACACAATTCTGTAAAGCAATTATCCTTCAATTAAAAAATTAGTAAAAAAATTTTTAAGTCAACTGTATTTCTTACATACTAGCAATAGGAAATCCAAGAATGAAACTAAGAAAATAATCTTATTTATAATAGCACCAAAAAAGGATAAAAATACTAAGGGATAAAACGAACAGAAGAAGTGCAAGAGTTGTACACTGAAAACTACAAAATATTGTTGAAAGAAAACAAAGATGACCTAAATTAATGAAATGCCATCTCTTGTTCATAGGTTGGAAAACTTAACACTGTTACAATGCCAACACTGCTCAAGCTGACCTATGATTCAGCACAACCTCTATCAAAATCCCAGCTGGCTTTTTGGTAGAAATGATAAGAAGCTCCTAAAATAAATACAGAAATGCAAAAATCCAGAAGAGTCAAAATGGTCTTGAAAAGGGATAAAGTTGGAAAACTTATACTTTCTGATTTCAGAGCTACAATAATTAATTACTACAAAGATTAAGAATTTGTGGTACTGGCATATAGATAGACATATATATTAATAAAAAAGAATTGAGAGTCCAGAAATAAACCATCACATTTATGGTCAAAAGATTTTCAAAGAGGGTGCCAGGATCATTCAATGGGGAAAGAATACCCTTCTCCACAAATGGTGCTGAGACAACTGGATTAACAATGGTTACTTAGCTATGACACCAAAAGCACAAAGAACCAGAGAAAAAATAGGCAAATCAGACTTTGTCAAAATTAAGAATGTCCGTGCTTCAAAATATACTGTTAAGAATATAAATGGTGACCCACAAAATATGAGAAAATATGTGAAAATCATACCTAACAGTGGACTTATATATAGACCATGTAAAGAATTCTTACAATTAAATAATAAAGACAACAGCCCAATAAACATTTTAACTGATCAAAAACCATACAAAAAAAGATGTTGAATATCGTCAGTCATCAGGGAAATGTAAATCAAAATCACAGTAATGAGATACCACTTGACACCAACCAGGACAGCTTTGTCAAATAGGTGTATATGTAAAGGTAGACACCTTTGCAAAACATTCTGGCAGTTCCACAAAACTTGTACAACAGGAAGGCAGAATCAGTTAAGAAGTTACAGTACCCCAGGGCAAGTGCAAACCCATGAAAAATAGCACTGAAATGGATTAGAAGAGCCAATTCACTTTACCTGAGACTGCCACTCCGAAAGCAAGCACAACTGAGCTCCCCCTTAAAGCTGAATGTTGGAGGTGTCCAACAATGCAGTTTTTGTGTTTCTGTCTAATCTGACTGGGAACCCAACAGAAGTCACACAGTTTGGACTTTTGGAGGCACTACAAATAAGGGAGAGAGGGAGCATGTTGTGGAACCAGAGGGGCTATAGTGACATAGACAGGGGCCAGATTGGTAAGACTGGGAGAAAGTACTAAACTCCTGGCTTCTCTCTACAAAGGGAGGTAAAAGAGGGAGTGTTTGGAAATCTGGATTTTTAGAAAATTGCCCAAGGGACTAGTATCTGTTTGGCCTGCTTGTGCGAGCTAACAGAGAGCTGGCTTCTTCAAATACCTGGGAGCTGCTGAGAATTAAAGACAGTGAGAAAGCTTGTTGCAATAGCAACAACTAACTTGCAGTACTGCAGAAAAACACAAGAGGAAGCAAGAGATTGCAAACTTCTGAAAAAGAAATAGACAAACCTCTCTGATTAGGAAACTACACACACAAGCCCACAGAAGCATTCTACAAAAAAGATTCCAGAGGTCCCCAGAATCTCTAGACAATATGATTGGTATGCCTTCCCCTATATGAAGACAGTCTGTAAAGACTCAAAAAAATGGCTGTTTAATCAAATTCAAATGCATGAAACTAGGGGCAGGGGGGTAGGGGGAGGAGGGATTATGAAATACATGAAGAAAAAAGGAAACACATCCCAAAGAATCAAAATAAATCTCCAGAAACTAATCATAAACTAACAGAGATCTATGAATTATCAAAGAATTCAAAACAATTGTATTAAGGAAACCCAGTGATCTACAAGAGAATACCGATATCTAAAAGAAATCATGACAGTCAACAAAAAATAATAGTCAACAAAAAATACTAGAATTCTTTAAGACTAAACTACCATTTTATAGAAAAACCTGTAATTACTTTTTAAAATCCAGATGCATATCAAAATTATCTTGGAATTTCTTAAGAATACAAATGTCCAGGTATTACTTTCTCCAAAGCTCCAGATGTGTTTCTAATGAGCAGTTATGTTTAAAAACAAGTACACTCTATGATGATTTTTAAATAATCTAGTTTATTTTACTTCTATATCAGAATCAGTGCTACTATTTCATTCAGCATGTTTTCCAATTTCTCCATCCTTTTTTAGAAAATTTTCTTTCTTAAGTCTTTATAAGCATAATAGAAAAGCTTTTGTGTGGGTGTATGCATATATATATATATATATATATATATGCATTCATTCCATTTGTTTGACTTACTCTGAATGTGAGATTTCTAATTTATATTCACTCAAAACTTTGATATAATTCCATGTATTTTGGCATCAAGTATTACAGCTAAAAGTCTAGAAAGCTTGTCATCTTAGTGATTTTAAAACATTTTTTGAATGAGGCTTGAAATTTCTAATCCAATTCTAAGAACCTAAAGAAATACTATGTTCTCTTAAAAAAAAAAAAAACTAGGAAATTAACATATGCTACATTACTAACTAAACTACAGATTTTGTTCAAAATTTCACACATTTTTATCCTAGTGTCCATTATTTGTTTTCTTTTCATACCTTATTCAAAATTCCACATTGTATTCAGCTACACTGAGCAGATGAAGCTGCATGCAACAAATTCTGGAAAAATCTCTTTGCATTTTTATTTTCTATTTTCTTGATATGGCTTCTTAAGATACATCCACTGTTTAAAAGTGGACAATTAATTTCCAAACCCATGGGATTTTAAAAGTATCTTTGATATAAATTTCTCATTCTGATACTAATTGTTCATTTAAATGCTTCCTTCTCTGCAATTGCCCTTTGTGCTTTTTCAGTCTTCTAACTTTATTGAAGCTTTCAATGGCTAGGTCAAAGATCTTTCTTGGTAAAGGTCACACTACACTTGAAAATATATAGATGATTTTCCAAAAAATCATTTAAATGCTTTCTTCTCTGCAATCATCCTTTGTGTTTATTCAGTCTTTATTGAAACTTTCAATGACTAGGTCAAAGATCTTTTTTGGTAAATGTCACATTACACTTGAAAATATATGGGTTATTTTCAAATATCTTTTGCTACTGATAAGGTAACACTCTGATTTCAGTACCTTTCAGCTCAGTTCAGTCGCTTTGGACTCTTTGCCACCCCATGGATTGCAGCACCTGAGGCTTCCCTGTCTATCATCAACTCCCAGAGCTTGAGCAAACTCATGTTTGAGTAAACAAATGTCCATCAAGCCGGTGATGTCATCCAGCCATCTCATCCTCTGTCGTCCCTGTCTACTCCAGCCTTCAATCTTAGGGTCTTTTCCAATGAGTCAGTTCTTAGCAGGTGGCCAAAGTATTGGACTTTCAGTTTTAGCATCAGTCCTTGCAATGAATATTCAGGACTGATTTCCTTTAGGATTGACTGGTTGGATCTCCTTGCAATCCAAGGGACCCTCAAGAGTCTTCTCCAACATCACAGTTCAAAAGCATCAATTCTTCAGTGCTCAGCTTTCTTTATAGTCCAACTCTCATATCCATACATGACTACTGGAAAAACTAGAGCTTTGACTAGAGGGACCTTTGTCGGCAAAGTGATGTCTCTGCTTTTTAATATGCTGTCTAGGTTGGTCATAGCTTTTCTTCCAAGGAGCAAGCATCTTTTAATTTCATGGCTGCAGTCACCATCTGCAGTGATTTTGGAGTCCCAAAAAAAAAAAAAGTCTCTCATTATTTCCATTGTTTCCCCATTTATTTGCCATGAAGTGATGGGACCAGATGCCATGATCTTAGTTTTCTGAATGCTGAGTTTTAACCCAGCTTTTTCAGTCTCCTCTTTCACTTTCATCAAGAGGCTCTTTAGATCCTCTTTGCTTTCTGCCATAAAGGTGGTATCATCTGTATATCTGAGGTTATTAATATTTCTCCTGGTAATCTTGATTCCAGCTTGTGCTTCATCCAGCCTGGCACTTTGCATGATTTACTCTGCCTAGAAGTTAAATAAGCAGGCTGACAATATACAGCTTTGACATACTCCTTTCCCGATTTGGAACCAGTCTGTTGTTCCATGTCCAGTTCTAACTGTTGCTTCCTGACCTGCATACAGATTTCTCAAGAGGCAGGTAAGGTGGCCTGGTATGCCCATCTCTTGAAGAATTTTCCACAGTTTATTGTGATCCACACAGTCAAAGGTTTTGGCATAGTCAATAAAGCAGAAGTAGATGTTTTTCTGAAACTCTCTTGGTTTTTTTTGATGATCTAATGGATGTTGGCAATTTGATCTCTGGTTTCCTCTGCCTTTTCTAAATCCAACCTGAACATCTGGAATTTCACAGTTCACATACTGTTGAAGCCTGGCTTGGAGAATTTCAAGCATTACTTTGCTAGCGTGTGAGACGAGTGCAAATCCAGGATAAAACCCACATCTCTTGCCTCTCCTGCTTTGGCAGGAATATTCTTAACCTGTGAGTCACCTGGAAAGCACCATGATCATCTCAATTGGTGCAGAAAAGACTGAATTCAACACTTTCTCCTAACAGAAAACACTCAACAAACTAGGAACATAAAGAAATAATCTAAAATAAAGGTTATATATGAAAATCCCAGAGCTAACATGAGCATCTATGGTGAAAAACTGAAAGATCAGGAAAAGGGCTAGGATGCCCATTCTTGCCAATTTAACACGACACTGCAAGTCCAAGCCAGAGCAATTTGACAAGAATTATAAACAATTATAAATAAGACATTCAAATTAGAAAGGAAAAAGTAAAATGATCTCAGTTCATAGATACCATGACCTCATATAAAGAAAACCCTAAAGATTCCACACACAAAAAAGCCGTAAGAATAATAATGAATTCAGTACAGCTGAGAGATAGAAAAATCAACATTTAAAACTCAGTTGTGTTTCTGGGCTTCCCTGGTGGCTCAGTGGTAAAGAATCTGCCTGCCAATGCAGGAGACATGGGTTCGATCTGTGATCCAGAAAGATTCTACATTCAAAGGAGCAGCTAAGCCCGTGTGCCACAGCTACTGAGTCCAGGAGCCACAACAGCTGAAGCCTGTTCACCTTAGAATCTGCACTCTTAACAAACAAACAAACAAACAAACAAAAAAAGAAAGAATCTGCACTCAGCAACAAGAGAAGCCACCGCAGCGAGAGCCCTGGACACTGCAACTAGAGAGTACAGCCCCCACTTGCCACAGTTAGGGAAAAGCCATCACAGCAACGAAGACCCAGCACAGACAAAAATCAACACTTTTTTACAAACATCAGATTGTGGGTTGATGTTTAGCAGAAATCAACACAATACTGTAAAGTGATTATCTTGCAATTAAAAATAAACGAATTATATAAATTAATTTTAGTTTGTGTTTCTATACAATAACAACAAATAATTCAAAAAGAAAATAAAATCTCAAAATACAGTAAAAAAGAATAAAACACTCATAAATAAACTTAAGCAAGGATGTGAGGGAGTTGAGTACTAAACACAAATAAATGAAAAGACAGTCTGTGTTCATGGATTCAAAGATTTAACATTAACAAAACATCCATACGACACAAGTGATCTTCAGACTCAGTACTCTATCAAAATCCCAATGTCATCCTATACTAAAAATACTCTTGACAAAGACTGATCATACATTGTTTTCAAAACATACTACACAACTACAGTAGTCAAAACAAACTTGTTACTACCATAAAGACAAACATATAGATCAACAGAACAGAGAGTACAGAAATAAACCCTTCAACATATGTCAAATTATCTCTTACAAAGGATTTCCAACCATTTGGACACCTGATGCAAAGCCAACTCAATGGAAAAGATCCTGATCCTAGGAAAGATTGAAGCCAAAAGCAAAAGGGGGAGACAAAGAATAAGATGATTAGGTAGCATCATGAACTCAATAGACATGAATCTGAGCAAACTCCAGGAGCTGGTAGAGGACAGAAGAGCCTGGCATGCCAGGGTCCATGAGGTTGCAAAGAGTTGGACACGACTTAGCGAATGAACAAGACTATACATACAATGGGGCAAAGTACAGAATGCTTAATAAATGGTGCTGTACGATAATGTGCATATAGTTAAGACTGTAGTATACACTTTCAAGTTGTTCAGAAGGTAAATTCATGTGTTTTTTACTGTAATAAAGTGCTGATATAAACGCAAAGCAAAAAAACCCAAAGTACCACATATTATATGATTCCATTTATATGAAATGTATAGAACAAGCAAATCTATAGGGGCTGAAATGAAGAGAGACTGATCAAGGTTGCAAGATTTCTTTCTAGGGTGATGCAAATGTTCCAAAATTAATCAAGTTTATGGATGCACAAGTCTCTGAGTAAACTAAAAACCACTGAAGTACAAACTTTGAAAAGGTGAACTTTATGATATGTGAATTATATTTCAATAAAGCTGTTAGAAAACACAATCTACTATGGTAAACAATATGGAGAAATCTTTTAAGGAAAGTCAGTTTTATCTTCAATGCATAATACTTATATTTTGAAAAACTTATGCTGCTTTCCTTCTGTAGCTAAGATAGGATACCCTGGTATTTCAGATTTTTAAAAATTTATTCTCAAACTTCATTCCAGAAGGGATGCAAGACATCTAAGTTCTTCAAATAAGTACCACAAAACAGTCACATTTTTTCAAAAACATATCCCCTTTGTCTATATAACAGGAGAACCTTCCTTAAGCTATAAGAGCTTAACATTCAATAAAATCTATTTGCTTTCTATAAACTAACAACTAGATCTTAATCTTACGCTCAGAACCTCAAATACAGAGTCCCCAAAAGTTCACAGATTTTAAGATATGAAATGGGAAGCAGAAACAAAATGTTCTTGATACTTATTAAAAGCAAAAGAAAAAAGAGTTTCTTGGTAAAATGTAACTTCTGAAAGTATGTGGAAACCTAGTCATCAAAATTCAGACCTTTCTATATAAAGCTCTTTTTTCACTTCAAGTAATTAACCCTTCCCTCCCAATTTATACTTAGGTCTTCCGTGAAAACAGACTAAACTTGGTAGGGTATCATTATCATCACTTCATCTAGTCCCTTTCTTTCACAGTTAGGAACCCTTACCTGGTTCAGGGAGCTCAGGTTGAGGAGTCAAACTGGGAATTCCTGGCTCCTTTTCCATCTCCTCATTGCTGGCATTGGATTTATCACAAACATTCAACCGTGGCCCAGCTGAATCCAAGTGGTCGGCACCATTTGCATCTGTCAGTGCATCCTCTGGTTTGTTTGTTGAAGCAGGAGGTCTCTGCTCTGGGAACTCGTCTTCCTTCTTTACAGGGTCAGGAGAAAGCAAGACCCCAAAGGCACCCTCAGAGTTTTCTTTTTCCTTAAATCTGTTAGTGCGTTTACGAGGTTTAGTGCGCCTTTGGTTTAAACGTTGCCATCGCTTTTTAGGCACTGCTTCATTTATACTAGTGGGTTCATCATTCTCACTGTTCATTGCAGAGTCCAGCTCTGGGACTTTTCTGATTTCAAAAGAGGGGCCTTTTTCACAAATTTTTTCAGGGTCAGACTGGTTGACTTTATTATCAAAACTAACATTGGAAAAATGGGTACCATCTTCACTTGTTAAATGGCCCATTAATTGAAGGGGTGGTTCTTTACCAGGGTCTTCTGCCTCACCTCTGGAGGAGCTATTCTCTGAACCCCTACTCTCTCTGTCTCCCTGTAATGCAGCCTCAAGAGTCACAGCTGGAAACTCGTTCAGTTTTCTTCTGCGTTCTGTTTTTAAGGCTTTACGGTTCACTGTGTTCTTTCCCAACTGGGCTGAAAAACCATCTCGAAATTTGGATGGCTTTGATCGACCACAGTTGCGCCTAGTAACGCAGTTTGAACGATTTTTGCCAGAAGCAGGGAGGTCTCTTTTATCAGACCCCAAGCCAGGCAGGGAAGTAGACACCTCCCCCGACAGTGCAGAGTCACCCCCACCAGGGGTAGGGTGGACTGGATCCTGAGTGCCATCTCCAATTTTTTCTGAACTGTGATTGGAGCCTCCTGAAACCAAGACCTTAGGAGCTGACACAGGACTACTGGTAGAACAGTCCCCAAGACCAGGACTCCGATAAGAGACCAAGTTCTGAGCTGTCATAATTCGTTGCTCCTTGGTCTTACTATCATGCATATCTTTCAACATCATTAGTAATGTACTGAATTTGTAGTCTGGTTCAATAGGTATGTGATTCTGACCAGAAGCAGAAGAAAAAAGCAATGGTTTCGATGGCTTTGATGTTCCGGAGTCACTGACATCTTCACTTAAGGATCTGTAAGAGAGTTCCTTCAACTCTGACAGAACATGTTTCACCACTGCTGTTTCTATGTCACTTGAATCCCTAGTTTTCTCATGCATGTTGCTCAGTAGTTTCAGTCCATCCACTTTCCCACTTTTAGAAATGCTGGCCAAAGGAGAGCCTTTGTTATCAGAAGAGCAGCATTTCAAACTGCAGTCCTCATTTGCAACTGGAGGTTCTACTACAACCGGGTTTTCTTTATGTTTGCACTTGATACTTCGAATTTTGGGCTGTTTGCTTTTTGAAAGTAACAGAGCTTGATTTTTAGCCCCACCTTTTATTACTGAGTTCTCACTGGAAATGCTTGATGATGTGTTGAATTTTGGAGAAAATCCATCGTTTCTAAAATCTGGTTGGGGTTTTCGGACAAGACTTGACACTTTAAGATCAGAGAGATTAATCTGAGACGTCTCAGTTCCAGGCTCTGTTGTCTTGGTACAATTCATTAGGTGGTCCGTATGTGAGTTAGTAATCAAAGACTTCTGCTTTGCTTTTACCTTAGTGTTTGTGGCAGGATACCTAGAATACTTTAACTTTTCATTTTTCTGCACAGGTAGTAGGTTCTCTGATCTATCAAAAGCATCTGTAATTTCAAGGACACTGTTATCAGACTCTGAACTATGATCTACAGGATCCAGATCACTGCTTCCATCATCAGAAGTGGTACAAATACTAATGGAATCACTTCGTTTTTCTTCATCACCTGCTCCAATATAACAGAGCTGTACTTTCGAACTACACACCAGACCTCGCTGGAATTTCTTCTTCTCCCCAGAACGTTTAGAGATCAAGGCACCCTCAGACAAGCCCAGTAAAGAGTCACAATTTGAAGTCTCAAATTCTTTCTTTGCAGTGTTTTTTGCACAAGAGGAAAACAGGAAACTTCCTGGGGCAGTGTTGGGCCCTGTGAGGCTGTTCGCTATCCGGGAAAGTTCATTCGAGGCCTGCTTATCAGACACATCCCCAGAAATAAAGTTTAAGCCAAGGTTTTCTGGAATCTTTCCCCTCCGTTCTTCCTTATGTGTTTCAAATTGCATATGGCCCTTTTTCACACTAGTCCTTTTTGGATTATCAGAGCTCTTTCTGGCTCGAGACTTAGCACAAGGTTTTTCCTTCTCATCTGCAGAATGTTCAGAGTCAAAAGCCAGAGATTTCAAGCAGCCATTAAGCAACAGGTCATGTTCTGACTCAGGATCATTTGTACAGTCTTCAAATGGCATATCCTCCTCGCTGTCCAACTTGATTGAACTGGTGACACATTTTCGGTTCTTTGACCCTTTGGGAATATCATACTGCTCAGCAAGACCAACACTGGCTTCCCATTTACTCAAAATCTTCTGAGGAACCTTAAATGTAAAGAAAATAAGATTATTACTCATCTAAGAAAGAGAAGAGGAAACAGAGAAATGATCACTGAGCACCTCTCAAATCAGAAGCTTTTCAAGCCTTATTATATGTCTTTGAGGCTCTTTTATGGGACTGTCAGGAGGTTACCTCCCACAGCCCAGTCAGACCTTAGCTAACGGGGATTCCGCAACACTTCTTCTATCACTAAGATCTATCACTGGAGGAAGACTGACCCTGGAAACCCTCCACTCTCCTTGCCAGTAAAAGCACAAAAAGTGGACCATAAATTAGACTATGACATTACATTATTAATCAACATTATATTACTATGTCAAGGAATAACTAGATGGCTCCTACTTACTCTGCCAATCATAAAGATTTCCTTCCTGAATTATGAAGGCCAAGCATTTGCTCAGTTGCATAAAAAAGAAAACAAAAGGCTAAAGAAGATAAATGTGGAAAAACTAGGACTGGAAATGAGTTAAGTCAGATCTGCCCTGAAAGACCTGAAATTTGAAACTCAGGGTATCACCAGGCCCTTGACTAATCAAGAATTTTCTATACATTTTACATACAATCTAGATTATAATCAAACAGTGTCCTGGGCTTAATCATGTAGTGCAGAGACACCAATACACCCTGGATACCTTAACAAGTTACATATGCTCTTTTCTTGAATCCTCATAGCATAAGGTGGAGAAGGAAATGGCAACCCACTCCAGTATTCTTGCCTGGAGAATCCCAGGGACAGAGGAGCCTTGTGGGCTGCCATCTATGCTCTCGCACAGAGTTGGACACGACTGAAGCGACTTAGCAGCAGCAGCAGCAGCAGCATAATCTAAGGACACCGAGGCTATGTGAAATATATCTAATTTTCAAGACTCTTATTTCCCTCCCTGGCTTCATACAATAGATGTTAGCCAAGGTTCTATCATTTAGTGTCCACAAATACTTTAATACTTGTGAAAGAGATGTTCTGCTGACCATGTAACAATTCAGGCCACTACACAGGTAGCCTCTTCTTATAAATCAATATACAGATCATCTGATTTACTTTAGCCACAAGCACACAGCCATTAATTGTCTAACTTTGGTTATAGTAAATCAATTTTCCAGAACCTGAAAGCCCAAGCCAACTCTTTTGAAAGGGGGCTTGTTTAATACACATACTTTTAAAGGCTTGACACAAAACCTTTGATATCTCCCTACCATCAACTACCCAAAGTATTAGAAAGAATGAAGTTAGCCTCCTGTATCCCAATAGTAGCACACATTAATTGTTTCAAAGCATGAACACTGTGACATACAAAGTATTTATTGCTAATCCTCACAAGAGTTCAACAAGGTACATATCATTATCTTAGTTTTAGAGACGAAGAAACTCCAGTGGGAAATAGCAGAGACTGAATACCAACTCAAAATTATCCAAATTACAATTTTTATAGAATAGTCTAAAAGTAGGAAATACAAATCTAAAAGAAATTATTTCCCCTTTTAGAATGGACTATAAAGGTGTATCAAATGAAATAGCTAAAACACAACATCAAGCAAATGAAACAAAAACATCATGTTCTTTATTAAAACATAACAAAGTTTGAAACCATAATCTTAAAAAAAAAAGAAAGAAACTATAATCTTAAGCATTGATAACCACACACGAAAACCAAAATGACAAAACAGGAATGTTCAAAGCCTTATATTTGTCATTTTTAAGAGAAATAATTAATCTAGAGAGGGAGAAGAACATTTCATTTTGATGATCATTTTCTGCTTAAATTAGATAGACCCAAATGTGACTGGTTGTGCCATTTTGTACTATCAAATGTAAGTGACGTGACAAAAGTATCACTTCTCAAAAAACTGAGTAGAAATATTTGGAGGTTAGCCCTACCTTATCCTGCAAAAAAAAAAAAAAAATGCTTTCTGACAATTTTCTCACCAACTTATATTTCAAAAATTATAATATTTCTTCCTTTGGCTGATCCCACAAACCAGGGGTCCCCAACCCCAGACTGATACTGGTCCACGACCTGTTGGGACCTAGGCCACACAGCAGAAAGTGAGCGACAGGTGAGTCAGTCCCCATGGCTAACATAAACCACCTGAGCTCTGCCTCCCATCGATCAGTGGTGGCATTAGATTCTTGTAGGAATGAGAACCCTACTGTGAACTGCATGCTCCTTATAAGAGTCATCCCCAAACCATACCCTCTACCCTGGTTTGTGGAAAAATTATGTTTCGTAAGACTGGTCCCAGAAAGGCTTGGGATTCCTCTCTCCCTAACCCTGAGAAGATAATGAGACGCTTTAAAAAAAGAAAAAGAAATACCTTATGCCTATATCCCTTCTCTTTCTGCTTCCCTCTTCTCCTAAGGACAGGTAGCTCTTCAAATTGATGTCTGCCTTCGAACATAACGATTGCTTTTCCAGCCACCCAGGCTCTCTCAGAAGGATCTCCAAAAGCCTCCACATAGTACTGTCGATAGGGCCTGCGGTTAGAAACTAGATAAAAACAAAAACCACAATGTCATTACTTAAAAAAGAAAAAAAAAAAAAAAAAAAGACTACTCATCATCAAGAGAACAGCAACACCGCAGTTGCAAAGCACCCTCTCGTCACTTAAAAGTAACATAAAAAACAACAAGCTAAAAAACCTATAGAAAAAGAAACTTTAAGGTAGGTTAGATAGAAAATAAAATTTCAATTTATGTGACAAGAAAATGGTTAAGATGTTAATGCAACAATATAATGTTTTACTCTGGTGATATGCTATCTATTCCAAACCAGAAGTTTTATACCCTCATTACCAGAAATCACAAAGGGCATACAATAAGTTGCAGTATTGTAAAAATGACAATTACCAAGAACTAACCACTAAACAAACATAAAATATTATGCTAAAATATAAGGAGGAAGAAATGTTTCAACATTATTCCACATATGATGTGCTAACACTTATGGCACAGCTACTCTGGACAAGCTGCTTTTCATGTATTCTTCACAATGAACTCTAAAAAATAAGTGGTATAACCTCCATTTTACAGAAAATAATAAATAACTTCAGAGAGAACAAATTCAGAATGAAACACTGGATTTGCAGAGAAAGTGGGACTTGATAATTCAAACTACAGAAATTTTTTAAAAATAAAAGGAAATAAAAAACTAACAACTATTATTAAATAAATAAATAACTTAATAAATAATTAATTTAAAACTGCCAGAAAAAAAAATCCAGTTATTCCACAGTTTCTTGGCTGTCCAAAATTATATGTATGCAATTATCAAAAATCAATACAAATCTCATCCAGAAAAGATTACAATCTAATTTACATAATATATGTACTTCTATACACTTATTTTCTTATCATTTTTCATACCAGTAAAAAAAAAAAAAAAAAAAAAAGGCCACTAAAGAAATACAGCCACAGCTACACAGGTAAAATGATTTGTTTCTATTTGAAAAAAAGGAAATTATTTTATATAAAAATTCACTTGAACTCACAATGAATTATAACCTGGTTAAATTTTGTTTTATTGTACATTTTAAAAAACAAGTTCTGTTAAAAAAAAAATGCTAAACTCCTTAGTCTCTACCTAGTTCAACAGAAACCACCTATAAAGGGAGATTAAATGTACATATACACACACATACAGATTCTTAAAGTCAATTTCAAAAGTAAGTCATCCTCTGCAAAACAAGTAAAGTCAATTACTACAAACGTTTATGATGTGCCAGCACACAGAGAACTGAAAGCACTCACTGCAAGAGAACACCACACAGAGAACACCATACAGAGAGGCAAAAGCAGTCACTATCACAGACAGTGCAAAGAATTCACTGCCTGACAGGTGTGAGATGTACAGTGTGACGAGACTACAGCAAAACAGCACGCTAACTGAGGTAACATGAACATTGGTTTTTTAATCTTTGAATGCATTGCATACACTCAGATTTATCATGTGATGGCATATACTGGCAATGGCATTCTTTAACTTTTAGGTATATGAGTTTCAGGTATACAACATAATGACTTGATATTTATATCAATCCATCACCATACATACTTTTTATTTATTTATTTATTTTGAACAGTATGTATTTTTTTTTTCTTCCATCTCAGGCATCACCATACATACTTACAAAATTTTTTTTCTTGTGATAAGACTTTTAGATCTCTCTTAGCAAATTTCAAATATACAATGTAGTATCAACTACAGTTGCCATGTTGTATATTACATCCATGTGACTTATTTCTTTTATAACTATTACTTTGACCTCCTTTTCACCCATTTTGCCATTCCTGACCCACCCCACCCCTGGCCTCTGACAGCGAGCAATCTATTCTCAGGATCTATGAACTTGGCTTTGTTTTCTGGATTTTGGTTTTTATAGATTCCACATATAAGGGAGTTCATATGGTATTTATATTTCTCTGACATACTTCACTTAATATAATGCCTGCCAGGTACTTTCATGCTGTCACAATGGAAAGGGTACTTTCTTTGGAATGGCTGAATAATATTCAACTGTGTATACATACCACATTTTCTTTATCTGTTCATCTACTGATGGACATTTAGGTTGTTAATGTATTTTTTTTCAAGTGAAAATCATTAATGGGAGGACAAATGGGACACCTGAGTAAAAAATTTTAAAGGGAGAGAATTGAGGGAAGAATTCCTATAAGGGGGCCAAGAACCCTCAAAGACATAAATGAACAGAACAAATGAAACAGCTAGGAACAATAAGTAGTTCAGAACACTAAATCAAACAGTTGAAGGAAATGGAAACTACCTGAAGAGCTTGGATGCCATCTTAAGAGTCTGACCATTATCCCATTAGCACTGAACTCCATTTAAACTATGGAACCTGTAGTTCAGTTCTGTACCTTAGAAAGATAAATCTCCTTGACCAATGAATATTATATTTAGGAGGAAACAAAAAGGAGACACAGGAGACCAGAAATTACCACTAGTGTATACTCAAGATGACTAGACATCAACTAAGGTGGCTGCAGTGGGGGAAACAAAATTTGAAAGATTTGCTTAAGAAAACAAATAGATTTAGATATTAATAAAAAGGACTAGATATTAATAAAAAGTCAGGTAGGGGAGACAGCTGAACACCAATGTTCACAGAAGCATTATTCACAATAAGCAAAATGAGAAAACCCTCATATCCACTGGAGGATGTAAAGATGAACAAAATGAGGCATATATATATAAATGAAAATCACTGAGCCTTACAAATGAATAACACAATAACAACATAAAAAAGTGAAGTCACTCAGTCATGTCCGACTGTTTGCGACCCCATGGACTGTAGGCTACCAGGCTCCTCTGTCCATGGGATTCTCCAGGCAAGAGTACTGGAGTGGACTGCCATTCCCTTCTCCAGGAGATCTTCCTGACCCGGGGATCGAACCTGGGTCCAACATTGTAGACAGACGCTTTACCGTCTGAGCCACCAGGGAAGGAACCTTAAAGACATTATGTTAAATAAAATAAACCAGACACAAATGGACAAACACTGCATGATTCCACTTATATGAAGTATCTAGAATAGTCAAATTCATAAGAAAAAGTAGAATAGTATTTACCAGGGGCTAAAAGTTTTGTTAAATTAGTACAGAGTTTTAGTTCAAGAATATGAAAAAGTGCTAGAGATGGACAATACAAATAATTTCACAAAAATGTGAATGTACTTAATGCCACTGAACTATAAACTTAAAAATGGATGAAATGATAAAATTCTGTTATATATGTACATTGTTTTACTTAAAAAAAAAAAAACACTTAAGTAACAATTGGTGGTAAGGATGCAGAGAGATGAGAATCAAAGAAATGCTGCTTTCAAACTGTGGTACTGGAAAAGACTCTTGAGAGTCCTTTGAACTGCAGGGGGATCAAACAAGTCAATCCTAAAGGAAATCAACCCTGAATATTTACTGAAAGGATTGATGCTCAAGCTCGAATACTTGATGTCACCTGACGCAAAGAGCTGACTCACTAGAAAAGACCCTGATGCTAGGAAAGATTGAAGGCAGGAGAAGGGGGGATAGAGGATGAGACGGTTGGATGGCATCACAGACTCAATGGACATGAGTTTGAGCTCTGGGAGACAAACTCTGGGAGACAGTGAAGGACAGGGAAGCCTGGCATGCTGCTGTTCATGGGGTCGGAAAGAGTCAGACATGACTTAGCCAACCGAACAACAAAGAGCAATTTTTATAAAAGCAAACGGGGGTGGTGGTGGGGGGCGGGGTGCTCAAGAAGGAGGGGATGTATGTATAGTTATAGTTGATTCACATTACTGTATAGCAGGAACTAACATGACATTGTAAAGCAATTATCCTCCAGATAAAATTTTTTTTAAAAGATACAAAAGATTACATACAGGAAAAGAAAACAATAAAAATTTGGCAAAGCTGAAAGTCAGATGGTGACAAGAGTTAAACCAAATGAATGAGAGGTCAGCCTTGAGAAAAGCTAAGAAGTAATCTGATTCACCCCAAGACTGCTTCCCAATGGGAACTCTAAAAGTGGAAGCACAGAAAAGCATAAAATACAGAAAAACATAAAAACAAGACTGGCTGAAAGTCTATTCAAGATAAAGTGAGAGTATTTTCAGATCAAGATGAAGAATTGAGTAAGTACTTCTAAATTCACTCCATCTCCTAATCTCCACTAACACTATAATAAAGAGATGTTCAAGGATAGGCTCATTAAGGACAGGAGAATAAGAGGGAACAGGCGAATAAATTATTAGCATGCAGGTATATTACACAGTTTCGGAAGCTGGGAATCACCTGGATAAGGATTATGTTAACTTACATAACAGATACTAAAATCTATCAATCAGCAGTGAGCAATGGACTTCCCTGGTAGTCCAATGTTTAAGAATCTGCCTGCCAATGAAAGGGACACAGGTTCAATATCTGGTCTGGGAAGATTCCACACGCCACGGAGCAACTAAACCTGTCTCTAAAGCCAGTGTGCCCTAGAACCCACACTCTGCAACAAGAGAAGCCACAGAAATGAGACACACCCACTCAAAACTAAAGAAAGCCCATGCACAGCAACAAAGACGCAGCACATCAATTAATTAATTTTAAAAAAGGAAATTTATTTAAAAAAAAAAAAAAGTGAGCAAATCCAAGAACCAACTAACTACATCAACACACTCATGTGTGCTCTACCCCAACAAGTAGAGCAAAACAACAAAAATTCAACCAAAAAAAAAATAGTTCAATGCAGCAAAGTCAACATGTGAATAAGACTTACAGGAAAATAAAGGAAAGGAAACAATCAATGAAAAAATTCAAGAAAATGTTCCAGAACTAAAGAAAACTAACCTTGTAGATCAAAGGGGGCCTACTAAGTACCTATAGCAAGGTATACTCTATGAACTATCAGAACAGAAGAGACTACAAGCTTTCAGAGAAAAGGACAAAAATCATATACAAAAGATCATAAATCAAAACAGTCTCAGATTTAATAGAAAACTCTGGAAGCTAAAAGAAAATGGAGCAATGCCAAAAGAATTGTGAGCAAAAATTATTTCCAGCCTAGTATTTTATACAGCTCAACTACCAAACAAGTACAGGAAAAGAACAGAAATATGTCCAGATCTCAAAGGTCTCAAAAAATTTTACCTCCATGCTTCCTTTACAGGAAACTACTTAAGAGCTTATTATGGGGAAGAGGAGGAGCCAGGCCTGGAGGGTAGCTGAGAGTTACTGCCGCTCGGGCTGCCTGCCGGTGTTTGCGCGTTGCGCGTTGCGGGGAGCAGGACCTGGCGGGCGGGGTGTGTCGCGATGCCGGAGCTGGCCGTGCAGAAGGTGGTGGTCCACCCCCTGGTGCTGCTAAGTGTGGTGGATCATTTCAATCGAATAGGCAAGGATGGAAACCAAAAACGTGTTGTTG
The DNA here is from genome assembly GCA_006410615.1 of Neotragus moschatus. Classification (NCBI taxonomy): domain Eukaryota; kingdom Metazoa; phylum Chordata; class Mammalia; order Artiodactyla; family Bovidae; genus Neotragus; species Neotragus moschatus. The sequence goes on from SJYA01001092.1 coordinate 134,532, forward strand.
GTGTGCTTTTGGGTTCATGGCAAAAGAAAGTACTCGATGTATCCAACAGTTTTGCAGTTCCTTTTGATGAAGACAACAAAGATGATTCTGTCTGGTTTTTAGACCATGATTACTTGGAAAACATGTATGGAATGTTCAAGAAGGTCAACGCCAGAGAAAGAATAGTTGGGTGGTACCACACAGGCCCTAAACTACACAAGAATGACATCGCCATCAATGAACTCATGAAAAGATACTGCCCTAACTCAGTATTGGTCATCATTGATGTGAAACCAAAGGACCTGGGACTGCCCACAGAAGCATATATTTCGGTGGAAGAAGTTCATGATGATGGAACTCCAACCTCAAAGACATTTGAGCACGTGACCAGTGAAATTGGAGCAGAGGAAGCCGAGGAAGTCGGAGTTGAACACTTATTACGAGACATCAAAGACACTACAGTGGGCACTCTTTCTCAGCGGATCACAAACCAGGTCCATGGTCTGAAGGGACTCAACTCCAAGCTCCTGGACATCAGGGGCTACCTGGAGAAGGTGGCCACCCGCAAGCTGCCCATCAACCACCAGATCATCTACCAGCTGCAGGACGTCTTCAACCTGCTGCCAGATGTCAGCCTGCAGGAGTTTGTCAAGGCCTTTTACCTGAAGACCAACGATCAGATAGTGGTGGTATATTTGGCCTCACTGATCCATTCTGTGGTCGCCTTGCACAACCTCATCAACAACAAGATTGCCAACCGGGACGCAGAAAAGAAAGAAGAGCAAGAAAAGGAAGACAGCAAAAAGGACAGAAAAGACGACAAAGAGAAAGAGAAGGAAAAGAGTGATGTAAAGAAAGAAGAGAAAAAGGAGAAAAAATAAAACGTAGCTTTTTAATTTGTAAATTAAAATCTTGTAAACTAAAAAAAAAAAAAAAGAGCTTATTATGTATTTTATATAATAGTAAGCAAATCAGAAACAAGGAAGAGATGAAATTTGACACAAGAGTGTTGAAGGCAATCTCCAAGAAAGATGATATAGCTCTTCACCAGGTACAGAAGGTAACTCATGTCAACTGAAGGGACAGAAAAAGTTCCAGGTGGTATTTCCTCAAGATGATGAAAAATAACAAATTACTGATGCATCAGTTCATATGGAGAGAGAACAGAAACTAGGAGATTGACTACCAATAATAAATACATAGAATACTAAGAATCCTTTCCCTTACCAACACACACACACTTCAGCCACAATTGTACCATCAAAAAAGATTACCAGTGATCTCCAGCTCTTTATACTTAATGGACTTTTTATCTGATCTCTAGGCACTGTTCAACCAAACTGACCATACTTGCTTTATAAAACAAATCTAGTCACCAATACCATATGCTCCTGGTGTTTCCCTTTTATCTCTGATTTTTTTTTCCCCATCTCTTTTGCACACTCAATCTCCTCCAGACCTCAAATGTTGCCTTCCTCAGAGCCACCTTTTTTTCTCACCATATTATCTTCTCCCAAGGCCAACTCATCCATGCTTTCCTCATGGTTTCGAATAATATCAACAAGAAGATGTCACCTCCAAGTTGTAGATGTTCCAGTGCTCTCAGTAAATGGCAACATCTTTACACGCTGGTATAGCTGAAAACTTGGGGACCATCCTGAGATATAGAAACCTTAGTCTTCATTCTCCCTCACTTCCCATTATCCATCCATTAACAAATCATACACATTTTACTTCCTAAGTAGTCTTCATTTCCTCTTCACCACTATAATCTTGACATAATCACTGTGAAAACCCATTTAATCATTTCCTCCAATTTATCTGTGCCCCCTTCCAAATCATTTTCCACATTGCACTCAGTGAACTTGAAAATATATAGATCAGATCACATCTCCCTCTGCTCACAGCATGTTAATGGTACTGTTCTTAGGAAAAAATACAAAATATTAATGAAGTCTACAAAATGCTACATGATCTGAACCACATCTATTTCTCCAGCCTCATGCGGTACCACGTTCCGTAACTCTATGGGCTGCAGCCCTCACAGGAGCAGAATGTACACTACTTTCTGTACTTGGAAGCTTCTTTTCCCCTAGTTAATTTCTAATTGCCCTATCATATCTCAGATCAAATGTAACTTTACAGCAACACTGGCCCCGACGACCCCGCACCAATGGCCCTGACTACCCCTGCTCCAAAAGTTCAGGTTAAGTACCTTCACATCATCACCAACATCACTTCACATCATCAGTATTTTTCCTTGAACACACCTCTCTGTTAAGTAATTAGTCATTTCGTCTATTTGCTGGTGCCTTCTCTTTTCAACTCGACTCTAATTATACATAAGGGCAAGCAAAATGCATTGCCAATGACTAGATCCCAATACCTAGCACAGTACTTCTAGAACATACTGATTACTTGTTGAACAAATGGCATCGACCCAACTAGTGCACATAAAGGACACCACATTGAGTAAGAAACCAGCAATGTCACAGGCATAGGAAGGGCAAAGGGACTAAAAGAATTTTCTACAGAAAAACTTAAATGTCCAAGCAGGTCACAAAGTTAGGTATCGTTTTCTTTAAACAGTGAGCTATAAAGGTCTTTGGGTACTTCAATACTAGTATTCAAAATATCAAATAAAAGCCAGCATACCACTTGTGGTAAATCATCCTACAGATAAATAGACATTAAATACAGTTATTGTTTATAATATTGTTTTGTATGCACACAAATACGTGTGTATGTATATGTATAATATTTTCAACCCAAGATGAAAAACAACCTAAACATCCATCAACAGGAGAATCGTTATAATCTCCAAGAAGTCAAACAGGTGAAAAAACTATACCTACAATATGCTACTTTTATGTTAAATAAAAGGAGGGTAGGGAGATGAGAATACATAGTTGCATTTACATAAAGCAAGTTTAGAAAGAAACATTAATAACAATTGGCTACTCTCTGAAAAGAGGTAAAAACAGGACAGATCAGAGATTGTTTTTTTGAACCTTGTACATATGTTAGTGAAAAAAGTGCAAGTGAAAGTCTCTCAGTTGTGTCTGACTCTTTGCGACCTCATGGACTATATACAGTCCATAGAATTCTCCATCCAGAATACTGGAGTGAGTAGCTGTTCCCTTCTCCAAGGACTCTTCCCAGCCTCGGGATCAAACCCAAGTCTCCTGCATTGCAGGCTGATTTTTTTACCAGCTGAGTAACCAGGGAAGCCCCATATGTGTTAGTAACTTAGTCAAAAACTAAAATACATACATTAAAACTACAATAAAATGACGCAATATCTTAATAGAAAACAGGGAGAAGTTAAGACATTAAGATTCAAACAGAATAATCAAGTAACAAACAATAGTAACTGAAGAAAATATTTTAAATCAAGATTTTAAAATTCAGGATAATTTATAACCATTCTTTATAATTATTTCAGCTTTAAAACGAACAAATGACACAAATCTGAAGACTGAAGTAGAAAAACATAAATATACTGAAAAATGATTCTGAATAATATTAACTTTACACAATAAAGCCTAACATTTTTCTAGCATCTACAGATAGACTAAATGAGAATTTTTTTAATCATAGAGCAAAATAAAACAAACCTTTTTAAAAGAAATGCAAAAGAGGTTAAAATACGTAACTATGCACTAATGAAATGATCAAAAGTAAATATAAATTGTTACTAAAGGCAACTGCAAGTTTATAATTCCACACTATATTTTATTACATATAATCAGCTGCACGTTTTACCTTTCATTTTTGAGTGTGTATTAATCAACGGATCAGAACAAATCCTGCAGGGCCACCATGGGCGTCTCTTGAATTTTGCCCAGATGAGATCTCCAACTTCGTACTTCAGCGGCGTAGCCTTTTTCTTGGGTTGACACTTTAGACAGACAAAACATGGAGCATCAATGAAAATCAACACTTTTCAAAACAAAACATCACCTTCCCACACGCCTTCTGAGACAACACGACCTAATGAATACTAGATGAAAACACTTCACCTTAACAACAATTACAAAATAAGTAGAACTAAATTATTTTGTCATAACTGTTTATAACATCTTCCATTTGGTAGTAACTGTCAATTTATATTTGCTTGACATAAGCAATCTACCTGCATTCTAGGAAAATTAGTATTTTAAATTCTAAAAAACTAAAAACTGAGTAACAGAGAAACAGAATCATCCCAAGGAAAAGATATCTTTGCCTTAGTCCTTGGATCACAATATAACATAGGGTGGAAGCAGGGACCCCAAGAAAAATTTTAACAATATCAAGAGACTCTGATCCCATTTCAATGTTACATGCCAACTACATCTCAATAAAACTGGAGGGTGGGGAGGATACTGTGGTCCCTTGGGCAGGTGATACTCTCCATTCTTCTCAAACATAGATGTTTCTGTTAATTAATTAACAATAAAGGGCCAATGGTTAAGAATACTCCAGTCAATGCAGGGCATATGGGTTCAATCCCCAGCCCAGGAAAATCCCACAAGCCAAGGAGCAACTAAATCCATGTAAGAGAACTACTGAGCCTGAGTACCACAACTACTGAAACTCACATGCCTACAGCCTGTATTCTGCAGCAAGAGATGCCACTGCGATGAGAAGCCTATGCAAAGCAAAGGAAGAGCTGCTCCCGCTCACTGCAATTAGAGAAAGCCCAAACTGGAAAACTCTTAAAGAGATGGGAATTCCAGACCACCTTACCTGCCTCCTGTGAAATATGTATGCAGGTCAAGAAACAATAGTTAGAACCGGACATGAAACAACAGGAGTATGTCCAGACTGGATAATGTCACCCTGCTTATTTAACATACATGCAGAGTACACCATATAAAATGCGAGCTGGATGAAGCTCAAGTTGGAATCAAGATTGCCAGGAAAAATATCAACATCAGACAAGCAGATGACATCATTTTAATGGCAGAAAGCAAAGAGGAACTTAAAAGTCTCTTGATGAAGGAGAAAGAGTGAAAAAGTTGGCTTAAAACCCAACATTCAAAGAAGATCATGGTATCAGGTCCCATCACTTCATGGCAAATAAATGGGAAAAAAAGGGAAACAGTGACAGATTTTAGTTTCTTGGGCTCGAAAATCACCATGGATGGTGACTGCAGCCATGAAATTAAAAGATGCTTGTGGCTTGGAAGAAAAGCTAAAACAAAGCTAGACAACATATTAAAAAGCAGAGACATCACTTTGCCAACAGCTATGATGTTTCCAGTAGTCATGTACAGATATGAGAGTTGGACCATGAAGGCTGAGCACCAAAAAAAAAAAACAAAAAACAAAAAAACAGTCAATGCTTTCAAATTGTGATGCTTGAGAAGACTCTTGAGTCCCGTGGACTGCAAAGAGATCAAATCAATCAACTCTAAAGGAAATCAACCTTGAATATACACTGGAAGGACAGATGCTGTAGCTCCAATACTTCGGCCACCTGATACAAAGAGCCGACTCACTGGAAAAACCCTTAATCTTTCCCAGCATCAAGGTCTTTTCCAATGAGTCAGGAGAAGAAGGGAGCGAAAAAGGATAAGATGGTTGGATGGCATCACTGACTCAATGCACATGAGTTTAAGCAAACTCCAGGAGACAGTGAAAGACAGGGATGCCTGGAGTGCTACAGTTCATGGGGTCACAAAATCAGACATAACTTAGTGAATGAACAACGTCTTTAACATCCCATCAACAGTACAGGTTCTCCTGCCCTGAGAGAAAGATGACATTGTGTTTACTAGGACTGAGCCTCCCACCTGATAAACCACACAAAGGAGTGTCACATATGCCAAACTGTTCCTAGGTAGCTAAAAATAGCACCTAAGGTACTTGGACAAAGGATCTGTACATTTACTCCAAGGAGGCATACAAACATTATGACTTTCCATAAATTCCAAGTCTCAAAAGAGGCTTGATGAGTTCCTATTTCAGACCTGATTGTCTCTGTTTACTGCCTACAGAAGTACCCACCTGGCCCATATTAAGTGTTCAATAAAGAATATGCTGAATAGGGACTTCCCTGGTGGTCCAATAACTAAGACTTTCACTCTCAATGCAAGGGGCCTGAGTCTGACCTCTGGTCAGGGAATTAGATCTCAAGTGCTACAACTAAGAGTCCAGATACTGCAACTAAGACTCAGCACAACCAAATAAATAAATAGGAATTTTTTTTAATGAAATATTTGTGAATGAAATGAGTGAAATCATTCAAATAAAATAATGACCAGTAATATCTGGGGCTCAAGGATACCAAAGTACTGGGCTCAGTTCCATGATTTGTAAGTTACCATTCAACTTTAAGACTGCATTCAGAGAGTTAATTCTCACAAAATACGCTTACTAAAAATAGTCTCAGGCATCCCTGGTGGCTCAGTGGCAAAGAATCCACCTGCCAAGGCAGGAGACATGCATTTAATGCTTGGTCCAGGAAGATCTCACATGAGAAGGAACAACTGAAGCCTGTGAACCACAACTACGGAGCCTGAGCTCTAGAGCTGAGGAGCCTTGAATACTGAGCCCATGTGTCACAACTACTGAAGCCCACTCATTAAGCCTGCGTTTTGCAACAAGAGAAGCCGCCACAATAAGCCCACACACTTCAACTAGAGTAGCTCCTGCTCACCACAACTAGAGAAAAGTCTGCACAGCAATCAAAACCCAGCAGAGCCAAAAGTAAAATAGTTAAAAATAACACTAATGCCTAGTTTGTCTGTCAGATAGTAAGTACTTAATAAATTTTTAAAAAACACTGTCATTAGTTCATCATGTATATACAGTTACTAGGAACAGAGAAGCTACAATGTTTTTTTTAAAAAAACTTTTTGAAAAGCACAATGCAAAGGTGCCATTTTTACCTAATATTATTCTGTAAGTTATCAGGGAAAAAAAATTACTTCAAAGCTAGCAATGGCTTCCAAACTTTAAAACCATGATACCAAGATGAGACGGAAAAACAAATCTGATCTTCCTTGCTGGTACCATGGTTAAGAACCCACCTGTGAATGCAGGGGACAGAGGTTCGATCTCTCTAGACCAGGAAGATTCCACATGCCATGAAGCAGCTAAGCCTGCGAGCCCCAGCTGCTGAGCCAGAGTCCAGAGTTCCACAACTCATAAACCCCACACGCCACAGCTACTGATGCTTGTACACCAAAAGCCTATGCTCCACAACAAGAGAAGCCACCACGAGAGACCCATGCCTCATACTAAAGAGCAGCCCCTGCTCACAAATCCCACATGCTGCAACTGAAGATCCCACAGACCACAACTAGGATCCCACACAGCCAAATTAATGTTTAAAAGGAAGATAGAAGATCCAAACAGATATTTCTCCAAAGAAGATATACAGCAGGCCAACAGGCACATGAAAAAATGCTCAACACTGCTAGTTATTAGAGGAATGCAAATCAAAGCTATAACAAGGTACCACCTAATACTGATCAGAATGGCCATCACTGAAAAAAAAAAATCTACAAATAATAAATGCTGGAGAGGTGTGGAGAAAAGCGAAAACTGGAAAACACTACGGAGGTTTCTCAAAAACTAAAAGTAGAGCTGCCATATGATCCAACGATCCACCTCTTGGGCATTATACAGAGAAAATTTCAATTGGAAAGATATATGCACCTCAATCTTCACAGCAGCACTATTTACAATAGCCAAGACAAGAAAGCAACCTAAATGTCCATCAACAGATGAATGGATAAAGATGCAGTACTCATATACAATGGAATCCTGAAAGTGAAAGTGTTAGTCACTCAGCTATGTCTGACTCCTTGTGACCCCATAGACAGTAGCTCGTCAGGCTCCTCTGTCCAGGGGATTTCCCAGGCCAGAATACTTGAGTGGGTAGCTATTCCCTTCTCCAGGGGACCTTCCCAACGCAGGGACTGAAGGCAAGTCTCCCAAATTGCAGACAGATTGGCAGATTCTTTACCATCTGAGACATCACGGAAGCACAACAGAATTTCTACTCAGTCATAAAAAGGATGAAGTAATGCTCTTTGCTGCAACATGGATAGAACTAGAGTATAACACTAAGTCAAGTAAACTGGACCAAGAAAGACAAACAACATATGATACCACTTATATATGGAATCTAAAAGGTTACAAATGAACTTATTTACAAAACAGAATCAGACTTAAGAGTATGAATTTATGGTTACTAAAGGGGAAAAGAGGGGTTGATAAATTACAGAGTTTGGAATTAGCAAATACAAACTACTATATATAACGTAGATAAACAAGGTCCCAGTATAAAGCAAAGGGAACTATATCCAATACATTATAACAAACTAAAATGGAAAAGAATCTGAAAGCAGAATGTGTATAACTGAATCACTTTGCTTTATGCCAGAAACTAACGCAATATTGTAAATCAAATGTACTTCAATTTTTTTAAAAACGTTAACAACCAACAAGAGGCCTATTAAATTATGCAGAAAACCATGAAATATGCAAAGTGCAGATGAAGTTAAGGGATACTGAAAGTGTAATACACAGTTGGTATAACTTATGTTATACCATGCTAAAACATAAGTTATACCAACTATTTAGAAACTATGCCTAAACTACAATGATGGAAAAAAAAGTCACTGAGAAACACAAAAAACAGTTTCATTAAACTAAAGGTATCATGGGTGAAGATTTTCATAAGCTTGAAACATTAATTTTCTCCTTACTATTTAATTCACTTACCAGGACACCCAAGGGAAAAAAAAATATGAAAACCTACTGGGGAAAAGTGCCTATACAAATACATATTAGTAATGAACAACAACATCCAAATACTAGTGATCTTTTTTTAAAAAGCTGTTTTAATTATTTTGGGTTAGCTGCAATATCTTCGTCACAGCACATGATCTTCGCCCCCTCCAGAAATATGGGATCTTAGTTCCCAGACTGGGATGGCACATGATTCCCCTGAATTGGAAGGCAGATTCTTCACCACTGGACTGCCAGGGAAATCCCTATAAGTGACCTCAATATATAAAAAATTAGAAACGGGCAAGAATTTCAGACCAAACAAGCTTCCAAGCATGAAAATAGAGAAAATAAGGACAAAGGAAAATTAAAGGGGGGGAGGGGATATGACTTCTCAGAAGAGCTTAAAAATACCACCTCAGACAGAAAGACTCTGGAACAACTCCTTATAAAAGCCCGTTATTCAACTAAAAACCTATATACAAAGCAAAACAAGAAACACAAACATGAATTCCTGACTCCAAAATTCCTGGAGAATAGCAGCAAAGACTAGAGTGAAGAAGTGTCATCTAAGCTTAGACTGGAGGACACGCATATTTCAGAACAGCTATGTCCAATCAGATGAAATTACACTAGTGCTTTCCCAACTGGCTCAACGGTAAATAATTCATCTACTGAGCAGCAGTCGTGGGTTTGATCCCTGGGTCGGGAAGATCCGCTGAAGAAGGACATGGCAACCCACTCCAGTATTCTTCCCTGGGAAATCCCATGGACAAGGAGCCTAGCAGGCCATAGTCCATTGATTCTCAAAGAATTGGACACAACTTTAGTGGCTAAACAACAACCTAAAATACAACTATATACTTATATAAAAGGAAAATGTGGACACAGAGACAGACAGACATAAGGAAGTGATGTGAAGGCACAGGGAGAATGCTTTCTACAAACTAAGGATCGACAGAGGCCACCAGACATTACGAAAGGCGTGGGACAGATTCTCGTGGCCCTCAGAAGGAAACACCCCTTACCAACAACCACTGAACTTCTAAACTCCAAAACTTTCACTTTCCCTTCAATTTCCATCAAGAGGTCCAAACCAGACCTATAATGACCATGTGGATCACAATAAACAGTGGAAAATTCTGAAAGAGATGGGAATACCAGACCACCTGACCTGCCTCTTGAGAAACCTGTATGCAGGGCAGGAAGCAACAGTTAGAACTGGACATGGAACAACAGACTGGTTCCAAATAGGAAAAGGAGTACGTCAAGGCTGTATATTGTCACTCTGCTTATTTAACTTATATGCAGAGTACATCACGAGAAATGCTAGGCTGGAAGAAACACAAGCTGGAATCAAGATTGCCAGGAGAAGTATCAATCACCTCAGATATGCAGATGACACCACCCTTATGGCAGAAAGTAAAGAGGAACTAAAAAGCCTCTTGATGAAAGTGAAAGAGGAGAGTGAAAGTTGACTTAAAGCTCAACATTCAGAAAACGAAGATCATGGCATCTGGTCCCATCACTTCATGGGAAATAAATGGGGAAACAGTGGAACCAGTATTCTTGACTGGGAAATCCCATGGACAGAGGAGCCTGATGGGCTAGAGTCCAAGGGGCTGCAAAACGTTGGACAAGATTTAACAACTAAACAACAACAACTGCTTTTATCAATTCCAAAAGGAGAAAAAAACATGTTTAGTAACTTATTTAAAATACCANCCAGTATTCTTGACCGGGAAATCCCATGGACAGAGGAGCCTGATGGGCTAGAGTCCAAGGGGCTGCAAAACGTTGGACAAGATTTAACAACTAAACAACAACAACTGCTTTTATCAATTCCAAAAGGAGAAAAAAACATGTTTAGTAACTTATTTAAAATACCAAGTTTTGGGACTTCCCTGCAGGTCCAACGGTTAAAATTCTGTGTTTCCATTGCAAGGAGCAAGGGTTCAATCCCTGAAAACTAAAACCCCGCATGACTCAGGGCACAATCCAAAAAAAGGTAAAGAAATATTACGAAATACCAAATTTTAAGTATTATTCTAAAGAATTACATTATACAGGGCTATCTGAACTTTCCTTTGGAATTTCAACTTTTTCCTACCAATTCTTTTATTATTATGCTAGAAGTAGGTAGTTTCAGTATTTTACAAATAGGACACCTAAGGTGACAGATTACATGAAACTCACACGGTTGTTCCTTTAACATATGAACTTTTTAAGTAAATAAAATAAAAATAATCTTACATTTCTATAAGTTGAGTGGTTTATAAAACACTTTCCAATATGATTTCATTATAACATAATAGCAAAGCTGAAGTCTACAGATAGTAGACCTCAGAGACTATAGTCACCTTAACGAAAAGAAGACTTCTCATACTATCTGTGTCCAACACTTAGCCCTAGCAGTACTTGGCAAACAGTGGGTATTCAATAGTTACTGTCTGGCTAACTCCCCAAAATAACTAACATGATATTCTTTATTATTGAAGGAACACTTAAGCATATTATTATTGTTGTTCAGTCATTCAGTCAAGTCCAATTCTTTGTGACCCCACGAACTGTAGCCCAAGAGGCTCCCTCTGTCTACTGAATTTCCCAGCAAGAATACCAGAATGAGTTGCCACTTTCTCCTCCAAGAGATCTTCCTGACCCAGAGACAGAACCCCTGTCACCTGACTCCTGCATTGCAGGCAGATTAAGATTGAGCCACTGGGGGAGCCCCAAATTTCAAGGGACTTCCTTAGCAAATCTGCCCTATAAGAAATACCATTGGGGGACTTTGCTGTGGTTCAGTGGTTAAGAATCCACCTGCTCATTTAAAGGACATGGGTTCGATCCTCGACCTGGGAAGATTCCACATGCCAAGTGACAACTAAGCCCGTGCACCACAACTACTGAGCCAGGTCTCTCTAGAGCCCATGCTCCACAAGAGACGTTGTTAATAGAGCAATATTAGCACAGCCCTTATCAGGCAGCCAGTGCTCTGCCTGCTTTATTATTCTGCACCCTATTACTAGGCAACAGGTCTTCCTCAGCCATTGGTCAGTGCCTCAGTGGGCCGCCCCAACAAGCAGCCATCAACAACAGACTCTTAGTTGTGCTGCTCAGCTACTGGTCAGCAGGGCCCTGCCCACAAGTAACTATCAATGAGGAACCATCAGGGAAATGATTCAGCCAAGGGTCCGTGGTGTGTGGTGGTCATCAGGCAGAGTGTGAGGTAAGAGGCAGATTCAGGCCTTGTCTTAAAGGACCTCCAGCTCACTGAGCCTTTGGCCAGCAGGTGAGCTGGAGGGCCCAGGGAACAGACTGGGGACTATGTCCTGCAGGGCTTCAGAGTCCTCACTAAGGCCCTCCACTAGCCTTGGCCCAGGCTTTGAGGAAGCAGTGAACCTCTCCCTCCATCCCTGTCTCTGCAACCTTCTAGCAGTGGTCATTTGTCTGGGCTGCAGTCAGTGAGACCTGGTCTCCCCCATTTGCATGGCCTGAGGATACTGAGGGCCACTTGGGTTGGGTGCCTGGCTCCCTCAGTGATGACAGCTGGGCAAGATGTGGGAACCTGGCCCTGAATGAGCTGCCAACTGAGTTCTGCCTCCTCTTAGTCAGGACTGGAAATAGTCCTGAACATTCATTGGAAGGACCGATGTTGAAGCTGAAACTCTAATATTCTGGCCACCTGATGTGAAAAACTGAATCATTGGAAAAGATCCTGATGCTGGGAAAGATTGAAGGCAGCAGGAGAAGGGGACGAGAGAGGATGAGATGGTTGGATGGCATCACCAACTCAATGGACATGAGTTTGAGTAGGCTCTGGGAGCTGGTGATGGGCAGGGAGGCCTGGTGTGCTGCAGCCCATGGGGCAGCAAAGAGTCGGACACAATTGAGCAACTGAACTGAACTGAGGCCTTGGAGAGTAAAAGCAGTGCCTTGGCACTCTGCCCTTTCTTGTAAAGACAGAGACTAGCATTCATTTGGTAGAGATTTATAAAAATGCTGTTACCTGACCATCACCTGACCTCAAGAACAAAAGATCTAGCACCAAGAAGTTTGCAACAACTAATCACACCCCTCCCCCATCTTTTGCTTTTAAAGGGGCTTGTGATGTAACAGTTAAGTGAACCTAACTGGGATGGCAGGGGGCTTGCTGATAGACCGGATGTGTATGCTAAAACAGAGAACTCAAGGATCACTCCTTCATGCCTTAAATACTGCAAAGATGGAGTTCCCATTTATTAAAATGGAGAAGACTACAGGAAAAGCAGGTTTGAGGAAATAAAATCTGGAATTTGGTCTTGAACAAGTACAAAACACCATGGGACTCCCCTGGAGGTCCAGTGGTTAAGACTCCCCACTTCTCACTTCCACTGCAGAGGGCACAGGTTTGATACCAGGTTGGGGAACTAAAGTCCCACATGCCTTAGGACAAGTAAACCTGCATGCCACAACTGAGTCTGCAAGCTCTAGAGCCCATGCTCCCCAACAAGAGAAGCCTGCACACTGTAACTAAAGATGTACTATAAGAGGGTTAAAGTGCATCCCAACCACATCATACATCGAGTAACTGCTAAGGAAAATAACTGTACTAAGTATAACAATCTAGCCAGGTACATTTAGGCACAATAAAAAAATCAGACACTTTGCCAAACAATTATTTCTGATGTCACAGTACCTTCCAAGAACAGGGTGGGAGGGTGTTTTTCTCCGTATCATGCATGCAAAAACTGAGGCAGAAATTAATTCATTTACCCAGGCTCACAAAACTATTACTAAAATATCAATGCAAGGATTCAAATCTGACTCCAATAAAAATGCTGTTAACACTGCACCAATCTATTCGCTGAAGATAAACCAAAATGTTCTTTACATAAGATTTTACATTTTACAAATAAAATTTCCACACTATTTAAATATATATCATATCCCCCTAACCATTTTAGAAATCCATATATTCCCCCATCTAGAACAGCTACTGGGTTGGCCAAAAGGTTCATTCGGTTTTTCCCATAAAATGGCTCTAGTAGTGCTTAGTTGTCTTGAACTTCATTCAAAACAACTCTTGTTACACTGCACTGTGACAGCTGTCATATCACCATGCATTAAAAAAAAAACTTATCAAGATTGGTGAATTTTGTGTAGCCATTTTAATATTGAAGATGGAAAGAAAAAAGCAACACCTCTGACACATTATGTCATGTTATTTAAAGAAAGGTAAAAATGCAACTAAGATGCAAACAAAGATTTGTGCAGTATGTGGAAAAGGTGATGTGACTGATCAAATGTGTAAAAAATGGTTTTTGAAATTTTGCACTGGAGATTTCTCACTGGGCAATGCTCCACAGTCGAGCAGACTAGTTGAAGGGGATAGCAATCAAATCGAGATACAGAGAACAATCAACATTAGACCATGCAGGAGACAGCTGACATGATGGAAAGTGGATACTATATCATACTGTGGAACAGAAAAGATCATAGAACAAGTGAAATGAACCCCCACCAACCACACCAAAGACCAGTCTTCATCCAAAGAAGGTGATGTTGTGTATAACATGCTGTTTGGAAGGGGATCCTCTATTATGAGCTGCTTCTGGAAAACCAAACAATTCCAACAGGTACTACTCTCAACTGGACCAACTGAAAGCAGTGCTCAACAAAAAACGACCAGAACTAGTTAACAGAAACCACATTATCTTCCATCAGGATAAAAGCAAACCACATTGCATGTTTCTTTGATAACCAGACAAAAACTGTTACAGCTTAGCTGGGAAGTTCTGATTCATCCACTGTATTCACCTGACAAGGCACCTTTGGATTTCCATTTATTTCAGTCTTTACAAAATTCTACTAATGGAAAAAAAAATCTCAATTCTCTGGAAGACTGTAAAAGGTACCTGGTACAGTTCTTTGCTCAAAAAGATAAAAAGTTTGGGAAGGCAGTATTATAAAGTTGCCTGAAAAATGTCAGAACGAAGTGGAACAAAACAGTAAATGTGTTGTTCAATAATTCTTGGTGAAAATGTGTCTTTTATTTTTACTTTAAAAACCATAGAAACTCTTTGGCCAACTCAATAACTTTAGGGAATTCCTCGGAGAAAAGTCTCTTGATGAAAGTGAAAAGAGGAGAGTGAAAAAATCGGCTTAACACTCAACATTCAGAAAACGAAGATCAGGGCATCCGGTCCCATCACTTCATGGGAAATAGATGGGGAAACAGTGGAAACAGTGTCAGACTTTGTTTTTTGGGGCTCCAGAATCACTGCAGATGGTGACTGCAGCCATGAAATTAAAAGACACTTACTCCTTGGAAGGAAAGTTATGACCAACCTAGAGAGCATATTAAAAAGCAGAGCTATTACTTTGCCAACAAAGGTCCATCTAATCAAGGCTATGGTTTTTCCAGTAGTCATGTATGGATGGTGAGAGCTGGACTGTGAAGAAAGCTGAACACTGAAGAATTGATGCTTTTGAACTGTGGTGTTGGAGAAGACTCTTGAGAGTCCCTTGGACTGCAAGGAGATCCAACAAGTCCATTCTGAAGACCAGCCCTGGGTGCTCATTGGAAGGACTGATGCTGAGGCTGAGACTCCAATACTTTGGCCACCTCATGCGAAGAGTTGACTCATTGGAAAAGACACTGATGCTGGGAGGGACTAGGGGCAGGAGGAGAAGGGGACGACAGAGGATGAGATGGCTGGATGGCATCACTGACCTGATGCACATGAGTTTGGGTGAACTCTGGGAGCTGGTGATGGACAGGGAGGCTTGGCGTGCTGTGATTCTTAGGGTCACAAAGAGTCGAACACGATTGAGTGACTGACCTGAACTGAACAGCGGCTAGAATTCGGCACTGTCACTGCCAGGGCCCAGGTTCAATCATTGGCTGAGGAACTTATAAGATCCCACTAGCTGTACAGCACAGCCCCCTCAAAAAAATCAACTAACTTTCAAAAGTTTATTCGTGCAAGCAAAGCCACTGAAGCTGTTCTGTAACTGTCAACACATTTTCTGATTTTCGAAGAGCATTTTCTTCTGCCACAAAGGGCAGTGGCTAAAATCTCAGAAATGGCAACTACACTTCAGTCTAAAACAAACAAACAAACAAAAAAAACAACTCAGAAACAATGTGAGAGAATGTGGCATAGTTTAGAAAAGCAGTACTTCAAATGTAACTTAGTATCATCACTTTTTAAATGATGGAAGAAATAGAAATAATTCAGACAGATGTTGGACAGGTACCTACCTGGCTAATTATACAGTATCTATATGTTTGACTCTAAAGGAAATCAACCATGAATATTCACTGGAAGGACTGATGCTGAAGCTGTAATACTTCCACGTGCTGCAAAGAGGCAACTCACTGGAAAAGACCCTGCTGCTGTGAAAGACTGAGGGCAAGAGAAGAAAGGGACGACATAGGATGAGATGGGTGGATGGCATTATTGACTCAATGGATATGAGTTTGAGCAAACTCTGGGAGATGGTGAAGGACAAGGAAGCCTGGCATGCTGCAGTCCATGGGGTTGCAAAGAGTTGGGACATGAATGAGTGACTGAAGAAGAACAAATACATTTGAATGCTATACAGAAATTTTCTGGGGCTTCCTTGGTGGCTCNCTGATGCACATGAGTTTGGGTGAACTCTGGGAGCTGGTGATGGACAGGGAGGCTTGGCGTGCTGTGATTCTTAGGGTCACAAAGAGTCGAACACGATTGAGTGACTGACCTGAACTGAACAGCGGCTAGAATTCGGCACTGTCACTGCCAGGGCCCAGGTTCAATCATTGGCTGAGGAACTTATAAGATCCCACTAGCTGTACAGCACAGCCCCCTCAAAAAAATCAACTAACTTTCAAAAGTTTATTCGTGCAAGCAAAGCCACTGAAGCTGTTCTGTAACTGTCAACACATTTTCTGATTTTCGAAGAGCATTTTCTTCTGCCACAAAGGGCAGTGGCTAAAATCTCAGAAATGGCAACTACACTTCAGTCTAAAACAAACAAACAAACAAAAAAAACAACTCAGAAACAATGTGAGAGAATGTGGCATAGTTTAGAAAAGCAGTACTTCAAATGTAACTTAGTATCATCACTTTTTAAATGATGGAAGAAATAGAAATAATTCAGACAGATGTTGGACAGGTACCTACCTGGCTAATTATACAGTATCTATATGTTTGACTCTAAAGGAAATCAACCATGAATATTCACTGGAAGGACTGATGCTGAAGCTGTAATACTTCCACGTGCTGCAAAGAGGCAACTCACTGGAAAAGACCCTGCTGCTGTGAAAGACTGAGGGCAAGAGAAGAAAGGGACGACATAGGATGAGATGGGTGGATGGCATTATTGACTCAATGGATATGAGTTTGAGCAAACTCTGGGAGATGGTGAAGGACAAGGAAGCCTGGCATGCTGCAGTCCATGGGGTTGCAAAGAGTTGGGACATGAATGAGTGACTGAAGAAGAACAAATACATTTGAATGCTATACAGAAATTTTCTGGGGCTTCCTTGGTGGCTCAGTGGTAAAGAATACGTCTGCCAATGCAGGAGACGGGTTCGATCCCTGATGTAAGAGGATTCCACACGCCAAGGGGCAACTAAGCCCATGTACCACAACTACTGAGCCTGTGCTCTAGAGCCCAAATGCTGCAACTATTGAAGCCCATGCACTCTGGGGACTGTTTCACAAGAGAAGCCGTCACAATGAAGAGCCTATGTAGCACAACTAAAGAGTAACCCCAACTCTCCAAATCTAGCCTACGTAGCAAGGAAGACCCAGGTCAGCCAAAATTAATAAATAAATTTAAAAAGCACTGACTCTCTGAAGCCAAACTTACAAAGTTATAAAGGGCCTAACACATAATTACAACTCAAAATCAGCTGCTGTAATATTATTCACTGTGTTTCTTTGCAAAGGTATTACTTCAGTTATTTTAAGAATTAATATGGTAGTACAGGCACTTAACCTCCATTTAACACTATGTTAGAGAAATATTTCAAATTCAAAATAACTGACCTAAAAATATTTAAATAGTAACACAATTCTGATGCTATTATATAATTTACATAGTATTAGAACTTATTAAGATTCCCTGGTAGCTCAGCTGGTAAAGAATCTGCCTGCAATATAGGAGACCTGGGTTTGATCCCTGGATTGGGAAGATCCCCTGGAGAAGGGAAAGGCCACCCACTCCAATATTCTGGCCTGGAGAATTCCATGGACAGTGTAGTCCATTGGTCACAAACAGTCGAACATGACGGAGCGACTTTCACTTTCTAGAACTTATTAAAAATGAATGTCCTCTCTGAGGGATAAACTATTCCCAAAGAGATTATGAAAGACAGAGGGACCAAGTGATTTGTCCATGAGTATTAAGTAGGGTAACAAGATAAATAGCTATACTATTTTGTGCATTTGTAATTCACTAATACTTTGGCCACCTGATGCGAAGAGCTGACTCATTTGAAAAGACCCTGATGCTGGGAAAAATTGAGGCAGGAGGAGAAGGGGACGACAGAGGATGGATGGCATCACCAACTCAATGGACACGGGTTTTGGTGAACTCTGGGAGGTGGTGATGGACAGGGAGGCCTGGCGTGCTGCGGTTCATGGGGTCACAAAGAGCTGGACACAACTGAGCGAATGGAAGTTACAGTGACTAAATTTAAAGTCTTAATCCTTCATATACATTTGCTTACAGTTAAATGAGGAATTAAATACACTGCCAGTCAGCATAACAGAAATGTATGGGCTTAATTCCTGCTATGCTCTTAAACCACCTGTGAGACTCTAAAGAGTTACTTTACCTCTCTTAGTTGGCAATTTGTTTCTTTGCCTGTGAAAGTAGGATAATAATGCCTCCAATTTTGTAGGCGGCTGAAAAACTTTAATACTATTTTTAATCCAGTATGAGAAATCAAAAATAAATGATAGCTATTTTTAGTCAGTGATTACAATTCTTCTACCTTATGAGAACTGTGATTTCTTTTCCCAGTATCAACTCAGAACTGTAAAGGAAATGTTCAACTCTAGAATAGAAAGTAAAATACTACTTTAAGCATCTGCTTTACTCCCACCTTACTCACAGTTACATAGTCAAATAAATGTTCATGTGTATTCTAGTTGTCAAAGCTCTTTTAACATCCATTTTATCATATGAATCTCAAAAACAACCAGGTGAGGTAGGCAGCACAGTTTTTATTATCCCATATTTACAGCAGACCAGGAAAGAGAAACAGAGAGAGTGACCTTGTCAGAAGTGTAGAGGGCTTTAACAAAAGGTGGGGATCAGAAGTCAGCATTGTCTTACCCGTACTTCACCATACCAACCACAGAACAAAGGAGTGAACTGGAGTCCTTAAGTCTCCTCCCACCAACCCTTCTCTACACTGCAGATGGGAGTCAGAGCTAGGTCTATTAACTTTCACTGAGAAAAAAAGGGGATCTGGGATCCAGGTAGCAAAAAAAAAAAAATAATCTAGCAAAGAGTAGTTAGATAAACGATTTCTGGCAGCATTACAATTTTAACCTACAGCAAGCTGAGGCAAAAGACTAAAGATTATTGTGTACAACTTGTTACTAAGTAAGAAATGATCTCTTGTTTGTTGGCTAAATATCAGAAACAACAGATCAAAAAGAAAGTCATTGACAATAGATCAAAGAGAATCACTGAAGTCTTGGAAAAGGACAGCAGAAAAGCAGGGAATTGGTCCACTGAAAGCTGGAAAGCATAGCAGCTGCTAGGTTAGTCATGGAAACAGGTTTATTAAGGACCACACGGTAATTGGTAATTAAGGCTGAGGCTAGCAGACCATCAGTGGAAGCCCTGCCTGGATGTAGCATGAAGCTGCTCACAAAGGGCACCCTGCTCAAGAGGTAGAACAGAAACATGCAGCCCAAGGCATTCCTGCTTAGCCCAGATCTTTGGCTTTATGCCATAAAAATTCTCAAACCCACAATAAAACAGGTTTGATAACAGCGCAGAAAACAGGCCTGAATGGGTACAGCCCTCTACAACCCCAAAAGGCTAGAACAAGAGAGGAGAGCTATACTATCTGGCCTGATGCAAGAAAAGAAAATGCTGTATGCCATTATGTCTGTACGTTATATTGGAACTGAATGATTTAAAACATTAGTTTGGAGATATCCTTGAACTCTTAATCTGGAGAATTTCGTAACACTGACCAGAAGCATACTTGCTACAATAGAAAACTTAGTGCCAAAACATTACAACATAAATCAACTTCATTTTGCAGTCTTTCTGTCCACAAATTTTTCTTTTACTGTTTTAGAAGCTATTATGTCCCCACGATTCCCATTCATCATTATACCACATAACTATTGTGTATGACCTGGGGCTTTCCCTCTGACTTCTGCTTTAGTCTATGCCTTTTATAGATTTGCTTCTGCTTCAGAAGATGCAGATCAATGGTTCTGAATCCTAGCCAGACCCTCATACCCACCCACAGGCCTGGAGAGACTGATTCAATATATACAAGGTGAGGTTTTTGGCATCTAGTTGTTTTTAGATCCACAGGTGATTCTGATGAACAGCCAAGGTTGAAAACAAATCATATAGCTAGCTAGTATTTTATTCTAATTATAGGCCTGAGTGAGTTTCTTTTGGTGGGGGAGAACAGGTAAGAAAAAAAATTTTTTTAAGGTATTCTGACACCAGCAAGAGGTAACTGACTATACAATTCCAATGTAAAGTCACACAAGAAAAAGGAAGTGTTTTTCTGATACTCCAAGTAGGAGAAAATGAAAATGTACATTCTATGAAAATGTATATTCTTTCTATTTTAAACCTCATAGTGACAATGAGGCAGATATCAATTACTATCTGTTTTAGGTGTAGAATCTGAGGCTCAGAAATGTGAAGTGAGCTGGTCAAATGCCAAACAGAGCCATGTTTTTGCTCTGTTCAATCGCCCTTGCTCTTTTCACCAGATCACAACACAGAAAAATAAAACCATCAGCCTTTAGTATCCGTAACTATACTCAACCTCAACACAATTAGTGACCTTACTCTCTCATTCAATAAGGGGATTCTGCTCATAAACTCTCACCAGGTAACATTCCTCACAACACCTTTACATCATAATTCAACTAACAGAAGATGCCTCAGTCTCTTCAAAAGACATCTGTTCTCCTTACTGTACTTCTTTATCTGAGTCAAAATTAATCAATACTGTTAAGAGACAAGTCACTAATGGATAGTACTAAACTTAAGTCAGCTCAAGTTTAAAACAAAGATGCCCTCAGAAAACACAGTAAAACAATTTGTATAGTTTTCTGCAAATTAAAAAAAGGGCAAATTTTACTCAATCTAACTTTATTTGTCCCCATGTACCTTAAAAAAAAAAAAGGCAATGTTTTTGCCATACCTAAGTGATTTCCTCAAGATAACAAGAAGACTAGAATGTGTGCCTTCTATTCTAGTGTCTTTTCCCTAAGGCTATGCTGTCTTTCCAGTCTTAACACCCTCGAATACCAGCCCTCTCATACAATGGAGAGGCCCATAATGCAAGAAGTTTGGTACAAGCTGTGATGATGTATAAACCTTGTATCCTGATTATTTTGAAGCAAATCCCCAGATATATTTTCCTTCATGATACTTCAGTATGTATCTCTAAAGGAACATTTAATTAACATTTATTATCTATTAATAGACTATTCTAAAGAACAGAAATAGTTTCAAGACAGCCCAAACACAGGTGGACTGGCTTCCTTCCCCCTTGCCCTCCTCCATATGTGACAACAATTTTTTCCCCCTGTAACAACACATTTTACATTTACTGGTTTAGGTGATCTCTCCCTCTGGACTTCTCAAAATCCTTGTGCTGAAACTCCATCCAAAAAGTAGTTTCAATTGTGTTCCTCAGAGAGTATATCTTGAAGAGTCCCTCAGGGTCTGCCCAAAAGAGCAAGAAGAAAATATGCCTTTTCTCCATCCCAAATTAAAGCAGCGCCATCTTTTTTCTGTTCTATACTGATGTTCTGGATGAGACTCCATTTCAAACATATGATATTGATTATATGAGGAAATTTTTTAATTGACAAAATTTTTTTTAATGACATAAATTAACTTTTTACAAAACAGACTCAGGGCCTTACATAACGAATTTATGGTTATGGGGGTTGGGGACAGACCAACTGGAACTTTGGAATTTACATGTAAACACTATTATATTTAAAATAAACAGGGAACTCTCTGGCTGTCCAGTGATGAGGACTCTATGCTCTCATTGTGGAGGGCCCAGGGTTCAATCCCTGGTGTGGGAACTAAGATCCCACAAGCTGTGTGAAAAAGCGGCCAAAAAAAAAGAAAGAAAGAAAATAGATAACCAACAAGGAGTTACTGTATAGCTCAAGGAACTCTGCTCAGTAGCTCATTTAGCCTAAATGAGCTAAATCACAACATTGTTAATCTAACTGTACTCCAATATAAAATAAAAATTCTAAAAAAAAATCTAGTTATTAAAATATTTTTACACTAAAAAAAGTAATAGTGTGCACCACCATTATTTAAAAACAAAACCAAAATGGGGTGAATAGTATATACATTTGCTTATATATGTATAAAATATCTCAAAGGTTAACACATAAGAACTGATAAAGTGATTTACAAGGGACAGAAACTGGCTGACTTAAATATTTTTCACTATAAGTCTTTTACAGCATATAAGGTTGTAAAATGCCATTTTCAAGCAGGAAACAAAAAAAAGGCTCTAAAATCTTAACTGTAACAAATAATTTATTTAGAAGGCATCATGAGAGAGAGGAAAATCTGGGCATTGGTATAAAGAGTTTCCTCTCACCATAGTCAATGTGAGTACACAATCAATCTCTGAATTAAAAAAAGAAAGGAAATCTGAAAGGCAGATCCTCATGATGCCCAGGATTCAATCAGAAGCTCACAGACTTTGCACAATTACTAAATTATTATAGTTCCTTTTAGCCTTTACTCAAGCTGCTTCCTCTGCCTAAAATGGTCTTTTAGTTCCTTTCCCCTTTATAAAAAAAAATGAAATAATGCTATCTGCAGCAACATGAAAGGACCCAGAGATTATCTTACTAGTGAAGCGAAAAAAACAATCATACCATGTACATGTGGGATCTAAAAAACTGACAGAAATGAACCTATTTACAAAACAGAAAGACTCAGAGACACAGAAAACAAATTTATGGTTACCAAAGGGGAAAGAGAAGTGGAGATAAATTAGACGTTTGGAATTAAAATATACACTACTATGTCTAAAATAAATAACCAACAAGGACCTGTTGTACAGCACATGGAACCATGTTGTAATAACCTAAAACGGAAAAGTGTCTAAAAAAAGAAGACATGTATAACCGAGTCACTCTGCTGTACACACTAAACTAACACAACAGTGTAACCATATTTCAATAAAAAGTTTAGAAAGAAAAAAGATACTAACACATTCAAAGAAAAAGAAAATTTACTTCTCCCATTCTCACCACTACCCTCCCAATCCCTTTTATGTCCCAGTTCACTCTTAAACTTTGGATTCCCAGTCTCCACATTTTTAGGGAAAACTCCCTAAGTAAGCACCAAACTGTATCAAGTCTTCCTGGGATGCAAGGTCCAAGTTCCCTATACTTTTCCTCTCCCCCTCCCCCTTTATTTCTTTGTAGGGGCGGGGGTGGTGCTGGGAGGTGGGTGTGGCTTGTAGGATCTTAGTTCCTGGATTAAGGATCAAACCCAGGCACCTGGGAGTGATAGCAGAGTCCTAACCACTGGACTACCAGGGAATTCCCTACTTCTCTTCCTAATCCTCAATTTAACTATAGTTACATAAGTATTGTGGAGTATCCAGTTTAATGTTAGCCTTTCCCACAGTACTCAAAGGAGGGTCACTATATTCCCAGTACTTAAAACAGTGTCTGGCCCATTGTTAATGCTCAGTATTTGTTGAATAATGAAT
The DNA here is from genome assembly GCA_006410615.1 of Neotragus moschatus. Taxonomy (NCBI): domain Eukaryota; kingdom Metazoa; phylum Chordata; class Mammalia; order Artiodactyla; family Bovidae; genus Neotragus; species Neotragus moschatus. Next base: position 158,188 of record SJYA01001092.1, read on the forward strand.
GAATAAATGAAAGACTAAAAAAAAATAACTTAATGAGATATTGTAAAAGTTTGTATCTTTCATGTCACTCCCTGCAGCTTTAAGTCCTACTTACAGGTAAGTGGGAAAACAACAGCTGCATGCACAGAGGTGCAAAGTACCTGCTAAAGTGTCACACTCATTTAAAAACCACAGCCTATGGGCAATTTCTCCTTTGGCTGCCAGTAGTCTACTTGGAATATTCCAGAAATTTAACTAGTCCCCTTCAGTGCTGTATGGTTTGATTTCCACACAGAAGAAGAAATAAAAATACAAAGAGCTATTGAGAAAAGAATGTGCTAAAAGAGGACCCTGATACAAACAGGAAGGAACCAGATGAAAATGATGTATCTGAGGTTTCTGGTGAACAAATAGGATCAAACACCAACTCAAATGATGAAGAGCCCACAGGTCTTAAATCTACCAAAGTTAAGTAAATATGCTGAGCTAGTCGGTGACCCACATAGCTTGAGAACTCAATGTTTATGGATCAGTACTTGAATCTTTAAAGAAAAACTTTGACCCTTTAGAAACTAGGAACAACTTGAATCTTAGGTTTAGAGGAAAAAACATTTCTGAAAACCTTCAACCATGTGCCAAGACCTTTTATATGTAATATAATGGAATCATAAAAAATGCTAATAGGCGGGGTATTAACCTCCATTTACTACTGAGAAAACCCCAAACAGAAAATTTCCAATGGGACATCATTAATTGCTGAGCTCAGTTCTGACTGATTCCCAAAGTCTGGATATCTACCATCTTGCTCTCTGCAAAAGGTCTGGGCTTGGACTCTGAACTAAGATCTAGAGGTAAAAGAAAAGCCTGAGCACATCACCAGAGGGGGATTTTTGAAAACCAAAAAATTTTTTGTAATTTTTCTAAGTTATTATAAACTCTTCCAACACAATCCTTTTAGATTTATACTGTACTAATCAGGAAAAGTAATGACAAAATCTATTTTAAACATTTCAGGTAAAATGTAGACAGTATTCAGAATTTACAACCATAAAATCTAAAAGAACAATTTAGTTTTTAACACTTTAATTTCTAAACACTGTTTGAAGACACTAAAATGAAGAAAAGGTAGAATTTTCTAACTTGAATGTTCACATCACAAATAAGCTTTATTGTAAAATGCAGACAGGATGTATCACTTGCCATTCTAGAGATATTTTTAGAATTTTACCTTGTGTATTATTAAGTGATATACAAAATGTCTTTTTCCATGTGCTTTAAATAATATACTACACATCATAGACAAAGCTTTAACATTATTTGCCCTTCCAAGAATAACCTCTGAATAAGACTTTAAATACTATTTATTACTTCCAATAACGTAAATGCAATTCAAATTATCTTTCCACTGACCACAGAAAAATTCACCCCTGTCTTTTGTGATCATATAGTTGATGACACAGCCCCAAAACAAAATCAATGAAGTAATAAAAATGTACAATCTATACTCTGGTGAGTTAAAAGATAGTAACAGTTTTGACCAGCAGTACTTTGAATGTATAATAATTTCCTACAACTGATTCAGTCTCTGGCAAAACCCTACTTATTTTAATTTACATCTCTAAAATATACATCTAGGTTTAATCTCTTTTCTCTCTGAGGATCAAGAATGAGAAATGACTTAGATATTTCTCTAACAGAATATTCATTCTTTCCTCCTAAAAATATATGTTGCTTACCTACTTATGAGAAACTGTAGCAGGACTCAAAGATACAAAATAAAGACAACACAATCCCAAGCTTGAAGTTGTAAGTTTACTGGGGGGATACAGGACAGAACAATAATCAACACATATATGAAAAATGCTGTAACAGTATTATGGGAACACAGAACTTTTTATCCACCTTTCTGAAAACCAAGGAAGAGTATTAAGAAAGTAAGAAGAAATGCTAACCAAGTAACAATATGAGTATCAGACTACCTATAAATATCTTTCCTATTAACCAGAAAAGTTGTATTTGTAGTTAATTTAACTAATGAATTACTGATTTAATTCTTTAAAACTTAAAATATGAGATGTGTTTATGAACAATATTTTGACATAACACACCAGAATTTGTAAACAAGTATGGTCCTTACAAGACCATTTAAAATAGTTCTCAGGATAACTTACACAGGGGAGTGATAACTTTTTCTGTTAATGTCCAAATAGTAAATACTTCATACAATCTTTTTCCCAACTAATCAATTCTTCCATTACAGCACAAAAATAGCCACAGACAACACATAAAAGACCCATGTTTCAACAGAACTTTTCGGTTACTGAAATTTTAATTTTGTATCATTTTAACACGTTACATAATATTTTCTTTTTGATTTGATCCCGTTCAAAAACAAAACAACTATTCTTGGCTTGTGGGCTGTTACAAACACAGGTGGTAGACAGATTTATCTGTAGTTTATAAAAGACTACTAACAAGTCAACTCTACATACCACATGATTAAACTCTTTCATATTAATTACAAATTACATACAGAACCTAAACTACTATCTATCAGTTTAACTTCTTCACCAGATTCCATTCTTACTTGATTTTCCCTAGTAAAAGAAAGGTCTGGGGGACTTCTTCAGTGGTCCAGTGGTTAAGATTCCCCATTTCCACTGCAAGGCGTACAGGTTTTTATCCCTAGTCAGGGAACTAGGATCCCACATGTCATGAGGTGTTGCCAAAAAGAGAAAAACAAGACCCAACAATGAATACAAAAAATAAACTCCCAAAATATTTTGCACAAAGGCTTTAACAGTCAAATGTGTCTTGACTGACATCAGAAGAAAGGAAGGAATAGGCAATGTTAAAGGCCAGTCCCTCCACAAAAATAACAACTCAACAGGAGAAAAACTACCACAAACAACTAGACAACCATCTTGAACAACTAAAAAGGTCTGCAACAATCAAGCAAAAGATTAATCAAGAAAAGGGGTGAGACTGCCAGCTTTTCATACTCAGTACCTGTGGGATATCCAAGTAGACAATGGGTGCCCCCAAGACTGGGACAGGTCTGGCCTTAGCAGTTGTGGGCTGTGTGGGAGTATGCCCATGGAGGCTGGGCCAGGGTCTGAGCTGCTTCCATAGTTCCCACACTGCAATTATCTGGTCCTGGTACCAGACTTCATTGGATCTGAGCTAGTGGATACGCACCGGTAGTTTCGTAAATGCAGTGCCTGAGAGACACCAGGGCCTACAACCAGCATTTTCACAGCAGACCAGGGATGAGGACAGTGCCAGCAACAGTGTACTTTGTGAGCTTACACAACAGGTTTTAGGTGACACCAAAAAGCACACTCCCCAGTGGACAGCTCCAGCAGAGGACTCAGTGGCTCCTCTACCAATGGGAATGCTCCAATCCCATCTACCTCACACCACAGCTCAGAAAACGAGGGCTTCTACTCCTACAACTATGGGCTTCCCTCATAGCTCAGTTGGTAAAGAATCCACCTGCAATGCACGAGACCCCAGTCAATTCCTGGGTTGGGAAGATCTGCTGGAGAAGGGATAGGCTACCCATTCCAGTATTCCTGGGCTTCCTGTGGCTCAGATGGTAAAGAATCTGCCTGCAGTGTGGGAGACCTGGATTTGATCTCTGGGTTGGGAAGATCCCCTAGAGAAGGAAAAGGCTACCCACTCCAGTATTCTGGCCTGGAGAATTCCATGGACTGTATAGTCCAGGTGGTTGTAAAGAGTCGGACAGGACTGAGTGACTTTCACTTTCACTCTTACGACTAAGGAGCAGACTTATGACAACCACAGAGCAAAGAGCTGGCCACGCTCAACTTCCAGTGCAGGCTCTGGTCACAACACCAGGTACACCCCTTTATCAAGGGGATAAAAGCCAGCACACACTGAGGAAAGAGGGAGCAGGCATCCCTACTAAAAACAGGCCTCACACCAAAAGTGTTAAAACTTGGAGACTACAAAGGATGCTCCCACATAAAAAGACCCCTCAAAGACCACAGCAGAAAATTGTTTTTCTTAAACTCATAGAGTAAGAAATATAAGTAAAATAGAAAAGCAAAGTAACCACTACCAATTAAAAGATAAAGAGAACTCCCCTGAAAGAACAAACCATGAAACAAATCTCTTCAGTTTAACAGACACCAAGTTCAAAAAGGAGGCAATGAAAATAATCAAGGAATTAAGAAAGGCTATCAATAGAAATGTGGACTACTGTAAAAAGAAACTAGAAACTAAAAAGGGAAGCCAAGAAAAATTAGGAAACTCATTTGCTGAGACAAAACCCAAGCTACAGGCAATAAATAGCAGACTGAATAATGCAGAAGAATGAATATGTGATCTGGAAGACAGAATAATGGAAATTATACAATCAGAATATCAGGCAGAAAGCCAAATGGAAAAAAGAAAACTGAAAGCAATACAAGAAACCTATGGGATATATACAGTACATGTATAGGATATATATATATAATATAGTGTGCCAATTTACACATAATAGAGATTCCAGAAAGAGAAGAAACAAATCAAAAATGTATTTGAAGAAATTATAGCTAAAGATTTCCCAAACCTCATGAATGAAACAGATAATTCAGGTAAGGAAGCATAGCGGGTCCCAAAAAAGTTGAATCCGACACAGACCTATACCAAGACATATTACAATTAAAATAACAAAAGTTAAAGTGAATATGGATTCTTCTCCAAGTCAGCAAGAGGAAAACAAGTTAACTACAAGAGAAACCCTGTAAGGCTATCAGCTGACTCTCTACAGAAATGCTGCAGAGGCCAGAAGTGGGAAGATACAATCAAGGTACTGACTGGGAGAAATCTGCAACCTAGAATACTCTACCCAGCAAGATTATCATTTAGAATATAAGGAGAGAGAAAGAATTTCTCACACAAGCAAAAACTGAAAGAATACAATACTAAACCTATTCTAAAAGAAATATTGGAAGTCTTCTCTAAATAAAAGACAGAAATATAGATCAATGGAACAAAATAGAAAGCCCAGAGATAAATTCACTCACCTATGGACACCTTATCTTTGACAAAGGAGGTAAAAATATACAATGGAGTAAAGACAATCTCTTTAACAAGTGGTGCTGGGAAAACTGGTCCANTAAGAAACAAATTGTCAGTCTATATTCAATACAGGATACAGGATGCTTGGGACTGGTGCACGGGGATGACCTAGAGAGTTGATATGGGGTGGGAGGTGGGGAGGGGGGCAGTTCAAGATTGGGAACTCATGTACACCTGAGATGGAAAAAAATAAAAAATAAAATAAAAATAAAAAATTAAGCAACTATAATAAAATCACAATACTCGAGTAAATCACTTAAATAAGCCAGTATATAAATTAAAAGAAAAAAATAAAATTTTCTGAAAGTTACAACCAATATGAACAACAACAACAAAAAAGAACAGCAAAAGAATAAACAAAGATGTAAAACAGGACATCAAAATCAGAAAACAGGGAGAGTAAAAAAAAAAAAAAAACAGATTTTTTTTTTTTAAGGAATGTGTTTGAGCCTATATGACTTATTAGTCTAAAGCAAAGAAATATCATAGTAATGGGTTAACATACTTGAAACCACAAATCAAAAATATACAACAGATTCACAAAAAACAAAAAGAGAACACAAGCATAACACAAAAGAAAATCACCAAACCACAAAAGGAAAAAGGAAAGGACAAAAAAGAAATAGGAACTCAAAAGTAAAACAAGGATTAAAATGGCAATAAAACATATCTATCAATAATTACTTTAAATGTTAATGAACTAAATGCTCTAGTCAAAATGCTCCCTATGGAGTAGGGAAAAGTAGTTCAGTGGCTGGGACTCTGCCAGGGGCACAAGTTTGATCCCTGGTCAGGAAACTAAGGTCCCACAAGCCACTAGTGCAGCCAGAAAGAAGGGAGAGAGAGACCCACTTTAGGGCAAAGAAAACACACAGACTGAAAGAGAGAGGTGGAAAAAAATGGAATGCATGACAACAAAGCAGGGGTGGCGATATTCACATCAGATACAACAAAGGCCATAAAGAAAATGATAGAAGGATCAACAGAAGGAGAGGGTATTACACTCATCAGCATGCGTCCAATACAGGAATACCCAAAGACGTTAAACAAATAGTAACAGAGAGAGAGAAAGTGATGGGAATATAGTATTAGGATACTTTAATGCCCCACTTATATCAATGGATGGATCTTCTGGACAGAAAATCAGTAAGGCAACAGAGATCCTAAATGATACAATGGAACAGTTAGACTTACTTGGTATTTTCAGGAAATTACATTCAAAAAAAAAAACACAAAAACCCACCAGAACACACGTTCTTTTCAAGTACATACTGAACGTTCTCTACAGCACAAAACAAGCCTCAACAAATTTAAGAATACAGAAATTATTTCAAGCATCTTCTCTGACCACAATGGCATAAAAAGTACAAATCAATCACAGAAAAAGAAAAAAAAAAAAGATTACATGGAGACTAACCAACAAGTTCCTACAAAACTAATGGGTCAACAATGAAATCAAAGAGAAAATTTTAAAAAATACTTTGAGACAAATGAAAATGAAAACACAGCAACACAACTATGGGATGTAGCAAAAGCAGTTCTTAAGAGAGAAGTTCACAGTAATACAGGCCTTCCTCAAAAAAACAAGAAAACTATCAAATAAACAACGTAAGCTACCATCTAAAAGAATGAGAAAAAAGAACCAACAAATAAAACCTAAAAGTCAATAGAAAGAAAGAGATAATAAAGATCAGGTAGGAAATGAAAGAGATTTTTAAAACAATGGGGGGGGGGGAATCAATAAAGCCAATAGCTAGTTCTTTGAAAGGGTAAACAAAGATGACAAACCTCTAGCCAAGCTCATCAAGAGAGGACCCAAATAAAACAAGAAATGAAAAAAGAAAAACAATTGCTACTGAAGAAATGCAAAAGGTCATAAGAGAACACTATGAACAACTATACATGAAAAAGATTCAACAACCTGTAAGTTTCTAGAAACATACAACCCACAAAACTGAATCAAGAAGATGCACATAAGTTAAACAGACCAATCACTAGAAGTGAAACAGAATCAGTAATTTTAAAAAATTTGAAAACCTCTCTACAAACAACAGTACAGAATCAGATGGCTTTCACAGTACAATTCTACCAAACATATAAAGAACTTATACCAATTCTTCTCAAACCTCTTCCAAAGGACTTAAGAGGGAAAACTCCCAGACATTCTATGAGGCCACCATAACCCTGATACTAAAACTAAACAAAGACACTACCAAAAAAAAAAAAAAATGCACAGGCCAATGTCTTTGATGAATATTAATGCACAACTCTCAGTAAAATACTAGCAAACTGAATTTAACAACACCTTGAAAAGATCATACACCATGGACTTCGGATTCAAGATGGCAGAGTAGAAGGACATGCGCTCATCTCCTCCTGTGAAAACACCAAAATTGCAAAATTGCAACTAGCTCTTTCTCAACAGGAGGATGCTGGAACCCACCAAAAAAAGATACCCCTTGTCCAAACACAAAGATGATGCCACAGTGATATTGTAGGAGGGGCACTATCACAATAAAATCAAATCCCATACCTGCCGGATGGGTGAGGGACAAATGGGAGAACAGTAATAGCAAAGTTATCCAACTGCTGTGAAGGTTCTGAACCTCACATCAGATTTCCTAAACTGAGGATCCGACAAAGGGACTAGGAACCCCCATGGAACCTGGCTTTGAAGGACAGCAGGATTTGATTATAGGACTTACACAGGACTAGGGGAAACAGAGACTCCAGTCTCGGAGGACATCAACAAGGTCTTCTGCACACCAAGACCCAGAGGAAAGGAGCAGTAACCCCACAGGAGACTGAACCAAAAATACCTGCTAGTGCTGGAGCGTCTCCTGTGGAGTGTGGGTCAGCAAGGGCTCACCACAGAGACAGGGACACTGCAGCATTAGGCTAGGAAGGTCCCCCTTGGCAGAAACCCTCTTGGAGTTCACCAGTTAATCCTACCATAGAGCCCAGGGCTGAGTTGCCTTAGGCCAAACAACTACCCATCAGCAATCCCACCCATCAGCAGATAATGATACTAAAGCTTTACTGAGCAAGGTTCTTCGCACCAGTTTTTCCCATCACCCATCCTTCCCATCAGGAAGCTTACACAAGTCTTTTAGCCTTATCCATCAGAGGGCAGACAAAAGAAGCAAGAAGAAGCACAGTCCCACAGAAAAAACATTTTTATTTTTGTTACAGAAAATTAGACTACAGAAAACTAATCAAGATGAAAAACAGAAAGTTACGTCCCAGATGAAGGGACAAGATAAAACTCCAGAAAAACAACTAAATGGAGATAGGCAATCTTCCAGAAAAAGAATTCAGAATAAAGATAGTGACGATGATCCAGGATGTTAGGAAAACAATGGAGAAGAAATGCTTACCAAAGACCTAGAAGAACTAAAGAACAAACAAACAGAGATGAATAATACACTAGAAGGAATCCGGCNCTAAATGGAGATAGGCAATCTTCCAGAAAAAGAATTCAGAATAAAGATAGTGACGATGATCCAGGATGTTAGGAAAACAATGGAGAAGAAATGCTTACCAAAGACCTAGAAGAACTAAAGAACAAACAAACAGAGATGAATAATACACTAGAAGGAATCCGGCAGAATAACTGAGGCAGAAGAATGGATAAATGATCTGGAGGGCAGAATGGTGGAAGTCACTGCCACAGAACAGAATATAGAAAACACAATGAAGAGAAATGAAGACAACCTAAGTAAACCTCTGGGACAACATTAAATGCATGAACATTTGCATTATAGGGGTCCCAGGAGGAGAAGAGAGACAGGACCTGAGAAAATATTTCAAGAGATAAGACCTGAAAACTTTCCTAACATGGGAAAGGAAACAGTGAACCAAGTCCAGGAAGCACAAAGTCCCAGGAAGAATAAACCCAAGGAGGAACACACCAAGACACATAGTAATCAAACTGACAAAAATTAAAGACAAAGATAAAACCAAGAATTCTCTATCCAGCAAGACTCTTCTTCAGATTCAATGGGAAAAATCAAAAGCTTTCCAGACAATCAGCACCACCAAACCAGCTTTACAACAAATACTAAAAGAGCTTCTCTAGGCAGGAAACACAAGAGAAGGAAAAGACCTACAGAAAATAAACCCAAAACGATTAAGAAAACAGTAACATCATACATATCAGTAATTAACTTAAATGTAAATGGATTAAAGGCACCAATCAAAAGACACAGACTGGCTGAGCAGATGAANTACAACCCCAAAGACAGCAGCCCACCAGGCTCCTCCGTCCATGGAATTCTCTAGGCAAGAATACTGGAGTGGTTGCCATTTCCTTCTCATACATATCAATAATTTCCTTAAATGTAAATGGATTAAATGCACCAACCAAAGACATAGACTGTTTGGGTGGATGAAAGCGTGCACTTGTTTGTGTCTGCACTTCCACTTACCATATCACTCTGCTTGACCCCTCAAGTTGTATGTAACTATTTTATATTGTTAAGTTAATGTTCCCATTATGGCTTGCAACTGTAACTATCTTTTATTTTTGTCCGGCTATTGATTGAGAAAACTGATGAACATCTTTTACTATTGTGACTGTGTAACTATTACTCCCTTAATACTATTGTATCATGATTGGTTTGGTGTGTGTCCTGTATGACTCTTGCGACCCCATGGACTGGAGCCCACCAGGTTCCTCTGTCCAGAGGATTTTCCAGGCAAGAATACTAGAATGGGTTGCCATTTCCTTCTCCAGGGGATCTTCCTGACCCAGGGGTTGAACCCAGGTCTCCTGCATTGCAGAGATTCTTTACTAACTGAACTACAGACCCCACATAGTGTAACATGATTGGTCAACAGAAAAATTATAGCATTCTCTATCTCCAAAACTACCATTTAATAGAAACACCTGTAATCACTTTTAAAAATTCAGATGCGTATCAGAATTATCTTCTAATTTTTGAAAAACACAAATGCCTGGGTATTGCTTTATTCCCTCCGGAGCTCCAGATATGTTTCTAATGGGGAGTCATGGTTAAAAACAACTGGACTGTGGGTTGCCATTTCCTTTTCCTGGGGATCTTCCTAGCCCACGGATTGAACCTGGGTCTCTTGTATTACGGGCAGATTCTTTACCGTCTGAGCCACCAAGGAAGCCCTAACCTATTAACTACTTTTACTTGGAAGTGCAAGGTTGGTGGGTTATCATCCAGTTGTACAAGTAGGGTGAATCCCATGGACAGAGGAGGCTGACAAGCTACAATCCTTGGGGTTGCACAGAGTCGGCCATGACTGAAGGGACTTAGCACACACAAAGGGTTACAATAAAATAAGACTCATTTGTGTACGTAGTTCATGGCATTACATTTCGTTGTTACAGCTTAAATTATTTCAGTGATGAGGATTGATGTGACATCAGATTTTCTGATGTGTGGATCTTTAAATAGTCTTCATGATCCTTTACAGCAGCTGAGCTCATTTCTTTTACCTGTTTTAATACTGTTGAGACTTTTGCCATTTATAAGGTAACAGAATCCATTAAAGCAAAATAAATTATTATATAAAAAAACTGGACTATATGATGATCTTTTATTACTTTTATCTAGTTTGTTTCACTCTATTTCATACTCTGTTTCCATTTCATTTAGTTTATATTTTCCAATTTCTCCATCTCTTTCTTTTTTTGATATTCTTTCTCAAACCTTTAACAGCGTAGAAGAAAAGCTTTTGTATAATATACATAAATAAAACGTATAATATAAAAATTTTGGAAAACTTAATTTTTGCCTAAAAAATTATGACATTTTGATTCCACTTGTTTGACTTAGTATGAATAGAATGTTACATTTCTAATTTAAAAAACAGATATGCATNGGATCACACAGTTGGACATGACTGAAGTTCGACTTAGTGACTTAGTAGCAGCAGCAGGAGCAGCAGTAGACCTGAAAAGCTCTATGAACCAAATCAACATAAATATGATTTATACCATTTTCACACAAGAGCAGGATACAAATTTAAAGTCCTGTAGACTTTAAACCAGGGGAAGGCAATGGCAACCCATTCCAGTACTCTTGCCTGGAAAATCCCTTGGATGGAGGAGCCTGGTAGGCTGCAGTCCACGGGGTCGCTAAGAGTTAGACACGACTGAGCAACTTCACTTTCACTTTCATGCATTGGAGAAGGAAATGGCAACCCACTCCAGTGTTCTTGCCTGGAGAATCCCAGGGATGGGGGAGCCTGGTAGGCTGCCGTCTATGGGGTCGCACAGAGTCAGACACGACTAAAGCAACTTAGCAGCAACAGCAGCAAAGGGAGGGTAGTGGTGTCCATCCCTTCTTGCGAATATAGTGTTGAATCCGTCCTGAAGAGAAGGATGGATAAATTTGACTCCTGAACCTTAAATGTTTTGCTTAGCATTGTACCTTCAGCTATCCAATGTATATCTAACAATTTCATAGGCCTTTTAATTTAAGCAGTATTTCCTTTATTTAATTTTTAACATGACAAGCTACAATTCTTGTGTTTTTATTCTGCTGTACTTTTCCATATTTCCTATTATATATGATTGTTAAATCAATCTTACTGGAGGGAAAAAAAATAACAGATATGCAACAAGCAACAAAGGCTTATTGTATAGCACAGGGAATTGTAGTATCTTGTAAAAAGCTATAATAGAAAATAACTTCAAAAATAATATATGTGTATAACTGAATCACCCTGTTGTGCACCTGAAACACTGTAAGTCAACTATACTTCAATAAAATAATATATATTTTAAAAAAAACTCAAAGAAAAAAATAAAAGGCTACCAAAAAAAAGATCATACACCATGATGAAGCTGGATTCATGTCAGGGTCACAAGGATGGTTCAATATATACCAATCAGTAACTGTTACACATCACATCAACAAAAAGAAAAACAAAAACCATTTCAACGTCATTTCAACAGATGCAGAGAAAGAATCTGATAAAACTCATCTTTCATTCATGTGGGAATAGAGGGCATATTAGGTTGGTGCAAAAGTAACTGCTGAACTTTGCTGTTTCATATTGGAACAGACTCAAATAAATGTGGTTATGTTATATATCACTTTAATGTGCATTTCTCGCCTTATTTTTCTTTGCTAATAACTTATTACTTGCTATTTATTTTAGACTAGGTAAATGATGTTAGACAAAAAGCAAATTCAAGCAATTTTCTTATTCAAGTTCAAAATGGGCCAGAAAGCAGCTTAGACAACTCGCAACATCAACAATGCATCTGGCCCAGGAACTGCTAACAACATACAATGCACTGGTGGTTCAAGAAGTTTTGCAAAGGAGACAAGAGCCCTCAAGATGAGGAGGCAGTGGCTGGTCACTGGGAGTTGACAACGACTAGCTGAAAGATCATCGAAACTGATCCTCTTACAACTGCACAAGAAGTTGACAAAGAACTCAATATCAACCACTCTATGGTCATTTAATATTTGAAGCAAACTGGAAAGGTGAAAAACCTCAATAAATAAGTGCCTCATGAGCTGACTGAAAATTAAAAAAAAAAAATCATTGTTTTGAAATGTCATCTTCTCTTATTGTATGCAACAACAACAAATCATTCATTTCTCAATCAGGTTGTGACATACAACAAAATGTGGATTTTATATGCAACTTGGAGACGACCAGCTTTGTGGCTGGACTGAGAAGAGGCTCCAAAGCCCTTCCCAAAACCAAACACTTCCACCAAAAAAAGGTCACGGTAACTGCTTGGTGGTCTGCTGCCTGTCTGAACCACGACACCTTCTAAATCCGGGCGAAACAGTACATCTGAGAAGTACGCTCAGCAAATAGAGATGCACCAAAAACTGACACTCATGCAGTGGGCACTGGTCAACAATGTGGGCCCAACTCTTCTCCACAGAAACATCTGACTGCACATCATATAATCAATACTTTGAAAGTTGAATGAATTGGGTTACGAAGTTTTGTCTCACCCACCATATTCACCTGACCTCTTGCCAAGCAACTACCACTTCCTGAAGTATCTCAACAACTTTTTGCAGAGAAAATGCTTCCACAACTATCAGGTGGCAGAAAATGCTTTCCAAGAGTTCACTGAATCCCAAAGCACAAATTTTTATGCTACAGGAATAAACAAATGTATTCCTCTTAACATCTTACCTTAATGTAGCTCATACATTAGAACTGATGAGTCTATATGCTTAGCTACTTAGTCTTGTCCAACTCTCTGTTCCATTGCCTGGAGCCCACCACGCTCCTCTGCCCATGGAATTTTCCAGGCAAGAATACTGGAGTGGATTGCCATTTCCTATGCCAACTGATGAGCTGATACTGCATTATTATTAAATAGTTACATTAGAGTTTATACTAGAATGTACTCTTTGTATTGTACATTATGTGGGATTTTACAGTTTATGAGGTACAGGAGGGTTCTTTGTCTTTTCCACTCAATTTTTCTGTAAACCTAAAACTGCTCAAAAAAATAAAACCTAATAATTGTTTAAAAGGGCTAAGAAAGTGGGGAGCAGTAAGTTCACTCTGAAAATTGCAACAAAAAATATAAAAGAAAAATGAAAAGTTGTAAACTGTAAGGCAAAATTTCTCCCTTGGAAATTTTCACGTATGAATAAAAATCACTCCCAAACACCAAAAATAAAAAAAAAACTTATTTCTTGTTGGCAAAAATGTGTTGATTGTAATGGTTCCTATTTTGTTTAGTAAAGACGTGTTTGAGCCTAGTTATGATTGGAGAAGGAAATGGGAATCCACTCCAGTACTTTTGCCTGGAAAATTCCATGGATGGAGGAGCCTGGTAGGCTAGGTAAGGCTACAGTCCATGGGGTCACAAAGAATTGGACATGACTGAATGACTTCATTTTCACTTCTTCTCATGATTTAAAATTCATGGTTCAAAACCGCAATTACTTTTTCACCAACCTAATATCTCAACATAATAAAATAAGTCATTTTATTTTATTTATCAACAAAATAAAAGTCATTTATGCCAAACCCACAGCCAAGACAATACTCAACAGAGAAAAAGTGAAAGTCTTCCTGTGAAAACCTGGAACAAGACAAGGATGTCCACTCTTAACACTTGTATTCAACATAGTGTTGGAAGTCCCAGCCACAGCAATCAGACAAAGCAAAGAAGTAAAAAGTTTGCAAATTGGAAGGGAAGAGGTAAAATTGTCATTGTATCTAGATGACATAATACTATACTATTACAGAAAACATGAAAGACTCAACACAAAAACTACTAGAACTAATAAACGAATTCAGCAAGGTAGCAGGCTCTAAGATTAACACGTAAAGTCAGTTGCATTTCTTTACACTATCAATGAAATATCAGAAAGAGAATGTAAAAAAAAAATCCCTTTTTAAATTGCATCCAAAAATATTCTTAGGAATAAACCTAACCTAGGAGGTAACTGAAAACTATAAAATATTAATAAAACTGAAGATAATTTAAAGAAATGGAAAGACATCCGATTCTACTAGACTGGAAGAACACTGTTAAAATGGCCATACCACCAAAGGTATCTACAGATTTGATGTGGTCCCTATCAAATTACCCATGACATTTTTCAAGGAAATAGAATAATCTTAAAATTTATATGGAACTATTTATTAAAGATCCAGAAATGCCAAAGCAATCCTGAGGAAAAATAACAAAGCAAGAGGCGTTACCCTCCCAGACTTTAGATTATAATACTATAAAGTGAAATCACTCAGTCGTGTCCGACTCTTTTGTCACCCCATGGACTACAGCCCACCAGGCTTCTCTGTCCATGGAATTTCCCAGGCAAGAATACTTGATTGGGTTGCTATTTCCTTCTTCATAAAGCTAATCAACAGCATGGTATTAGAACAAAAACAGACATACTGATTAATGGAACAGAATAGAGAGCCCAGAATTATACCCACATACCTACAATCAATCTTTAACAAAGACACAAGAATACACAATGGGAAAAGACAAGAGTCTCTTCCAGCAAGTAGTGTTGGAAAAGTTGGACAGCTCCATGCAAATCAATGAAGTCAGAAAACATCCTCACGCCATACACAGAAATAAACTTAAAATAGGTTAAAGACTTAAATACAAGACATGACACCATAAAACTCTTAGAAGAAAACAAAACCAAAACATTTTCTCTGACATAAATCATATCAATGTTTTCTTAGGTCAGTCTCCCAAAGCAATAAAAATAAAAGCAAAAACAAACAAAAGGGGCCTAATCAAACTTACAAGCTTTTGTATAGCAAAGAAAACCATAAACAAGACAAAAAGATAATCCACAAACTGGGAGAAAATATTTGCAAATTATGTGACTGATAAGGACTTAATTTCTAAAATATACAAACAGTTCATACAACTCAATAACAACAACAAAACAACCTTGTTGTTTTGTTTCTCTCTAGGCCCTGGAGAGAACATGGGCTGAAGACCTAAATAGTCATTTCTCCAAACACTTACAAATGGTCAACAGGCACATGAAAAGATACTAAACATTGCTAATTATCAGAGAAATGCAAATCAAAACTACAAAGAGGTACCACCTCACACAGTCAGAATGGCCAACAATAAAAAGTCTACAAACAACAAATGCTAGGAAGGGTGTGGAGAAAAGCAAACTCTTGTATACTGCTGGTGTGAATATACACTGGTACAGCCACTATGTTAAACAGTATGGAGAGTTCTCAAAAAACTAAAAATAGAGTTGCCATATGATCCAGCATTCCCACTTCTGGGCATATATCCAGAGAAAACTTCAATTAGAAAACATATATGCACCCCTATGTTCACAGCAGCACTATTTACAACAGCAAACACATGGAAATGACCTAAATGTCCATTGATGGAAGAATGACAACGGTGCAGGATGCGTAGCTGTAAAAAAGAAAGAAACAATGCCATTTACAGCAATATGGATGGACCTAGATATTATCATACTAAGTAAAATAGGAAGGAGAACAACAAATACCATATGATATCACCTACACGTGGAATCTAAAATGCGACACAAATCAACTTACCTATGCAAGAGAAACAGACTCACAGACAGAAGCAGACTTGTGGTTGCAGAGGGAAGAGGGGGCATGGACTGGGAATTTGGGACAAGCAGACACTAACTATCACACAGAGAATGGATAAACAACAAGGTCCTATTGTACAGCACAAGGAACTATATTCAATATCCTGTAATAAACCATAATGGAAAAGAATATGAAAAACAATGTATAAATATGTGTATATGTAATTGAATCACCTGGTTGTACAGTAGAAATTAACACAATAATGCTAACTGCCCAAGCAATATGTCTGCCTTCAATGAGTTCAGAGGGATGGGCACTCCCCAATATTTCTGCCACCAGTTTTTATGACCCCCCCTGCACCCCTGCCTCCCAAAGAGACCCTCCAAGACTAGCAGGATCAATTATACAAACTGAAGTTAGCAGGGCCTAGAGAGAAAGCAATTAGTTATTATTCAAAGGGTAGAGATATTGGAGATGATGAAAGTTTTCACTCCAGTTAACAGTGATGGTTACATAGCAATATGGATGTAATTAACACCACCAAATTGCATACTCACATATGGAAAAACAATAAATACTTCCACAACAACAAAAAAGGGAAACCATCCAAAACCATTCAATGTAACACATCATGTTAATAGAACAAAGGAGAGAATTCCCTGGCGGTCCAATGGTTAGGACTCAGTGCTTTCACTGCTGAGGTACCAAGTTCAATCCCTGGTCAGGGAACTAAGATCCCATAAGCTGCCCAGAGTGGCCCAAAGAGGAAAACTGAGCAAAGAAAAGAACACACAGTCACCATTATATACACACAGAAAGACAATCTAACAAAATCCAACACCCTTTCATGATTTAAAAAACAACTGAACAAACCAAGAATAGAAGGGAATTTTCTTAACTTAATTCAAGGTATTTATGAGAAACCCACAGTCAACATCATATTCCATGGCAAATGAAAGACTAAAAGCTTTTCCCTTATGATCAGAATAAGACCAAAATATTTTCACAACTGCTTTTAACATTGTGTACTGTAAGTTCTCTCCAGAGTAATAAAGCAAGGAAAGAAAAAAAGGGCATTTAAATTAAAAAGGCAGAAGTAAAATTACCTCTATTTGCAGATGACATAATCCTATACACAGAAAAGCCCTTATAATTCACACACACAATACAAACACACATATGGGCACATGGAATACTAGTGCTAATAAATTCAACAAAGTTGCAGGGTATCACATTACCTCAACTATTACCTTTGTTTCTATACAGGGGCAATGAACATTCAAATTAAGAAACTGGAAAAAATTTCACTTTACAGTAGCATCCAAAGAATAACAGTGAAAGACTTGTACACTGAAAACTATAAAAGACTGCTGAAAAGAAATTAAAGAAGACCTTAAATAAATGAAAAGATATCAATATCACTGATCAGAATTTTTAATTTTGTTACTATAGCAATACTCTCCAAAGTAATCCACATATTCTATTCACTCCCTATGAAAATTCCAAAGGACATTTTTGGACAAATGGACAAGCCAATTCTCTAATTCACATGGAACTGCAAGTAAACAAAATAGCCGAAATAATATTGGAAAAGATAAAGAAACAGGCGGACTCACCCATCCTGAATTCAAAACTTACTACAAAACTAAAGCAATCAAAGCAATACGATTCTAGCATGAGAGCAGAAATATAGATCAAAGGAATAAAACTTAGAGTCCAGAAATAAACTCTCACAAACATCTTCAGTAGACTTGACAGTGGCTCCAACACCATTAAATGGAGAGGGAACAGTCAATTCTGTATGCAACAATGGTCCTGCAACAACCTAATCGTCACATTCAAAAGAATAAAGTTGGACTTCTTCCTCATTCCATATACTAAAATAACTCAAAGTGGATCATAGACTATCTGTTGCTATTTAGACGCTAAATCATGTCTGATATTTGCAACCCCATGGACTGTAGCCTGCAAGGCTCCCCTGTTCATGGGATTTTCTAGGCAAGAATACTGGAATGGGTTGCCAATTCCTTCTCCAGGGGATCTTCTCAACCCAGAGATCAAACCCACGTTACCTCCTGCTGCTGCTAAGTCACTTCAGTCATCTCCAACTCTGTACGACCCCACAGACGGAAGCCCACCAGGCTCCCCCGTCCCTGGGATTCTCCAGGCAAGAACACTGGAGTGGGTTGCCATTTCCTTCTCCAGTGCATAAAAGTGAAAGTGAAGTCGCTCAATGGTGTCCGACTCTTAGCGACCTCATGGACGGCAGCCTACCAGGCTCCTCCATCCATGGGATTTTCCAAGAGTACTGGACTTGGGGTGCCATTGCCTTCTGCACTGGCAGGCAGATTCTCTACCACTGAGCCACCAAGGAAGCCTATTTAAGAACTGATATAAAACAAAGGGTTGTCTTCAAGACCTTCAACTGGGCAAAGGATTCTTAGATTTGATATCAAAAGGATAAGCAACAACAACAAAAAAATAAATTACACTTCATCAAAATTAAAACTTTAGCCAATCAAATAACATTATCAAGAATATAACTGAAAAAGACACATGTACCTCAGTGTTCACTGCAGCACAATGTACAATAAGCTAGGCCATGGAAGCAACCTAGATGTCCATTTGAAAGATGAAATGCATCTGAGTCAGTTCTCATGAGGTGGATGAACCTAGAGTCTATTATATAGAATGAAGTAAGTCAGAAAAATATGTATCATATATTAATGCATACACATGGAATCTATAATGATGGTCCTGATGAACTTATTTGCAGGGCAGGAATGGAGACACAAACAGAGAGAACAGACTTACAGACACAGAGGTGGAGGGAGAAAGGAGAAAGTGGGGAGAATGGAAAGACTATCATGGAAACACATACACTACCCTATGTAAAACAGATAGCTAATGGGAATTTGCTGTATGACTCAGGGAACTCAAAACGGGGTTCTATAACAACCTAGAGGGGTAGGATGAGGTGGGAGAGAGGTTCAAGAAAAAGGGGACATATGTATACCTGTGTCTGATTCAGGTTGATGTATGGCAGAAAGCAATACAATATTGTAAAGCAAGTATCCTTCAATTAAAAATTTTTAAAAAAGAATACGAGAAGACAGCCTACCAACTGAGATAAAATATTTACAATTTATAACTGGTAAGAGCTTAATATCCTCTATATATAAAGAACTCTTAAAACTCAACAACAAAAAGGTAAACCTAATATTAAAAGGGGTGAAGAATGTGAACAGATATTTCTACAATGAAGGTATACAAATGGCCAACAAGCACATGAAAAGATGGTTAACATTACTAGTGAGTGAGGAAAAGCAAATCAATACTACATAAGATACCACTTCATACCCATTAGGATGGCCCTAACATTAAAAAGAAAAGGAAAATAAAGCGCTGGATAGGCAAGAATATGAACAAATAAGAACTTGAGTACAGTGCTGGCGGAAATGTAAACATGGTGCAACCGCTGAGAAAGTTTATCAGTGCCTCAAGAAGTTAACATGTAAAATGACCACATGGCCCAGAAATTCTACTCCTAGGTATATAGTGAATATAAATGAAAAGTTATGTCAACAAAGAGACTAGTACACACACGTTTATAGCAGCATTAATCAAAATAGCCAAAATGTGGGAAGAAACCAATGTCCATCAATGGAGAATGAAAAAAATGTGGTATATAAATACAGCAGAGGATTCTTCAGCCATAAACAGGAATGAAGTTCTGGTGCACATGCAATATGGATAAACTATGAAAACATTATGCTAAGGAAAAGAAGCCAGAAACAAAAACGTCATACACATGTGACTTCATTTATATAAAACATCCAGAATAAGCAGAATATATAGAGACAGATTGCTGGGAGCTAGGATGAGAGGTGTATAGGAAATGACTTTAATTGTCGTGGGATTTTCATATCACCTGAGTTGATGAAAATGCTATGGGAACTAGATAGAGGTAGTAGTTCTACAATGCTGTGAATATCTATACTAAATGTCAATGAGAGATAAACTTTAAAATAATTAATTTTATGCTATATTAATTTACATCCACTTTTATAAAAAGTAGGGAGAGACTATTGGGAGTATGCAAGGAAGCAGCTGTAATTTTCATAAATAATAATTTTCTTAGTTGTGACATTTAAAAATTTTGAAAAACATTAAATGTGGATTCAAGCTCAGTATATACTCAAGAGAGGAAAAAAAAAACATAAGCATCCACACAAAAACTTTTACATGAACCTTCACATTAGCATTCCAACAGCCAAACTGTGGAAATAAACCAAAGATCCATCAACGATGAATGGATAGCAAAATGTACTATATATCTATGCGATGGAATATTAGTCAACCACACACAAAAAACTGAGGTACTGATACATGCTATGACATGGATAAACTTGAAATTATTACACTAAGTTAAAGAACTCATCATAAAAGACCATACATTATGATTTTATTTATATGAAATGTCCAGAATAGGAAAATCCATAAAGAAAGAGCATAAAACTGCTGGTTGCCTCAGGCTGAGAATGATGATTGTTAATAGAATAATAAAGAAATTCTTACAGGGACTTCTCTGGTGGTCCAGTGGTTAAGAATACACCCTGCAATGCAGGTTTGATGCCTGATCAAGAAACTAAGATCCCATATGCATCAGAGCAACTAAGGCTGCATCCCCCTATTGAGCCTGAGCGCCACAACTACAGAGTCTGTGTATCCAACGAATGATCTCCATGACACAGTGAAGATTCCTAGGCCATAACTAAGACCCAACACAGCCAAATAAATAATTCTTCTAAAAAAACTTAGTTAGATTGTGGTAATGGACATGTAACTCAATGGATATACTAAAAATTACTAATTATATATTTTAAATGGATATATTTATGTGGTAATTATATAATAAAGCCATTCAATTTTTTTTAATTTAAAACATTAAGTTAGACCCTTACCTCCCACCATACACAAAAATTAATTCAAATGTATCAAAGATCTAAACGTAGAAGCTAAAACTAAAAAAATTTTAAGAGAAAACACAGCAGTACATCTTTACAACCTAGGATTTGGCAATGGAGTCATAGTAAGGACACCAAAAGCACAAGCAACAAAAGGGCAAAAAGATTAAGCTGAACATCATTAAGATTAAAGTTCCCTCTGCAGAAGAGGGCACTATCAACTATTAAAAATGGTTTAACACTCATGGAATGGTAGCAAATATTTGCAAATCGAACATCTGATAAACACCTAGCATCCATCCAGAACACATGCATAACTTCCACAAGTGTTGACGAGAATACACAAAGAAAAGGGAACCCTTACATACTGCTCATGGGAATATAAATTGGTACCATGGAAATCTATGTGAAGGTCACTCAAAAAATTTTAAATATGATCAGAAATCCGACTTCTGCCATATATAGCCAAAAGAATTGAAATCAGGATCTCAAATAGATATCTGCACACCCATGCTCACTGTAGTATTTTATTTACAACAGCAAAGACACAGAAGCAACTGTGTTCAACAGATAAAAATATAAAGAAAATGTGATACATATGTACAATAGAGTATTATGAATTTTCTTAAGAAGGAAATTTTGCCACTAGCTATTATATGAACATGGAGGATATTATGCTGAGGGAAATAAACCAGACCCAGAAGAACAAATTCTGTATGATCCCACTTACACAGAATTCAACACAGTCAAATTCAAAGGAGCTAAAAGTAAAGGATGATTTTCAGGAGTTGGAAGGTTATCAGGACTGGGAGGAGGGGGAACCAGGGATATGTGAATCAAAGGGTACATAGTTCCCCTTACACAAGACAAACAAGACTAAGAGATGTACTATATAGTGCATATAATAAACAATACTGTATTATATACTTACAATTTGTTGAGTAGATGTTAAGGTTAAATTAATTGTATGGTATTATATATGGCCTCATATATGGTGAGTTTTACAGATGCATATTTGTCTTCAAATTCATTAAGATAAATACACTAAATATGTATAGCTTTTGTGTATGTCATTCATGCCTCAATGAAAAATAATAAAAGGGGACAAAAGATTAAACAAAATTAGCACATGATGCAGAAATTCCACTGGAGGGTATACATCTGAGATTTAAAAACAGGTAGTCAATCAAAAGCCTGTACACAACTATTAACAGCAGCATAATTCATCATAACTGAAAAGTGGAAATAATTCAAATGCCCATCAACTGATGAATGATAAACAAAATGTGGTATATTCAAACCATGGAATATTATTCAGCCATAAAAAGGAACAAAGTGTTGGCACATGTTACAACATGGATAAACCTTGAAACATGATGTTTAAGGAAAAGGGACCAGACACAAAAGGCCACATACTTTGATTCCATTTACATAAAATGTCTAGAATAGGCATATTCATAAAGAAAAAAAGACCAGTGGTTGCCAAGGACTAAAGAAAAGAGGAGTAATTGTTCTAATGATTAAGTATTTTCCTTCTGGAGTGATAAGAATGGTCTGGAATTAGCACTAATGCTAATATAACAATGTAAATATAAAAAATGCCACTGAATTATACAGTTTAAAGTTGTTTAAATGGTAAATTTTACTAATTTAAATTTTATTTCAATTCTTAAAAAAGTCCTTGCTTCCTAAGGCAACTATTTTTAAATGGAACATTCACATCTGGTTATGATAAACTGAAAGAACATTTTATTACCACATAGCTACACTTACACTGTGGTTATTTATTTGGTTATTTATTCATAGAAATAACTCAGAATTCAGACAGAAATAAATCCTCATACTGGACACAAGTTACATTTGACTCTGAAGTACAGGACAGGACAGATTTGCTAATGACACATATCTTTCTATTCATGTTTTCAGGCCAAATTGACATGTAAACTTGAGAGAAACTAATGGCCAAATTACCTCTCATTTTCATCTCCCACTCCCAACAAAACAAGAGTCTACTAAAAATACATTATGTAATGAACAGCACCCT